>CM052436.1:80214281-80264466 GCA_028533085.1 Varecia variegata | reverse complement strand
AAGTATTTATATCTCCACTTTCTTTCTCCATTGATCCAGAATCCCACAGGCATTAACATCTCCACAATTTAGGGTTTCACAGGCATAAGAAAGGACTAAAAGGGTTTACCGGGGTGTCGCTTGCAAGGGCATTAGAAAAACACACAATAAGAAGGAAAGTGGCAGATATACACCCCAGATGATGGACTTGTATGAAGCTGATGGAAGCCTGTGTGGACCTGGTCACCACAGAACTGCTCTGGAAAGAGTTAGCTAGCTGAAAGGTTTCCTAAGCAAAAAGTATAGACTTTTAAAGTAAGTGAATAAAACAGATATGGTCTCTGATCTTGTAGAAATTATAATAAAGTGCAATAGATAAGAAAATAAAAGTAAGGAAACACATGAAAAGATAATTAGACATTTTGATGAGTGCTGTTGAGGGAATAAACAAGATATATGGATAGAGCCAAGTACAAAGAGAGCTAATTTGATAGAGTGATTAGTGAAAGTCTCTCTAAAGAAGATACTATTAAAGCTAAAACATCTACGATGGGGAGGAAACCACAGAGAAAAAACTGTGAAATCAATCAGGAAAAAATAGGAAGGAAAATAATGGCTTTACAGTTTTCTTCAAAAAATTAAAAGAAATTCCCAGCCCATTCACCAATCAACTCAACTAATAGTGTTGCCAAAAGAATGATTCTTCGTAGATTTATACAGTTGCTTACAGTTGCTAAATTCAGACCAATATTCTGCTTTTCAATGGTAGGCAACAACTGGGAAGTTCCTTTTTTCTAAATGAAAATATACAAACCCATTACTGAAATATAAAAAATAGTTGAAGCCATAAATTTTGCTTTTAAGACTGGTGACAGTGAGCATCTTTAAAATGGTAAGTTGTTCACGGGGAAAAACCGACAGCAGCAAAACATGAGAGAGGAGAGAAAAAAAGACATTTTAAAGACAAACAGTAAATAAATTTACCTATATATAACAGAAAAATGAAACTGGAGGGTCTCTTGATCAGTGATGCATGAAAATTTGACAGATTTCAAAATAGAATCTGACAGCACTGGAAAAACATTACTGAGTTTTGGTGGTTAAATTAATTTGATTCTCCTTGGGTGTGTAGATTAACTTTATTTTCTAATATCACAGTGTGGAAAATTTAATGCACTTACTTCGGAAATTAAATTGAAGGTGGGAAACAGAATGTTTGAGCCAAGCCAATTAAGGACTACTTCCCAAGTAATAAATCATATATTTACACTTTAATTTTTCAGACTGTGTTTTATGGGACCCAGAATCTTCACATACAACCATTATAACGTTTTATATTGCAGGAAGAATTGTCTTTAAATGTTTGCATATAATTACTTAATTAACAATCTAAATTTGGAAAAAAATTATTCTTCCAACTTTAATTTGCACTCCCGTTTTTATTCTGTAGTGGTTACATTTTAACAAACACAGTTATAATAGATAAATATGTAACTTATTTATGTAATCTTTGCAACAATGTCATGAACTAGATACCATTTTTAAGGCAGTTTTACATTAGAGGAAAATGGTGCAGAGAGATCAAGTAACTTCTCTATCTTGCTTTCTTGTGTTCTCTAGAGAGTATAACAGTGTCTGACACAAAACAAGAGGTTAAAAATAGTTGCTGACAGTAACATCTTGACTCTCAACTCATTTTTATGTGTCACTTTCTAAACTCTAAAGAAAAACTCATGATTTGAGCTCCTTTCCACACTCCACCCAAAACAAAACCTATTCCTTTCCTATTTTTCATCTTCTCACAGTTTAGTCATAGCCTGAATAAGCATTGATTTCTTCCAACCAAAAACCTACAAGTCATCCTTCAGTATTTCCTATTTTTTATACCCTACATCTAATTTATCATTTATTCAGTAGTTTCTTCTTCTAAAATATGCCCCAAATCTATTACTTTCTCTCCATCTGTGCTGCAACCCTGGTCCAATCCAACATCTTTAATCTCATACAGTGTTAATGGTTTCCCATAGTCTCCTTCCTTTAAAGCTTTCACTTTTGTCAATTAACCACACACTTACAAGGATATTCTTTTCTAAAACACTAAACTGATCTTGAAAATTCCCATAACTCAAAATTTTTACTGAGTTAAATGGCTGACTGATTTGCACATCTAAGAACCATTTCGACTTAACATGTTTGAAATATAAAATATAGCACCAGAACATTACCCCCAATCCTGCTCAAGCCTTTATTCTTATGCTCTTTGTAATGTCTTCCTTTACCACTGTGCCTGGAATATAATTACAATGAAATTGTTGGAGAGACACAAAAGGTGCTTTCAAATTCCATTCAGTTATCCCTGCATCATGGAATTAATGGAGGCATTTCTATTGTTATTTATCTATACTGATTTATCTGTATTTAAAACATATCACTTATTTACTGAAAGATTTTCTGATTTTCCATAAGATTTCCAGGGCTATTTCACATTCCCAGTCTCAGTAATATTACTGAGTTATAAAGGATCATTGAGAAAATACACATATCCCATGAATTTCAAGACCATAGAAAAATTGTTGAAGAAGGCTTAGTTTATTTTCTAATAACTTGAACACATAGCATTCAGATATGCCTAATTATGCATTTACAGTTTGGACAGGCTTTTTGATGTCTAGTGTATTTAATCTTAATAAATAAAATTCTGCATTTTAAAACTGCTTGTTAAGAAATTGTTCAGAATGAACATATTGAAAGAAACATTTTAAAGGGTGTCACAAAAGAAATAAATAAAAATAAATAACTCACACAAGAATTTTCACATAAAGATGTGTTTCTAGAGACCCTGACCAAAGAGTATTACTACCAAGAGAGGACCAGAAAATAGATTTTATGGATAGAATTTTGGAGTTGTATCATTCTTCATGTAGTTGGCAATAAGACTCCATCATTCTATAGCATTCTATACTCTAATACTACCTCACTCATAGGGATATTGGTAATATCTACAATGCTGTCGTGTATTATTAGACTGGAATGTATGCCTTCATTACACTAGGAAGAGATCCACATGGAAGATTTATATTTGTGTGCAATGTTTCTGACATGTGTGTGGTACAGGAGAAATAGATGGCTTTTACTAGTATCTAAAGAGATAAAATACCAGGCTAAAATCTATTAATGATGAATATAAAGCAGTATGAGAGTCAGAACACCTACTTAAGTGCATTCAATAAGATATTAATCTCTTTCAGCCAATGGGGAAAAATAACTGAAGACCAGAACTGATACCTGATTCTAAGTGAGGCAGAATTTTACTGAAGGCTGAATTAACAGCCTAGGAAAATCTCCTAGGCCAAATGAGTATCTAGGTACTTGTACATAAGAATCTCAAATGCCCAGATATTTTTTTTTTCATTTTTCCTAAGACTATAGTGAAACAACATGCCCAGATTCTTTTAAAAACTTTGAGTCTATGGAGTTGGCCAATGTGTTTTTGTTAGAAAATACCTCCCTGCTGCTTGAAGACTAATGAAAGCACCATTGAAGTCTGTGCCTCCTAAGCTAATGCTTGACTTCCTCAGAATTAATTCTTCTTTAAGTGTTTGGTAGAATTAACCAGTAAAGCCATCTAGTCCTGGGCTTTTATTTGTTGAGAGATTTTTGATTACCGATTTAATCTTCATCCTAGTTATACATCTCTTCAGACTTTCTATTTCTCTATGATTTAGCCTTGACAGGTTGTGTGATTCTAGAAATTTGTCCATTTATTCAGTTTATTGGTATATAATTGTTCCTAGTTGTGTCTTGTGATCCTTTTGATTTTTGTGGCACCAATTGTAATGTCTCCTCTTTCATTTCTTATTTTGTTGATTTGAGTCTTCTCTTTCTTTTTCAGTCCAGCTAAAGTTTTGTCAATTTTGTTTATTTTTTGAAAAAATGACTCTTAGTTTTGTAGATATTTTTCTATTGTTTTTTTCTATTCTCAATTTTACTTATTTATGCTCCAATCTTTATCATTTAATTCCTTCTACTAGCTTTGAGTTTAGTTTGTTCTGCTTTTCTGGTTCCTTAAGGTATAAAGTTAGGTTGTTCATTTGAGATCTTTCTTTTTTTATATAAACATTTACTGCTCTAAATTTCATGCTTTTGCTGCATCACATAAGTTATGGTACGTTGTGTTTTCACTTTTGTTTCTCAAGATATTTTATTTTATTTTATTTTATTTTTTATTTATTATAGCTTATTATGGGGGTACAACCATTCTGGTTAAGTATATTGCCCATGCCCCTCCCAACCCCCCGAGACTGAGCCTCAAGGGTGTCCATTTCCCCAACAGTGCACATCGCACTCATCATGTAGGTATACACCCGTCCCCTCCCCCACCCCCAACACCCCGAGTCAGATCTTCAAGTATGTCCATTCCACTGACAGTTCGCTTCGCTCTCATCATGTAGATATACACCCATCCCCTCACCCCACCTCTTTCCGACACCCAATTGGTATCATTCCCCAAGATATTTTATAATTTCCCTTTAGATTTTTTCTTTGACTCAGTGGTTTTTCAAAAGTATGTTGTATAATTTTCATGTATATGTAAAACTTCCAGTTTTCCTTGTGCTATTTGTTTCTAATTTTATTCTATGGTGGTTAGAAAAGACACTTGATACGTTTTCAATCTTCTCAAATGTGCTAAGACTTGTTTTGTGACCTAATATGTGATCTATCTTGGAGAATATATAATCTGCCATTGTTGGCTTGAATGTTTTGCATATGTCTGTTACATATGTGATGTTATATATGTGATCTATAGTGTTGTTCATGTCCACTGTTTCATCATTGATTCTCTGTCTATTGGTTCTATCTGTTATTGAAAGTAGGTTATTGAAGTCTCCTAATATTATTATGCTAAGTAAAATAAGCCAGTCACAGGAGAACAAATACTTTGATTTCACTTATATGAGGTATCAAAAATAGTCAAACTCAAAAAAGAAAAGAATAGAATGGTTGTTTACATGGACTAGGGGAGGGCAAATGGAGGAGTTGTTAATCAACGGGTATAAAATTTCAGTTATAGGGATCTGCTGCACAACATTGTGCTTATAGATAATATTGTACTGTACACTTGAAAAATCTATGAAGAGGCTTGATGTCATATTAAGTATTCTTACCACAATAAAATCAAAAATAAAAACAATGACCATCTCTAGTTCCCATTGACATCTCTTAGTTGCCAGATCTTGTCTAGCTTTGAGTTGGCCAAATTTACAGTATTATAGTAACAATTAGTAGATAACATGTTCCCTATAAAAATCACTATGTTTAATAAACATTAATGTTCAGAAATAGTGTATTGCTTTTGTTTAACCATTGTTAAATTAACCTAAATTTGGCCTGAGCCTGTCTCCATGCTTTGTGTTCATATATAGTAAACTATAAACTAACTTAGTATGTAAACAAACTGAAGAGTATATTCTTGTGACAAGTATCTGAGTCTCAGCCAATCACGGCACCCAAGCTTCAGCGAACCACAGGCTACCAACTGATCAGACTATGAACATATGAGGTAAAGACCAAGCTGTAACCAATCAAGCTGTTTTTATGTGGCACTTCCTTTTCTTTCTATAAAGATTACCTGTTCACTTGCTGAGTAGAGCTCTCTGAACTTCACCTGGTTCAGTATCCTCCCTGATTTGTGAATCATTCTTTGCCCAAATAAATGCTGCTAAATTTAAATTCTCTAAAGTTATTTTTACAACAGTTTGGAGTGTCAGAATTGGGATCCAAAGTCAACTTCCAGTGACCCCAATGGTCATTGAGTGACCAAGAAAAGGTACCTGCCAGGGCCAATTGTGCCCTTGGATCTCTCCCAGCAACTGGGGTTATGGGTGAGTTCTCTCTCAGATTTGACCTCCAGGAAACTGCATCTTGAACTCTCTGATGTATCTGAGCAATAATTTTTGGATTGGGTCCAAGATCAGATTAAATCTCACAATTAACTGAATTGGATCCAGTTAGAGTCCTTAGGTAGGTATGGTTTGGAAATGAGTTCCTCCAAAAATAAGGGACTCCATGAGTCTGGGAATCCACTTCCTGGGACATTGGCTAAATTTATGTATAAAAATTATGGAATGAGACTTGTGTATTTTTGGAACAATGATTTAATTTTAGTAAGGACAACTAAGAATCACAGTAGCCACACTGAGGAAGTTTTAGTCCAGATAAAACAGTTCACTTGCAAGGTGCATAAGAAAAGAAAGTACCCAAAAATGCCACAAAATCAATGGTATGTTTTCTGCAATTGGTATGTTGAGTTTTATCTACAAGATTATATAAATCAAAGATTGCTTCTTTAAAAAATTTCCTACAGAAGGAAAGTAAAAAAATGTTTAAAGTCTTTTTCAGAAATATTCGTCAAAAATTTTAGCCATCTGGTCAGGAAATCTTATTCCATTGTCTATAAAAACAATTTGCATCTAGATATTCTTTAACAAATTAATGAGATTTGTATTACTGCACCTGGCACATGACTAAAATTTTCAAATGAAAGCTATAAAATCTGTTTATATGCTTATGTGTATCTGTATGTATGTTATACATGTGTGATATTTTTCTATCTCCCTATGATATTGGCAAATTAAACTGTAAAAGAGTTTTATTTAATTGGCTTTAAGAAAAATTAGTACCTATATAAACCAAGTATTGTCTCATTAAATAAAGAACCAACCCAAATTCTTTTCAAGTTCATGTAACTTAGGTAAATAAGAATATGATTGATGTAATTAAAACCAGCATCTACTCAGTTATCAGCATTAATTATAATGTAGATCCACAACTTTTGTACTTATCAGATGTTTAAGATCCTGAAATTATGAGTTCAAGTTAAGAATAAATATGAAAATTGAAATGAAATGTCCATTACTTCATGTATATCAAGCAAAACAGTAAAACAAGAAAAAAAAATCATACATCTAACTCTAGGTTTTTGCTTTTATGATGACTATCAAACATTCACCCACAGTAAAAATAGTTAACAAAGAAATAACGCGGCGGTGGCTAGCTTTATTTTGTGTTATATATGTCTACTTAAAAACAGCTTTATAAATCTCTTTGATAACTTACATCATTGCAATTTTGCTAAGTTAAGTAAAATGATGGATATTAATTTAATATCTAGATCATTTAAAAATAAGGTGAAATACTGAAAAAAATTGCTGAGCAAAAGTTTATGTTCATATAATTTTGGCATTGTTTTTAATATGATATAAAGAAGATAAATATATTTGGGTTTGTTAAACATGAAAATTTATACTTTGATAAAGTACTTATTTCTAGAAATTAGGAAATGTTAATCTATAAAATGCTGACTCACAATTGCTAAGAATTAAAATTCTATTTAATATATGCTAATTATTTGATTAATTACCATTGTATGCCCATATCATATGTAGCCTACAAATATATATATCTATTATATACCCATAATAATTAAAAATAAAAATAAAATTAAATTTAAAAACTATAAGCAGGGAAAAAATTTCTTATGCAAGGAAACTAAGACATTTTTAGTAAATGAAACTTACATAAAATATGTGGGTTTTTTTTAAGGGAAAAAGAGAGAAATTTTTGTCCTAAAGTAGAATGACTAGTTATTATAAAATCAGAAAAAAGAAAAATATAAGACAAATAACCAAAGGGATAAAAGAAGATTGTGAAAGTTTTGTGAAAGAAGAATATTATCAAATGAATTTTAGATATGATCAAGCTGGCTAAGATTAGGAAGGAAATGTTTATAAGTTTTTTTTTTAAAAATTGAACATTAATATCAAAAGTATACTAAAGCAAAACTAGAATTTTGTCCTCTCTGTGACAGCAAGATTTTCTTGGAGTATTTTTCTACTCTTAATAAGACATTGCGAAAGGCTTTTCTTTACCTTTTGGTTAATTGGCCTGGCAAACAAAGATTCTGTGTTTTACCAAGATAATTTTATATGCTTCATGTTGTCATTATTAGGCTTTGGTTACTTATGAAAACTAAGTCCTCTCTATTAAAAAATTAAGGTCTTTTCCTACAAGTATGTAACTTTCTGTAATTACCTTTGAATTCCTTAGATTATTACTCTTGTTAAATGAATGACTATTATTTTACAGTGACCTGTGATTCTATTTTGATTAAACCTTGGATATTTTTGATAAATTTACCCAATTTAAATTTTAAATTAAGTTTTTTTCTTGAACTTGAATTAACTTTGGAATTTTCCAGATGGGTTTTTGGAACATTTGAAAAGAGATCTCTATCCTTATAAAAAGAGAGAGATTAAACTAATTGGACTTATTTGATATATGGGAAACATTGTCAAATAATAAAAAGTGCTAAAACTTCTCTGAGGTGTATTTATACCCATGTGTGATTAATATGTGTTCCAGAAATTTCAAGAAATCTTTCATAATTCTAGTTTGTTATCTTAAAATGTTGTATGCAATAGAAATATCCAAATTTCCTTGACAATTGTCATTATTGTAATGAATTCATATTTTCAACCATGACCATTTTAAGTCCTCTCATTCACTGTCAGTTAATTGTTTACTCTGGTACAAGCACCTATATAAGCTGTTGTAAGCCTAAGTGTTTTATCTTTGAGGAGATTCATGGAAAAAGACTCTGACAAGAATAGGTTTCCAATAACTTTAAGAAAATATTAATACTATTAGACTGGATAAAAATTCCCAGAAGTCTAATGAAAAAATTGGTTGATTTCATAAAACTGCTAGCCCAATATCAAGCAGAAGAAGAATTAATTGAATATCAAAAAAAAAAATGCTTTGGCAGATTTTTGTGCTAACTCAGCCAATATTGAAATTGTTGTAATATGCAATTTGAATGAAATCCGTAAGATTTATCTAATTCAAATTACCTATGGTTACCTATTTAAGAAACAGTACCACGCACTTGAAGAA
This sequence comes from Varecia variegata, assembly GCA_028533085.1. Taxonomy (NCBI): domain Eukaryota; kingdom Metazoa; phylum Chordata; class Mammalia; order Primates; family Lemuridae; genus Varecia; species Varecia variegata. The sequence continues at coordinate 80,255,535 of CM052436.1, read as the reverse complement.
ATAAATTTGTATTAAAGACTTAAATTTTATGTTAAGTGTGGACTCACTGAGAACCAGCTGGTATCACTGTTACTCCAAAGCAAATTGGAAACTGAACACCTCTTAATTTGCACTATGGAATAAAGAGGAATTTGTCAGCAGTCAAAATTCCGTTAAGTAGGCATCTTTTGGTAGAATGCTTCTTCCCTGGCTTAGAATAAAGGTAAATGAGTTTATAATTAGAGATCTGCCTCAAACATTAGCAACTGTAGCTGACTCTACTGTAAAAGGTATAGTTGCCCAGCAAACTTCTTTAAATTCTCTTGCTGAAATTGTTTTAAATAACAGAATTACTTTAGACTATTTGATTATCTTAACAGGGGGAGTCTGCAGTAGGTAACACCTCCTGCTGCACTTGGATAAAAATGTCTGATATGGTACAAACTCATTTGTAAGAAATAAACAAATAAGCTACTTAGTTAAAATAGATGCCTCTTTTGGTTCATTTTTGATATATTTCATTTTCATCAATTTTGTTCATGGAGGCTTCCGTTAAGGAGTATACTTTAATCTCTTAATATTATTCTCCTGATAGTCATCATTATAGTCTCCTTGGTGTGCCATATTATCTCAAGAGTCTTGAATGCTCACACACAGTCATCCTTTACCCTTCAAATTTTTTCCCTACAATTAGAATATCAAAAACACAAACAGAACATAAAGAAACATTCTGCTGACCTGCTTTTGAGAATTGTGAATTTCATACTGAGACCAAAATTTCCATTATGATGGTGACAGAGAGTGGTGTCATATCCAAAATTTGGGTCATTCTCTCAAATTGAGAAGCTGAAAAAAGGGGGGGGGATGTTAAATTAAACTAAATTTAGCCTGAGGTTGCCTTTGTACCTTGAGTTTCTACATCACAAAACTGCAACCTAACTTAAGAATATATTCTTGTAGGCAGAGCTCCAACCAATTACAGACAGCCAACTGATCAGGCCATGTATGTATATGGCACATGCTGAACTGTTATCAGTCAAGCCCTTTCTCTATGTCATTTCCTTTTTCTTTCTCTTAAATACTGATTGTTCATGTTGCTGAGTGGAACTCTTTGAACATCTACTGGTTCAGAGTGCCTCCCAATTCATGAATCATTCTTTGCTCAAATAAATTCTGCTAAATTTTATTTCTATAAAGTTTTTTTTTTAATTGTTTAACACCATACATAGCTCATGGTTTTAGTAAATCCAGAAGTTCCCAGTTTAACATGTCTAAAGAAAAGCCCTCTCACTGGTAGGAAAAGGGTTTCCAATTCAGTTGTAGTAACTATACCAATTATACTTTGTCTTTATAAATAACTGTACTACATTTCTCACAAGAATCCATCTTACAGATTTAAAAATGTCAAAAAGGAAAAATGTAAGATTGTGATAATGCTTTTCTCAATGTGCAGGTATAAATAAATATATGTCATACATAAATTTGGGTCAATAAGTTTCTCAAAATTTAGGTTTTTTAATTTAATTGAAATTTGTGTTAGTTAAGCATTTTCTTTACTATTAACTTTGATAATTATAGAAATCATGTTTATAAAACCACTGATAAAAGAAGAATGACATCATGCCATGCAAAATGGTTGAGTAAGAAAGTCTGAGGGTAGGTATCTCCAACAAAACAACCTTTGAACTGGGGAGAGATTGGAACAATCCATTTAGTAACTCTGAAGCCTGGTTGATACATTTAACAATTGGAGTGTGTTAGACTTGTTTTTATAAGGGAGGAGAATGGTGTGCTCAAACAAGCTACCACTCTCCATTCCTCATTCCCACCTAGGCTGTAGGGTCAGTGGCCCATGTTCCTGGAGCAGCTGGCTGGTATCCTCTATGACACAGCAGCTTTCTTCAGTGGCATCTATAGGGAGATTTAAAAGGCCAGTGCACTTCTCTTCCCCTTTCTGATGCTAGACATGTAAGAAAATATTTGTCAGAATACTAGATAATCATAAAGATAATGGAAGGGAAACCTCAGTGACCTCACACAGCAAACAATACACACTTTGCAAAAAGGAAAAGTCACAAACAGTATCAAACTTCAACAAGCAAAATTCAGCAATCCATGAGGAGAAGAATGAGACTTGCAGAGTTAACCATGTTAAAATTGCTTCAATAAATGGTGCTGTGAAAACTGGATATCCACATGCAAAACAATGAAGTTGGGCCATCACCTTACACCGTGTAAAAAAAATCAACTCAAAAGGACAATAAACCTCAACTTAAGAGCTAACACTATAAAATTCGTAAGAGAGAACATGGGGAAAACCTTCATGGGGTTGGATTTGGCAATGTTTTCTTAGATATGACACCAAAAACATGTAAGAAAAGTACAAACAATAAATTGTACTTACTCAAATTTAAAAACTTGTGTGCATCAAATGATATTATTAATAGAGTAAAAAAGCAACCCACAGAATGACAGGAAATATTTGAATGTATCTGACAAGAGAATAATATACAGAACATATAAAGAGTTCCTAAAACTAAACTCAATCAAAAGATGGGAAAAGGACTTGAATAATCAGTTCTCCAAAGAAGATATACAAATGGCCAATAAGCACACAAGAAATGCTCAACGTATTAGTTATTAGGTATACACAAATCATAATTAGAATAACACTTCATACCCACAATAGTGGCTATTTTAAAAAAGACAGAAATAACAGGCATTGGTGTGGATGTAGGGAAATTAGAACACTTGTGCATTGCTAGTAGGAATATAAAATATTGCAGCCTTTGCTGAAAACAGTTTGTCAGTCCCTCAAAAAATGAAATATAGAATTATCACTTGACCCACCAATTTTATCCATAGGTATATACCTAAAATAATTGAAGACAGGGACTCATGATATTTGTACATCAATGTCAATAGCAGCATTGTTCACAATAACCAAAATGTGGCAACAATCCCAGTGTCCATCAATAGAAACATAATAAATGGGATACATACATACAAGGAAATATTATTCAGCCATGAAAGGAATAAAGCTCTTATACATGCTGCAGCAGTGATAAATTTTGAAAACATTACGCTTAGTGAAAGAAGCCAGATATAAAATGACAAATATTGTATGATTCCACTTAGATGAGGTATCTAGAATAGGCAAATTCATAGCAACAGAAAGCAGAATACAAGTAAGTAGGACCTGAGATAAGGAAGCAGGGCGAGTTATTGCTAAATGGTTTACAGAGTTTCTGTTTCAGGTGATAGAACAGTTGTAAAAGTAGTGATTATGGTTACACAACACCGTGACTGTACTTAATACTATTGTATTAGGCATTTAAAAATGGCAAAAATGGAAAATTACATGTTATTTACAGTATACAACAATAAAAACTAATAAGAGTTTATATTTAGCATGTGATGATATAGTACAGGTTTTATGAGACAAATGATCTCCTTTCAAAAATAGAATTTAAAAACGTAACCTAAACTTTTGTAGCCCTATAATAGGCTGAAATAAAAAAAAATAAAAATTCTAGCTACTATTAATAAGAAAAAATAAAAATATAATGGAGCCTCAGAGTTCTATACTACAGTAAAGATTACATCCAAGGATTTAAAAATATTTAAATATATTTTTTAAAAAATTAGCCAGGTGCAGTGGTATGCACTTGTAGTCCTAGCTGCTCTGGAGGCTAAGGTGGGAGGATTGCTTGAGTTCAGGAGTTTGACATTACACTGAGGTATAATCATGCCACTACAATCCAGTCTGGGTGACAGCGTGAGAAAAATAGAAAATAAAATAAATTATTTAAGTACATTTGATAATACAAATTTGGTGACATTGTGTACTTTAAACTAGTGAAAAAAATCTACATAAAATATTATTTTTGAGCCATTTCACAAAAGTATTTTGAGGATACAAACCTGAAATCTATGTCTGCCTTATATTAATAATTAATGCTAAGAAAAGCAAGAGAATAATATCCAACAGAGATTTCTCATATGACCTGACAAGATTAGTAGTGTAATCTTCATATAGATATAAAAGCAAATCTTTAAAAGTGATGTTATTCAAACATAATTATTTCCTTCCTTAGAGTTGAGCTCATAATATAAAAATTCCCTGGAAAGTTATAACTTTAAGCATGAGTGGCTTGATTTTTCTCATTATATTTTTCAATTACAGTATATTCACAAGATAATCAGTTCATATAAAGAAATGTCTCCTAATAATACTTTTTTTACCACTTCAATTCTCCAATGTTAGTCTATCATCACTAAAATGACTTATTCCAAATTTTACTTTTAAAAATATATTTGAAAGGTGAATATTACCTACCAGGCATACAATACCATGCTGTGATAATACAAACCTGAAAATCTTAATTTCTCCTGAATCTACTTATAACAGGACAGTTTTTATCTTTCTCTTTATGACATGTCATCCTTTTCTTAAATAAAAGTAGGAGAATAGTATAAACTTTAATTTTAACAAATCAAATGAATATCACTTGATTTTAATTTCATGCAGTCCTTTAAAGTTTCTTTGCTCTTTAAATTTCTTTAAAGGAATGAAACTTTACAATAAGCTCTATAAAGTCTTTGATACTGAATTTTCTGTTATAGAATCTCAGATTTATTTTTTAAATTAGTGAATGATTGGCTTTTCTATTGTGGTAGGCAAAATTTTGGAATGGCATCCCAAAGATGCCTTGCTTTCATTCTCAGAACCTGTGAATAAGAAATTGACCTTAAAATAGGGAAATTTTCCAGGTGAGACTGATTTAATCACGAATCATTTTAAAAGCAGAGAACTTTCTCTGGGTGATGGCAAAATGGGAAGCCAGACAGATTGCCAATTGTGAGAAAAACTTGATGCACAATTCCTGGTTTGCAGATGGGAGAGGTCACATGAGAAGAAGGTCTCTAGGATTAGTCTAAAGGAACAGTGAGTGGCCTTTGATAGCCAGTGAGGCAGCAGAGACTTTAGACTTGCCACTGTGAAAGGTGGCAAAATCTGCCACCTGGAAATGTAGATTGCATTGAGATAAAGGCACTTGAGAAACAGCAAATGGAAGAAAGGCATTCTAATCTCCTTTTACCCACTGCAAAATGGAAATAAAATCTCCAGTGTTATGATGTCCTACCTGTACTAATAGAAAAAAGAAATTCCTCAATGGGGAATCACAACCAAGAGAATTCTGTACAAATAGAACATCTCAAATAATTCTTATATTCCTTTGGCCTCCTCACATAATTTAGTTACTTTCCCACAATTGCTTCTCTTTGTTCAAACCTAATAAAAAGCATTTGGGTTTTGACCTTTCTTTGGGTCCTCATTGCCTTGTGAGGTCTCCCATGTCATGTAAAACTTACATAAATTTATGCTTTTCATCTGTTAAGCTGTTTTATGTCAATTTAATTCTCAGGTCCAACTTCTACCCTCCTCAGACCCTAGGAGGGTAGAAGTAAAATTTTGCCTTCACTACAGCTGCTAAAATTGGATTTTGCTAACATGTCTGAGCTTAAAGTGGATTCTTCCTTTGAGCCTCCAGGTAAGAGCCTAGGTCTTGTGAGATACTGACCAGAGAAATCAGCCAAACCCACCTGAACATCTGAGCTACAGAACTGTTACATAGTAAAAAAATGTTTTTTTAAGCTGCTAAATGTGTGGTAATTTATTATGTAGCAATAGAAAATTAATACACATTCTTCTGAAAGCCACATATGATTTTGCTTTTGTGATTATTAAACTTTTAGGTGATCCAAGAGGAAAGGACACATGCCCCAGTAGGTCTAGGAAGGGAGGTAAGAAAGATTTCCCTCTGAAATCAGAATTGTGAAATCAGGAGAGAGATGCCCAAATTACCTTAAAGCAGTGAATTATGAAATTTTAGAAATGCTGCTAATTTAACAAAACTATAAAATCCTTTTCCCAATGAAGAAAACAGACTTGTGTATATAGGAATGACAGCTTATGTTAAACATAAAGAAGATTGATATTAACACCCCATCTCTAAAATGATAACTCCAGTATCTGCACAGCATGACTATAAAGTAGTTTGATGTATAAAGTTAATCAGAATAAAAATCTAAATTCTTCAGAGTGAGAGGTAGATAAATTCTATACACATTGCAAGCAGACAAAGGCAGTGCCCACTTAGTCACTGTCCCAGAGCAGGGTTCCTTGCAGCCCTATCTTTATAAGTATCTGGCAAACTTTGCTATTAATTATTTCCAATCATTAGAACTTGGTAGCTTCTTATTCTGATTTGTTAAGTTATATCTCTTTTTTTTTCTGGTTATAAGATCAACATCTGATCATCTGTTTTCCAGTGTAGCTTATTTAAAAATTAACTATGAATTAGTCAGATTGTCTCACCGGGAAGTTGTAGCTCATAGCTATCTTTCAAATTTTCTTCTTCGTCTATCTTAGCTTCACGAGCAGAAATTAACATTGCCCAGTTGAAGCATCTCTTGGATGGTGATGAGACTGAGTTCTTGTCCTGCAAGCCAAATGTCAATCCAGGCAATGATTAATTCATTTAAGGCGCAAGTATGAATGGCCAGACTGTTCCTCCATATGGTACCCTCACTGTCTTTTGTGGGTCTTAATTGAATTTGTACACATTTAACAAATAATTTTACATGTTTAGTATTGATATTAAAAATATATTTTTTATTTTTTTAATTTAGTGTTGGAGTTAAATTAAATTTCATCATATCACATTGTTCATAGGTAAAGTTAAAAAAGCCAGGAAATATTAGTGTTTGGAATCATCAACATTCTGGGGACTAATTAAAAAGGTGGACTGCATTAACAACGTTGTGTGAAAACATGTTATTTCCTATGACACCACTGGAAACCTTTCAATTAACTGCCACCTACAAACACTGAGAACTCATTGGAAAATTAATGAACACTATTTTTCTATTTTTCCAATTTTCTCTTTCTCTCTTCCCTCCCTCACTCTCTTCTTTCCTTCCTAGAAGGTCCATGATTATGAAAAATCATACTTAAATGTCTGAATAAATTATTTCAAGTGTCTAATCAGCCAATATCTAACTACATCTGGGATTTGAGGTATTTATTTCAAAATCTAAATTTTTTCAAACATAGAATTCCAATTGAACTTGTGCTATTTTGCATTACTAATTGTATGACATAATTTTTATTAGTTATCTTTAAATGTAGGTTTAATATAAAGTTATGAAATATCCCACTGAAATAAAATGATGTTCCATCATCACTGGTATACTATTCCCAAGAGCAATAATAAACATAATAGTAATTATTTTCTATGATTTTATATTTTAAACTATTAATACTTTTTTCCTCAAATATGTGTACTATGAATATTTTCTCTGAGTCTAATTCCCTTTTAATTTTCTCCATAATTTCTTTTGAAGGGCAGGAGTTTTAAATTTTAATGATATCTAATTCATCTTTTTTTGATCTTTAATGGTTTATGCTTTTTGTATCCTATCCTAAGAAATTTTTGCTTAACTCAGAGTCATAATTATATTTTCCTATCTTTTTCACAGAAATTTAATAATTTTAGCTTTTGAGTTTAGGCATATAATCTGTTTACTTAAATTGCATAGAATTTCTGTATTTCCATTTTCCATTCTCTTTCATGTATTTATGTTATATTTATAATCAAAAACAAAATAGTAACTAATATTATGTATGTGAAAAAATCTGCACAAGTAATTGATGATTTAAAAGTTACTAAGTTAAAAGTGTCTCAAAATAATTGAAGATGATAAAACTTCCCTAAATATATTTAGCAATACACTCATTTCAGGGAAAATGTTTTGAAAATCCTTTGAACAACAATAAATTTAAATCCTACTAGAGTTATTTCAAAAACAATGGGAGAAATTTTGCTGTAAATATGGAAACAGTGCAATATCTTTCTAGTAATCTTACTTTAATTTCCTCCAAATTAAAGTTTATTAAAGAGAAGTAGCCAATAGCTATTACTATTATCAAAGTAATTAGTCCATTTACTAACATTTTAAGGATGAAATAACTATTGAATTTTATTGATAACATCAAGCTAGATTCCTACTAAAAGATATACAGGGTAGTGAGGGTTTTCATGTTATTTTGATACCAAGAAATATCCACTCCATTGTTCCCATAATCTATTTAAAGGAATGGTTTCCAAGATATACAATTTCTACATCAAGTTTAATATTCCTAGATCATTTCAAATACATAAAATATGGCACTTCCAATAGAAAATGCTTCACTTTCATTTATTCATTGATATCCTCTCTCCCCCTCAAATTATGCTATAGCTACAAATTTTAATCCTGTTTACTCTGATATAACTATGTACCCCTATTTTCTTTCTTCTTTAGAAGCAAAAGATCTACTGCTTGGACGATAAAGCATTGTAAATTGCAGATAGTAGAACTTTTAAACTTTTAAATCAATTAATTAAATGGTTGAAGTGAATCCTACTTTGATCACTTTTTGCCTAAATTGGGAAATTTCATTAAATTTTTAGATCTCAGTTAATGGGTAGGAAAAAATGGTTTTCTTTTAGGTATGCTGAGTGATTTAGACATGTTATTATGTTTAAAGCTTGGCATATAATTCTAGGTACAAAATCTGTAACCAATTTCCTTTTTATTCTTTAGTGAACTAAAAATAAGGGGGGAAGGAATATTAAATGTTTAGAGGTATCAGTGTCTTAGGATCATATGATCTGATGGAAAGAGGAAAGGAAATCAATATTATTTGGATGTTAGAAATCTAGTAATTACTTTCACCTATCTTGTAGTCTCATATTTTATTGGATGCAATGGACTAAATATTTGAGTCCCCCCACAAATCTTAACCCCCACTGTGATAATTGAAGGCGGGGTATTTAAGAGATAATTAGGTCATATGCGTGGAGCCTTCATGAATGGAAATAGTGCCATTATAAGAGGAATCCAAAAGAGCTCTCACCCTCTTCCTGCCATGTAATGATGCCAGAAGACAGTAGTCTATAACCTAGAAAATGGACTTTATCAGAACCTGACAATTCTGGCAGCCTTATCTGGGACTTCTAGCCTCCAGAACTGGGAAAAATAAATCTCCATTGTTTATAAGCCAGCCTAATCTATGACGCTTTGCTTTAGCAGCCCAAACTGACTAGGGCATTGAATGAGTATTACTGTCAGTAGTTTTATAAAACAAAGATCCCAGTTGGATATGTGGACTTGTCTAATCTGTACCATGCATTTAATAGATGAAGGAGTAGTAACTAAAACCTGGATCTGGTTATAGGTTCTCCCATTCTCCCATCACAGCATACTCTTCTCAATCATGTATAGAGCAAAAGCTATTGAAGAATGACTCATGGCATGTGCTATAAACTTAAAAACACTAGTATTCATATTTAGTTATAAAATTTTACTTCATACATGCAATGTAATGAAAAATATTAAATCAGTCTCTTTCCCTATGTACATATTTATAATACATTTTATTAATTAATCACTCCATACATATTTTGTTCCTTTTTAAACTGATATCTAGGTAAGGGTGATTATTTTCCTTTAGCAATAAAAAAAATGAGTTCTGAATTTTTTTTAATTTTTGAAATTGAAACCTATATTTACATTAAGACATTAAGATATTTCTCTTAAACTGGATTAATTACTCTGAATTTTGTTTTTTCAAGGAATTAATGATAATTGGATTTTGTTAAATGTCATAAAAATAAGAGGTTTTTATTATAAATGAAAGGTACGAGCAAACAACTTTAATCTCAAAGGACAAATCAACTTGTAATTACTGAACTCAGAATATTGTATCTACTTTATATGCTCTCTATGATTTCCTCACTTTTAAAATATGTGTTAAGGGAATTCAGACTACTTTTAATGACTTTCCTAGCTGATAGCTTCGTTCAAGACTTGCCCTAAGCAAAATTCGACAATAGTGTATTTGAATGATTACGCATTTTCTTTCCCAATCTAATCTTCCCCTTCCTCCTTCCTCCCTCTCCATCTTCTTTCCTCTCATGGCCCCTCTCCCTCAGGCATATTCTAGTTCAAACACTATGACTAAATAAAGGCAAGTTTAAGGGTCCATGACACTCGTAAGGGCCATACATGAGTATGTCTTCTCCAGTCTGTAGCATACGATGTACCTGATAGACACAAATACTGAGCACATGTTTTAAATTGAAAATAGGGATGTATAATAATTTGACAAGGTTTTGGGGGCAATTTGCAGGTAGAAACAATAGAGTAAGTTTCGATTCCAAAATGGTGAAATGCCTGTGTCTTTCAGTGATTCCTGGTGACAATGGGATAACATTTGTAAAATGATGAGTTGTGTAAAGGAGAGATTTTGGTCAACATTTTATGTTTTCATCTTCAGGATTTCATCATGGTCACAAGAGAGCTGATATATCTCATAACAATAAAGTCTCAAACACAAGTCCTATCTTCATACATCAATTTCTTTTATGAAGGACAAGACAAATTCATCCCAAGATATACAGTAAATGTTCTCCCTCAGTATTCATGAGGGATTGGTCCTAGACGAAAATCCTCTGAGACTCAATTGCCTTATATAAAATGATGTAGTTATTTGCATATAGCCTATGCATATTCCCCCATATACTTTAAATCATCTCTAGACTACTTATAATATCTAATAGAATATAAATAGCTGTTAACAGTGAATTGTTTAGGGAATAATGACGAGCAAAAAAGTGTATATGTGCAGTAGATGCACGTTTTTTTCAAATGTTTTCCTTCTGTACCTGGTTGAATCCTTGGACGTGGGACCTATGTTTACAGAGAGGCCAAATATAATTGCAAGACCAAGAATTAAAGTCCAGGTGATCTACCTCTAGAGACATAACTCTTAACCATCAAGCCCCAAATTTAATGGTCTCTGTCAGTGGTTCAACCGCAGATGACTCTCTCTTTGACACTTATCACAGCTTTACTCTCTCCACTGGCAGTCTGATTTGAGTTAGGCAGAAGTTAAAAGTCCATTTCAATAGTGAATTATTTTTGGAAAAGAAACTTTTATAAACTTAACTGTTAAAGAAGTACTTGACAGTTCACTATCATCACTGTGAAGATAAGATTTGTGATATTACTAAAATCTAAATAGAGTACCATTACAAAGCAGAATTTATGGGAAATGTAATGTAATTAGTGGAGATATAATATTAGACTATCAGCTGAAACATCATTATATTTAAAATAGTAAAAAAAATTTAAGCATCTGCATAAATACTTTTGTATTTTCTTAAATGTGAGTCTATTTAAACTTGCAGATAAATATTAGCATATTTTGTTGAAAATTTAAATAGAAAATACATTAAGTCTGATGAAGCGATCATATTAAACCCCAGAAAAGGAAAATTGCAAAGCCTATTCTAAGAGATAATAGTAGTGTAAGCTATATTAGTAATAGGAAAAGGTTACTTTTTAATTAGAAAGTTGGATGTTCAACTAATGAAAAGAAATTAGAGCTTCCTTATAGTATGCATTTCATTTAAAGCACATTGATACAGTTAATTTTTTGCCAATAGTAATAATTTTTGATGACTATGTCTATTACCTGTAGATTAAAGCAGCATCCAGCTGAGAAGCATTACTGTTATTACCATTATGCTATATAGAAGTTTTTGTGTATTTGACTTGATAAGTTTTAAGTTTGTAGAAGTAAATATTACTTTTAAGGAGTTAATGTGGGTACAATTTTAATGATCCTAGACAAATTTAGACTACATATCAATAAGGCCAAAGCAGTCAATAAACTAATTCTATTTAGAATAAAAATCAGTTTACAAAGACTTTACTGAGGCTTTCAAGGCACTGTTGTGGTCATTACTGTCTCCCGGTCTGAGTTGTTGGTAAGATGATATATCAATTATAAAATATTTTGGCTGGTTATGATGGCTCACACCTGTAATCCCAGAATTTGGGAAGCCTAGATCACTTGAGGTCAGGAGTTTGAGACCAGCCTGGTTACCACAGCAGGATCCCATCTCTACCAAAAATTGTTTTAAAAAGTTAGCTGGATGTGGTGCTGCATGCCTGTAGTCCTAGCTATCTAGGAGACTCACTTGAGTTCAGAAGTTCAAGATGACACTGAAGTAAGACCTTACCACTGTACTCCAGCCTGGGAAACAGAATGAGATTCTGTCTCAAAAAAAAAAAAAAAATAGTAAATATTTTTAGTATCACCTCTGTTATTGATTGAATTGTGTTTCCCCAAAATTAATGTGCTGAAATCCTAACTCCAATGTGACTATATTTGAAGATAGGTCCTTTAAGGAGATAATTAAGGTTAAATGAGGTCATAAGGATGGGATTAGACAGCACTGATGTCCTTATAAGAAGAGAAAGAGACACCAGGAATTTCTTTCTGCACGCGTGGAGAAAAGACCATGTGAGTACACAGCCAGAAGGTATCTGTCTACAAGCCAAAGAGAAAATATCATCTGAAACCAACCCTGCCAGCGGCAGCACTTTGATTTTGGAGTTCTAAGCTTCAGAATTGTGAGAAATAAAATTTCTGTGCTTTAAACGACTTGATCTGTGGTGTTATATTATGGCAACCCAAGCAGAATAATAGAATCTCTGAATCAATCTTTAAAAAATGGCTAGAGTATTATGTTATTGAAGTGATTTCTTCTCTGGGTTGGAATTGATCTCACTGAAAATATTTTCCTCATACTGAAGTTACAACATAATACTGAATGTCATACTAATTATGTCCTAAGCTACATATCTGAGAGGGTTGGATTTGACTGATTACTTTGGCATTGCTGACATAGTCAAGGACTTTTTGAAACTAAACTTAAGGGCAATGTCATCTCATGGAACCTCGAGAAAATTATAATGAACAAATCAGATAAAACTCACAACTTATCTCCGAAACTAAATTCTGACACTCCTTCTCTCCAATCCACTGAAATATTCCTAAAATGGCTAAAGAGGAAAATCCTTGAAGACAAAAATAAACCAGAAAAACACAAACTTTAGGCAAAACAGGATGTGAGAAGGATGATACTGATGTACTAAATTTAATTTGTAAGAAAGGAGGAGGTTTGTATTGATTTTATGTGAATGAGCTCCAATCCTGGATTTCTTTTTCCTTTATTTTTTTACCTCAAAGGACCAGTCCATCCACAATTTTTATTACTCCATTAGGTCGTTTGGAGCCTCTGTCAGGATGTCTGCTGCCTGGAGCCCAAGGGTATGTGTCCCAATTAGCCATGCCTAGGGTCAATTGTGTCATTCATGGAAGCCAACAGTAGTTTACAACCAATTTATGTTTCCCTATCAAAATGCTTAAACCACATATTTTAGGGCACTAACTAGAAAAACTAGGAAATTAAAACAGAAAACATCAACTGAAAATGACTTCTTCTTCTATTAGCATTTGCATTATATTTATCTTCACTATGTCTAGGATTTTCTACCTTCTTCCATAGGATAAATATTTAAACATGGCTTGTCATTATCAAAAATAGACCCCTGTATGCACTTTTGCTTACCTTTAGATAATATTGAAAATTACCATCAATGTTTTTAAGGGCTAGGAGAGTCTGATTCACACATGGAACTTCTCAAAATAATAGTTTTCCTGTATTTTGAAGAAAAATAAATCTATGCTTCAAGAAATCAAGTTGTACTTAAAAATACGATCACATAGGATCCACTTCTATCACGTTTTGTCAAAAAGAAAATCACTTCCATCATTTAGCCAAACAACAGTGCTTTCAATTAGAATCTCTATAACACTGTTGATGTTTTAATTTATTACTGGCTAGTAATTTTTATAAAGCACATGTCATATTTAAATAAATATTCAATGTTTTGTTAATACATTAAATGTTTTGACCATTCCAAAGGTTTTGATAATTTGGACTTTGTTTTACACTCTGTCTATTGGTCACTGTATTATATTAATACGTTGGGATAATAATGGTGAATGGACAGATGTGTAGAGGTGAAAACAAACTTAGTAAAGGATATTCTTTGTATAAATATTTGTAAGGTAAAAAATTAGAGATAACCTAATGCTTATCAATATGAAATTGTTATTTAATGTCTATACTAAGAAGTACAAGGTAGTACATTGAAAAATGTGTAAAAGTCTATGAACTTACATGAAAAATTTTGAAATTGTATTAAGTGACAAAATGAAGCTGAAAATTTTGTATTGTTTTATCTCATTTAGGGGAAAATTAACAAATCAAAATTCTTTGTGTGTGTGTTTATACATGTAAATATACACATGTTAAATTTTAAATATAAAGAAAAAGATCTAGATACCTTAACTCCTCACTGAATACAATACTAACCTTCTGTGAAGGAGAATGTTTTGGGAATTGAGGCTAATCCATGGGTAACATTAATTTTATTTGTACTATTTAATGTTTATATCAAGATTATATCCCTATGCTACTTATGTAAATAAAACAAAAATTTAAAAAACTGCAATAAAAATAGTCAATATAGTTTAAATTTAATCAATATGTAACAGAGGTAAAGGTCTACCAAAGGGCAATGGAATGTTTTATGAGTTGTGTCTTTAAAACACCCCACCATTTTTGGGTATTAAAATCTGCATTCCTGTGAAAGCCAGTAATAAAATGGGCAGAAAAATATTCTTTGCTGTTTGTTTTCTAGTATATTAAACCACAAGAGATGGCTCAATAGAATTGTCTGAACAAGGGTCACGAGATTGTCAGGGTTGATTTCTGAGGGGTGTTGTCCTGGTTCTTTGGCTCCTTGCTTGGAAAAATCACAGGCAGGGCTGGTGCAAAGGAGTGATGGCAGACACTTAACACTTCTACACAAGCAGCTTTTATTGCAGTCTTTTCAGTATAGAAAGCAAAAGCACATTTCCTGAGGGGAAATGGGTCTATCTCTGGGAGTGGAGAAGACCCTGGGGTTCTACCACACTTCTACTTTTATGTCTATACCTTATTATATGATAAATGGTAGGTGGAATAGTCATTAATTTCCTGGGAAAGAGTGAAGAGTTCTTAGAGCTAAGGGCCCTCCCCAATTTTATCTTTATAGGGTAACCTCCAGCAGTTGTCATGGAATTTGCAAACTGTCATGTTGCTGGTGGGTGTGATTTTTACTATGCTAATGTATGCTAATGGAGAAAAGGTAATCTTTGGACATGAGCTTCTAGTTTCTGCACATGCTCCACATGTCGACTTGGGTCGACAGTGGATACGGGGAAATTCTGTGAGGTGATGTGAAGCCAAGTAATCTTCCCAAACAATAAATGGAGCCATATCTTCAACTACTGCTGGCATCAGTACCCTCCTATTCCTCCTTTGTACCTGAAGTAGATTGACCATCTTCTCTCAGTTACCTCAAACACATTTAAAGTTTTCAATATGTATCCTTTTTCTTACTAGGATAAAATTTAAATGTTCAGAGTCCCTTATTTAAGATACACAGAAGATCAAGAGAATAAATCTCTTGGTTTTTATTTAACCCCTTTCCCTCTTCCAGCCCACAGAATCTTTATCTTCTATTATCAGGAGAGAAACACTCCTACCTTTACATATTTTATTTCCCACATATCTGTGATTTTTTTTTTGTCTAGCCTTTGGCACTTAAAGTCCAAAAGCTAATATTTTACAGTTTGATATAAAAGCTTTTACTTGAGATAATGCTTTACTTTGAAAGGGGTGAAAACCATGTAAAAACAAGGTCATAAAAGAAAAAAAAGTGGTAGCTAATATAGCAGAGTATTGCCATTCATATAATACTCTTTACAACCAAGAAAAAATTTGAAAAATCACAATTAATGTAGAAAAATATAATGTAAATTTATGTCTCTGACAAAAAAAATTAATAAGGAAAATTGAGGACTTTAATAATATTATAAATTGATAGCTTTATTTATTATATATATAATCATGGACCATTCTTTCATATATGTTTGCTATAATATTTTAAATAATGTTAAAAATTTATAATGTTAATGTAATGCCCTTTAAAATTTTACTAAATTCTAAGACATCGGAATAATCTGCATTATTGTTACAGGTAATCTCTTACCAAAATGCACTAAGGTTAAAAATAAAAACCAAAAAAAATTTAATATTACATTGCCAAAAAAACCAAAACATACCTTCACAAAAAAAGAACTCAGGAATAAGGTTCAAATAATGTAGACAATTTTTCAAAAATATAATTATACAGAACTTTTGAGAGGCTGGAATACAGAGATATGTTCTTATAGTGTAATGGTAATAGCTCATTGTTATGGTTGGTGAGAAATTTGAATCCCTGAGTCAGGAACTATGAAATATCTCTGTACCTCAATGTATAGATAGACTCTCTGACTTGGTATGGCTAGGGGCAAAAGCGGGGTGTTTTAGTAACCCCACAAGAATAAGGTGGCTTTACCATCATCAGAGCAAGCCAGGGACTTAATCTATACTCACAATAGAGTAGAATCTCAGAAAAATATAAAAAGTGAGTGATTGAATACTAAGTCCTCTGTATGGTGCTGAGATATGTCGACTCAAAATGCATGTATGATATAATAGAGCTGTTTTCTGAACATGAGAGTAAAAGTAATTTCATATTTTATAAAATTATTACTTAAAGAAGCAGAATGGAGAGTATTGTTTTTCTCTTAGAACTTATGTAGTCATATTTATTCTATTACTTGACCAGCAGAAAAAGATCCCATATTGAATCCACTTTCTAAGGCACAGTGGATAAGAAAGTCAAAAAACCTATTTTCCTAAAACTTTAACTTTATATTACTATTTACTTAACATTATTATTCATTGGATTCTCACATCATGTTTTAAAAATAATTCATATGTAACATGTTAAATCACATCCCTCTGTCTTACCTTAACTGGCCTCATAAATCTTTAAGTTTCAATTCTTAGTTACCTTCATTTATTTATGAATACCATTATAATTTTAATTAACACTTCTATTTTATATTTCCCTTTTGTATGCTTCCATATGTTTTATCCATATTTACTTCTCTTTTGATTGGTTTTATAACATCTGATAAAAATCGAGTTCAACAAAGACTGAAATCTCAAATATAGTACTCTCCTTCTGCTTATTTCATAATTTTAGATTAGCACAAGTACACAATATATTTTTCCTTTTGAAAACAAAATTTGAGACTAAAATATTTAGTGTCTTTCTTGAGATTCTCAGGTGTCTGAGATGGCTCATCTGCAACAATGCCATCTAATTTTAAATATTTATTATTGATAGACAATGGATCAATTATAATTAAAAATATTATGGACAATGAATGTGTGTTTTATTTTAGATCTTGAATTAGTTTTCTATTGCTATACAACAAATTACCATAAATTTAGCATCTTAAAGCAACAAAAATTTATTATCTCACAGTTTTTGTGGGATGGGTTTGAATGTTACAGACTAGCTGGTTCTTACCAAGCTGAAAGCAAGATGTCAGCAGGGCTGTGATTTCATCTGAGGCTCTAGTCTTCCACTATCACGTGGTTGTTAGCAGAAGGCTTTCCCTTGTGGCTCTCTGCCTGAGGTCCTATTTTCTTATAGCTATCATCTAGGAACCACTCTCAGCTCCAATAGGCTGCCATGTGGCCCTCTCCACAGACCCTGTTAACACATGGCAGTTTGTTTCTTTTTGAGTCCAGCAGGAGAGCTTCTCTCTGATACTTCCTTTAGAGATCTTACATGATTAAGTCAGATACACCCAAGAAAATTTATTTTTTATTAATTCAAAGTCCACTGATTAGTAATCAAATCACAAGAATATTATGCTATCATTTTTTATAGCCCCACCCATACTCAAGAGGGAGGAATTACAGAGAGACTGTACATAGGGCAGGTAGAGAATGTTGGGAACTTTTATAGACTGAATTTCATCTCCCCAAAATTCATATGTTCGTATGTTGACATGCTAATGTCCAGTGCCTGTATTTTGAGACAAGGTATTTAAAGAGGTCATTAAGTAAAAATGAAATCATTAGGGTTTGTCCTAATTCAATATGACTAGTGTCCTTATAAGGAGAGGAACTTTGGACACATACACACAGAGGAAAGATGATGTGAAGACACAGGGAGTAGATGGCTGTCTGCAAGTGACAGAGTTCAAGGCACAATACTCCACAATATGGTATCTTGGCATTTAAGAAACAGCAGAAACAGGAAGGACACATTCATCTTTTCTTCATTCTTTTTCTCTGAAGCAGACCATAGAACCTGGGACGGTCACTTCTTTAATTTCCTCTCTTCCTTCTCCCCTGAAGACCCTCGTGTGACAGCTATTCTGTACCTGGAGGGAAGGAATTTCACACAGGGATGCCAAGAAGAATTTGGATAAATAGGCTTTGCTAAATGACCCTCAATTTATTGTTAATTGATCATACCCTTTTGCCCTCAAATTATACTTCTGCCTATCTGTCCATAAAAATATGTGTATTTCCTCATTTCTTTTTTTTTTTTTTTCATTTATGAAGCCTTCAGTGTCATGTAAAACTTAAATTAAATAAATTTGTATGTTTTTCTCTTGTTAATCTGTGTTTTGTTACACAGGTCTCAGCCATGAATTTTGCAGTGGGTGAGGAAAAGGTATTACTTTTTCTCCCCTATAGTTTTTGGTGCCCTAGAAGGGGCAACTGAGACACCCTACTCACTCTGCAGCCTGAGTGAAAGGTAAATTTTCATCTTGTCCCTTCCTTTCCAAACTCAGATTAGCAGGAAAAAAATAATTTGTTTGGGTTGTCACTCTTGTGTAAATTTGGTTTTGGGGTATCCATTAGTTATGGCTTCTTTTTCTCCCAGGGTGGCTCTTTTCTATTCATCTAATTTTGTGTCCTGAGAGTTCAGGACACCAGTCTCTGTCAGCTGGGCGGAGGGCAGAGGGGTGGGCAGGTGCCAGTGTTGTTTTGTGTCAGGCAGCCAGTCAAATAGGCTGGGAGCCCAAGCATTTTCTTTGTTTGACAGTATCAGCTCTCAAGACAGTTTGTAACAAGAAATCTCAGTCCATAAGGAATTTTGTCATGTCAACCTTCCTTGCTTGGTTATCCACTTGCCCAGTGTCACAGATTAGTGGATCTGTGACTGGAGGCATCCCATGTTTCATGGGAGAACAGAGACACTATTTTATCCTTAACTGACTATGACTACAAAGATCTTTGTTTTTGTTTTTTCCTTTAGCTTTCTTTGGAAGTGGTTCTGTATCTTAGGAGGGGTTCAACTTTTTCTGCCGTGTTTGAGGACATCTCTTTTGTCCATGGTTAAATCATTGAAGGCTTATTAATTTTGATTCTGAGTCACTTGATAAGTACCTTTGCTTTAAAAAAAGTAATTTAATATTTTTAGGAATATTTGTTGTTTTCCCCAGCTGAAATTTGACAATAAGATACTTGAAAGGGTTTTTTTAAGAGCTTTATGGTCAGAAATTGATGTAATTAATTGAAAGCTGATATTCAGGCAATTTATATATATTTCTGAGGCCCCTCTGCTGTCTCCATTGGATGCTGCTTTTTCCATGAGTACTTCTCAGTGTACTGAAACCCTCTTCTCAAACCCCAGCTAACTATATGCTTTGCCCCTTCTTGTCTACTTCTTTTCTTTTTGGCGTGACTTTTGCCAAGGATAATATGGAATTTCATTGGTCTCTTTGGGAAACTTATGATTTCCCCAAACTGGCTTCCCTAGGACTTCTTCTTTCCATTTACTTCTGCTTGTATTTCCTCTTTTTGTCCCCTTTTATTTTTCCTTAAATTTCTTTGAACTCTTGATATGCTACCCTTCAATCCTTACCTCTGTCCACCCTGCCAGATATTTTTCCACTCTAGCTTCTCAGTCACTTGAACTTTAGGCTTTCTGCTTTCAAGGAACTCAAGAGTCCTCCAAAAGTAACCACCTGAAGTTAAAAAGAAAAAAAAATCATTTGGAAACAGATGGATGTTTTGTCCACTTAAATGGACTTTGGGGAAAGATAGCTGCTAGATGTCTTCTCAGTCACTTGCCTAAAACTTAGATCACAGTCTCCATGAGACTGACCTCTGAAAATAGCCAAATATGCCACAAAACTCATTAGAGAAACTTGGATCCTTTCTTTTTGCATTTAATATGTTAATTTTCTACTCTGTCTCCTCTAGAACTTGACAGTTACCTTTTGGGAATACAAACTTCAGGAAATTACTGTCATCAAAAGAAATATTGGAAATTGGGCAAATGAAAATGCTTAGAAGACTTTTCCACAAATATTAGTAAAAACCTTTAGCCATATGAGCAGGTAACCTTATCCCATATTGTCAGAAACACAACTTGGATAAAAACATAAGTGGATATAACCAGTGAGTTTGTATTACTATATTTTACTGACTCATGACTAAAATTTTAGAATAAAAGCTATAAGATCTTTGTCTTTGTCTTTATGTTTATATGTTTTTATATGTATATTTGTATGTTATGTCTGTGCAATAATTTTTCTACCTCTAGATGGTGTGAGCAAATTAATTTATAAAATCTTTTTAAAAAGTTCTACTCAAATTGGCTTAAAGCAGTATTTATATAAATTAAGTATTCCTGAAACTTTCTGACATAGAGAGATTTACCCAAGTGTTTTGTTTTGTTTTGTTTAAGTTCATGTGCTCTGGGATACATTTGATAAATAAAGTAGTTTTAAAATTGTTGGTAAAATAAAAACAGAAATGTCTTCAAAATTATCATTAAATATAGTACCGATAAACATTTTTTTCTACCCAGCTTTACTAGTCAAATAAGTTTATGTTATGTCTACTAGATGTGTAAGGTTATAAAACTGTAAATCCAACCTAAGAACAAAATACATAAAAAGAAAAATGAATTGACTGATATGCAGAAGTTAAAAAAGGAGGAGGAAGGGGGAGAGACCATGTTTAACTTTTAGTTTCTTTGCTTCTGGGATATTTTTTATACTTGCTTGATTTGTCAACTAGAAAAATAACTTAAAATAATGGCTAGCTATTTTTAATGTCTAATGAGATTTTCTAATCTTATTATTTAATTGTGTTCTCTATTTAAACTTGTTCTCTAATGAGAACAATTGAATTAAATAAGATATAACTGGGATAAAAGTTTGTAAATGAAATTTTCAAATATAATTATGCTGAAGAAGAGTTTTCAAATCCTTTTGATAAGTGTAACTCTAAAATTATGTTAACTTAAGTAATAGATATTAATTAAATGTACAGGTCATTTATACATAATATAAAATACTGAAACATTAATTGCTGAACATGAGTTTATCTACTTTTGGCTTCTTAAATTTTATGGGAAGATAAAATATTTTGAGTCAGTTAATATATATGAAAAAATTATACTATGAGGAAGCATGTGTTCCTAGAAATTATGAAATAGTGCTCATCTATAAAATGTTGGTGTAATAGGTCATAATCATTTACTTCCAAGTTTTCACTAGAAATTAAGATGACTAAGGGTTAAATATTCTAATTGCTATATGGAATTAAAACCACTGTAAATTATAAAGGAGACAATTCTGTATACAAGGTATGCAAGGAAAATAAGATATATTTTTAGTAACAAAATTATAAGGCATGAGGATGTAGTATTTTGTTAAGGGAAAAAAGGCTAATTAATTCCGCATTGAGGTAGAATGGTTATTCCATGATGAGATAGAAAAATGTAAGAGAAAAGCAAAGCTGATGGAAAAAAATTATAAAATGTTTGTGGAAAAGGAATCTTGGAAAAAATATCTTATCTTGTATAGTCAAAGCTGGCTAAATTTGGTGGATTTATTTATTTATAAAAGTTTTTTTTTAATAACCTTACTATTAATGGTATGCTGATACAAAACTAGAATTTACACTTTTTTTCCCATAATTACAAAGGTTTTTATGTTTCGTTTGGGGCTTTTTTTTCTTGTAGATAGTAGTCCATTGTTGATTACAAAAGTATGAAAAGGTTTTTTTGTTTGTTTGTTTTGTTTTTTAACCTTTCAAGTAATTGGACTAGGAGAAAAGTGAGTCTTATCAATATTAAAAGAGCTACGTTTTCTTTTACAACTAAGTAACTTTTTTATTTGACTTTGAAATTTTTGCTCACTTTAGTATTGTTTCGCAACAACCTGTGATCCTATTTAATCAAGTGTTTTAAACCTTTTGACATTTTTGACAGTTTCCCCAAATCAAATTCTAACTTGAGTGTTTTCAACTTTGAACTGACTCTGGGATTTTTCAGATGAGCCTTTGGAACATCTGAAAAGAATTTATCTTTTCTTTTCTAAAAGAGATATGTTAAATCAATTAGGCTTATTTGGTATGTTAAATTACATAGGAAGCATTGTCAAAAAATAAGTAATACTACACTTTCTTTAAATTATATTCATTATTGATATGATTGTTTCAAAAATTGGATAAAATTTACCAAAATTTGATATGTTCATGTATAATGCTATCAGTCATAATTTTGGTGATTATCAAAATATTGTAATCCACGGAAGTAACAAAATTGTTTTCCCAATTGCATCATTATTATATTAAACTGTCATCAAATATTTAACATGACTATTTTAACTCTTGCCATCTACAGACATTCATTGTTTTACTCTAATTATTCTTTGAAAGTGTTTCCAGTCAGGTACAGACTGATATTGCTTCTTCTTCAAGAAGATTTATGAAAAAAAGATTTTGACAAGTACTCTGGAATACGTATTTCTCATGTTTAAGATCATAGCACTGGACTGAGTGAGAATATCCAGAACCCTAATGAAGAAACTGATGAGTTTTTGAAACTATTACTAGGATCAAGCAGAACAAGAATTGCTTATAGGACTGAACTAATGAGCATAATTTTTCATCCCTTTTTCCTTGAAACGTTGCTGGTTCTTTAATGTTTTTCAGATTTAAGCTATACATAACTTTTAGCAATTTGGTAAAGTATACCTTAGTGAACAAAGTTGCAACAGTTTTTTTTTTTCCTATGTGATCCCTGCATAATTTGGAAACCATTAGTATTCTTATTTTTGTGGTAATATAGTTATTTTTGTAAGTACAATAAGAATCTGTTATCCTTATAACAGGAAACAATTTTAAACATTGGTTATATCACTAATGCTTTAACTGGAATGTCAAATTTTCAGATATGACCAGAAACTTTAAGAAACTATGGTTGACTTTATGAAATGAATCAAGCCAATTGGGAAGAAATTGGCCTGGTATTTTGTGCATATGTTTCCCATACACTGTTTCCTAACATGATTGCCTTACAGGTGAGTAAAGAATGTCATCCTAGCAAGCCCAGGATCCTCAGACTATTTGGGAAACCTCAAGAAGAGTGAAATTCACCCAAATCTATAGTTATTGCAGAAGAAATTTAATGGTGATAACTTGGCTTGACTTTCTTAGCCTCAAGAAGCTTTTAAACATCCAGTCTGAGATTTCTTATTAAAAGTTCCACCAAAGTAGACTAAAAATGTCAATGTAGTTGATCACTATTCTTGATGCACTTATGTAAGTAATTAGGCCAAATTTAATGAGACTAGACTTATTTTGAAAACACATATTTTATTTTGATTATCTTTGATGAAAGTGGAGTAATTGCAGAAAGAAAAATTATGTTTTGTGAAAAACTATAACACACCCTTAGGGGCATTAAATTCTAATTCTGTTCGTTCTTTCATGAGTTTTTTGAGATTTTAAAAATCTACCTGTGATCTGAATAGGATCCTGAACTCTTCTGATTTCCTCCAATATCTAGCTACAACTATACAAACTAGTATTTTCAGTTTTTCTACCATCCTTCTGGCTTGGAATCATCAAAATGAAAACTTCCCTATTTCTGAATCCTTGCAAGTAAAACTGGATGACTTGATATGGATTTCAGATAAATCACCACAATAGCTTATCTATGGACAACCTTTGTGCCTATTGCTGTAGAGGCTATTCAGAAAGTTTATCAGAATACTTGATGCAAACTACAAACCAAGAAAATCTATCAGATTGTCATTGCGTACCTCACTCTACCTGGGATGCTTAGAGCCCAATATCGCTACTCTCTAGACTCAAAATCTGAGTTTGCAGTTTGTTCTAACCATAAACTTTTTTGTTGTTGTTGTTTCCACAGGAATGTCTCTTATTAAATAACTGATTGATCATACCATATAGAAGCCTAACTTTGGCGGAAGTCCACTTGCAACACTGCCTCCTGAAATAAGACTCAGCTGTTAACTGCTTAACTGGATTGATCCATTCCTGGAACTTAGACACTGATTCAATGTGTTATGGGACAATCTGCCAGTGCAGTCTGTAGACTGAAACTTCTTGGGGAAGTTGTAGACAGGGAAATGATGCAGTTATTTTCCCAAAATATGGCACCTTGGCACTTGAGAAAATAGCAGAGGCAGGAAGGCCATACTTATCTTTCTCTAGCCCTTATTCCCTGAAGCAGGTCATAAAACCTAGGTCACTCTGGCTTTCTCCCTTCCTTTTCCCCTGACAACCCTCATGTGACAGGTGTCCTGACCTATAGCAGTAAAAAAGGAATGTCATACAGGGATGACAAGAAAAATCTAAACAAATAGGCTTTGCTAAGTTCCTCTAGTTTATTAACATTAAGTTATAGCCTTTGTTCTCAACTTATACTTTTGCACAACTGTCCATAAAAGTACACATATTTCCCATTTCTTTGGGTCTTCACTTCTGAAGCTTCCCATGTCATTTAGAATTTATATTAAATAAATGCATATGCTTTTATCTTGTTAATCTGTTTTTTGATATCATCAGTTATGAACCTTGCTATTGGTGAGGAAAAGATATTACTTTTTCTACCCTATGCAAGCCAAGGTGAAGAAACCAATCCTGATCACAGACTTCTAGCCTCCAAAATTGTGAGAAAATAAATTCCTGTTCATTAAACCACCCAGACTGTGGCACTTGCTATTGCAGCCCTAACACCTGAATGCAGGAGCCAACTTAGAAATATGCCTACCGCAGGCCTCATATATTAATATTTTAACAATAATAAAAATTCTATTTATTCTAGAAAGAAGCAACAACTAAGCTTATATAAATGTCAATTCAAAATTTGTTTAAGTACTCTGTTAAACTGATATTTCAGCAAACTATGCTTCAAATTGTGAAGTCATAAAATAAATACATAAAATCAAAGAGTTTAGTTAAGAAATACATTCCAAAGGGAGCTCTCTACTTGTATGTGCTTTCACTTTTAAAACTTTACCAAGAATCTATTTGCCATTTGAAAGAAAACATTTTAGTAATTGTGATTCAAACAGAAAAATTATTTTAGAAATGTAGCTTTCTGGAACACTGTTGAATCATTTTAGAGGAGGAAATATAAACTAATATAACCAATATTTTTATGATTATGGAAAATGTTGGTTTTTAAGCAACATCTCAGAAGCCCAATAGTGTTATACATTAAACTAAATATCTTATTTTATAATTTTATTAAATATAAAAAGTTATTCTTGTGTCAATTTTTAATAGTCAAAGCAACTTTCAGAGAATTGCATCTGATACCTTTTATTTCTTTAATCCTTTTTGTCAGTAAATTCTTAAAAAATATGATTTAACATTACATTGATTTTTCTGAAACCTTCTATGGTAACTGCACATTTGCCTTAAACTGTTTTGGATGAAAAACTAATTTTTCAAGGTATCATACATTTCCCTGACCATTTAATATAGTAAAAGGAACATGATTTTATTTTTTGTGCTTTAAAAATATAAACATGATGCTCAGTCATGGTTTTTAGCTGCAAGTGACAAAATTCTTCTAAGAAGAGAAATTTGTTTACAGTTATTTTACAAGATCAGTTTATTACATTATGTGTAAATTGTCTTTTGTACAAAACACACCCAGATCTTGATGTGATTTACTTGAACACAACAGACTACAGTCACAAGCTGTGAGTCTTTTTTTTCTCCAAAGAAAGGCAATTTCATTCATTCTATTATGAGAGTTATAAAGTTTCTGTCCAATAAAGAAGGATTTTACCTTCTTAGGCCCTTACTTCCATGAGGATAAGAAGCAAGACATGAAACTTCTTATTGTAGGTTTTTTTTTTTTTCCAGAAGAAAGAGTGTCTGCTGTCTAATAGCCAATGAAAAACAACAAATGTCTAATACAAAACCAACTTACTAATTATTGCAATGAATAAAGCAAATTTAACATTAATTCACTAAGCGATTGCTAAAGGAATTGCTATTTACTCAGATTTATCTTAGATGTGTTTCTGTTAGAAAAACAAAATCCAACTTTGATGGATATGTTTATCATTTTCTGTTGGTCTTACTGGTTTCCAAAAAAGGAAAAATATCCATTAAAAAACTTAGCACCCTAGTTACTTAATTAAAAAGCATAGATGTTTGTTTGTTGCAAAGCCCATATTACAAACTGCGTCACTTGCCATTTGTGTGAAACTCTTTCTACAAAATTCTCAACAACTGATTAAGATCTGGTTAATTTTTAAAATTGACTTTACTTCTTAAAAACCCATCTGAGACATTAGAACGGAAAAAAATTTACCATAGCCACGTTGGCTTTGGTATACCTAGACGATAAAAATATTTAATTAGGTAGGTTTGGCACACAATTTCCTTGATTATCACAAACAAATAATTTAATATATCTTCACATATTGCATATGCATTGTTAGTTGCTGCTGATCTAGTCAAAATAATTTTTGCAGGAATGCTGAGTTTGCTGCCAAGGATACTGGATTTTGTTTGTTTGTTTGTTTGTTTGTTTGTTTTAGAGACAGGTCCAGGGTGAAGAGCAGTGGCATTGAAACCTCCCTTCAACAACTGGGTGCAAGGCGAGAACTGTGGTAAGGGTCTAACAAAAAATAATGCACAGGCTTAGCTAAAAATAATGATAATAATTAGTAACTGTCCCCTGTAATTGCCACTCCAGAGCCACACAGCTGGTGTCCGTAAAGATTCTTAACTTTCTCCGTAGATAACATCACCTTTTCTAAGCCTGAAGGTAGTTTTTAAGATATCTGCCAGTCCCTGCATTCCAGGGTGGTCTGGCCCACCCAGACCAGCGTCCCATACTAAGAAACTGATTCAACTGGGCTTGTGACCCCAGGGACTGGAGCAACACAAGATGATTTCTACATCCCTATAATTTTGCACCAATTAACAAACCTAATTGCCTAATACCTTGCCTATCAAACTATCCTTAAAAACTCTGTTTCCCAAGTTCTTGGGGAGGCAGTTTTGAGAAATTTCTCCCATCTCTCCACTTGGCGCTATGTGGAATAAAGACTTTCTCAGCCCTAAAATCTGCTGACTCAGCATATTGGCTGCTGCTTGGGCAGCAGACAAATGAACCTGGTTGGATGGCAACAGCATGATCATAGCTCACTATAACCCAGACCTCCTGGGCTCAAGTGAACCTCTTGCCTCAGCCTCCCATATGTCTACCATATCTGGTTAATTTTTTAATCTTTTATAGAGATGGGGTCTCGCTACATTGCATAGGCTGGTCGCAAATTCCTGGTTTCCAGCAATCCTCCTGCCTTGCCCTCTCCACTGCCCATGCCAGTGCTGAGATTACTGGCATGAGTCATTGTGCCAGGCCTATGTTAAATTTAATTTTTAAGACTAAAAAAGTCACAAATATATTGGCAAATACATTATGTCATATGATAAATCCACATTTTCTAATTTTAATGAATCTATTATTTCTAACTCTAAAGTAAAGGCATTCATTGAAAATCTATCATATTATTTATCAAGGAAAAATATTAATTCTGTTAGTAATGTATGTCCATGTTTCCCTTCATATAAAGAAAAAACATTAAATACTAACTTATTCATTTGTTTGCCTATGATTTTTTTCTGTAAAGTATTCCTTTGTACCCAAACATGCATATAACCTTCAGAATTACTGCCTCAAGAAAGCAACAGCACCACGGTGTGGAAAAAAAATTGGAAAAGCAGTCAGGAGACTCTCAAAGCTATAAAACAAACAAAAACCCTCTGTAACTCAGAGGGTGGGTTCTGGAGATGTACAACCTGGAAAGGAATTCTGGATCTCCCAGATTGCGTAACTGCCTTGGTTTTTTTAATCTATGTAATGGATTTTCCCATAGGTTGACTGTGGAATTACATCACTTAATGTGTGCAAAGTGATTAGAACAGCCCCTGGCTCCCAGCAAGCCTCCATAAATGCTAGTTAAGATCATCACTACTCTGTGCAACTCAGGTTTCTCTAAGGAAAAATTATTAATCTAGGGGACATTTTAACTTTTGAAACATTAAGATTTTTGGACATAAAGGGTGGATATAAATCTGCCTTAGAAATAAAATTACTTCTTATTTTCTTATTAAGATTGTCCTTGAATAGTCCTAATTTTTTAATAGCTAAATAATGACAATAGGCATACACTATGGACTACAGTACTTCTTAACCTCAGAATATACTTGAACTCAAAGATACATTAAAAGTGCTAATATCCGCCGGGCGTGGTGGCTCAGGCCTGTAATCCTAGCACTCTGAGAGGCCAAGGCAGATGGATCGCTCAAGGTCAGCCTGAGCAAGAGCGAGACCCCATCTCTACTAAAAATAGAAAGAAATTATCTGGCCAACTAAAAATATATATAGAAAAAATTAGCCGGACATGGTGGCGCATGCCTGTAGTCCCTGCTACCCAGGAGGCTGAGGCAGGAGGATCGCTTAAGCCCAGGAGTTTGAGGTTGCTGTGAGCTAGGCTGACGCCACGGCACTCACTCTAGCCTGGGCAACAAAGCGAGACTCTGTCTCAAAAAAAAAAAAAAAAGTGCTAATATCCATGCCCATGCCAGACACATTAAATGAGAACCTAGGGGTGGGGATGGAGCCTGGCCGTTAATATTAAGGCTATTTAATGAGTACCCATGAGCTAGTCTAAAAGGATATGGCCTTTTTTCTTTGTACTGCTCTACATTTCAATTTATCCCATTAAATTTTATTAAGAGAGTTAAAAAAAATCTATATTTAAATTGTTAACATGTTGATAATAAGGGGCTGGACGAGGTGGCTCACGCCTGTAATCCTAGCACTCTGGGAGGCCGAGGCGGGCGGATTGTTTGAGCTCAGGAGTTCGAGACCAGCCTGAGCAAGAGTGAGACCCCATCTCTACTAAAAAAAAAAAAAAAAAAAGTAGAAAGAAATGATCTGGCCAACTAAAAATATATATAGAAAAAATTAGCCAGGCATGGTGGCGCATGCCTGTAGTCCCAGCTACTCGGGAGTCTGAGGCAGGAGGATTGCTTGAGCCCAGGAGTTTGAGGTTGCTGTGAGCTAGGAGGACGCCATGGCACTCACTCTAGCCCGGGCAACAGAGTGAGACTCTGTCTCAAAAAAAAAAAAAAAAAAAAATATTGATAATAAGTTGAAAATAAATAAAATCAAACAACCAAATGCAAGCAACAGAAACAAAAGCAAAGGATATTTTTTCACTATCCAATGACAACATTTACTTTCTTAGGCTTCTGTAATCATCTCCCAGGGATTCTGAAGTAATTTGTTCCATATTAACACTCACTAAGGTTCTCTTACTTGGCCTTATTTGTTTCAGTCATTGAAATCCTTCCTTTATAAACTCATTTATGTCCCAAATTTCCATTGCTTACTTTTATTAAATTAATCATTTATCAGTATAATAATGTTCTATTTCAAACAACCTTACAGAAATCTCTGACGCTGTCAATTTGACATTTTCAACACAGAATTAATTCTCTTCCCTTTATAAAAGATAGAAAACTCCAGATTTCTCAATTTCTAATCACAGTACTACTGTTTCTTCAAAGTAGAATGTTAGATTTATCTTTTAATAATCCTTCTCCTCATGCTTCCTGAACCTCCTAATTTAAACTAGTTCTAAAATCTTGTATATTCTGTTTATTACACTGTGTTATTTATTTATTCATTATTTATTTATTATGTCTAAGCTTCTTTGTTATATACTGTTAAGAAATTATGAAGATTGACCATGGAACTCACCTACTCAAACATGTCCAGTCTTTTCCTATTCTTCTAAAGCTAAATTTGTCATATTGACATTCAATGGTCTTGCCACTCTACAACCAGAATGATGACTAAGCTACAGTCCAATCTATTTATCAGTATTTAAAAAATCCTACACATTTGCTTAATCCAACTAAAAATACAGCTGAATGTGATCATATCCTTAAGTGACAGGGTTTTTTAAGCATCTCAATTTTATATTTAAATATTATTGAGTGTTGGGATTACTTTTTATTCATCTTTGTATTCCCCCAAAGGTATTAGTAAGAACAAGACTTAATTCATTCAGCAAAATATATTGAATATATACTGGTACAAAATGTTTATGGAATCTAAAATACACAGACAAGATAAAGTTGCTAAAGCAGTTTGAAAATTTCTCTGGGGTAAAATACAACTCATAATATTTGAGGATGTGATACTCATGTTTAAACTATTTGTTATGGCATTCCAATTTGAAAACGAAATAAAAGAGATTCAGGTATAAAGAGGACAACTCCTAAGTGGTAGAAACAGAATGGATTCCTGGTGCAGAGTTCTTTTCATTATACCTCAGTTGGCCCCATTTCCCTATCCCTTTGTCATCTGAACTAACTTTAGTGATAGGGATTGTAGGAGTACAGCAGAACCAAATAAGATTTTGTTGAAATAATACTATAAATACCACATTGATCGGGCCCATACAACCACAGCATTTAGTCTTCTTTAGTCTATCCTTACTCAAGAAAAGGTATACATTTTTTGGACATTATATTTTTTATATAAAGATAAACTATAATCTTCAATCTGCTTCACAAATGGCTTGTGTTATACAGTGTAGAAACTAATTAAAAGAGAATGTTCCACTGGAAATCATATTCACTTATTCAAAAATACTTAGCACAAAGCTCAGAGCAGCGATGGCACTGGCCTCCCCTTCTGCACATAATACCTAACTTATAAATTGTTAATGATTTTTACTCATAAATCTTTCTATCTTACTAAGCTGATTCAAAATACTAAGAAGGGTTTGCACTTTTTATTTCTTTGCAATATCTCCACAGCAGTTTTGGATCATGAATCTTGATTATTAAAAACCATAGAAATGAAAAGACAAAATATCCATTTCAGTTTATGCAGTTTTGTGGAAGAGCAGGTGGCTGATAAAAAGCCCCATTCCTTGGTGCTGAGGCAAAAGCAGCAGTTGAGGAGCAAAGAGCACCTTTCCTGTGGAGTTTAAATTAAATTCAGATTTGTTTCAGCAGGGCCTTAATGGAAGCTCTATGATTGGGATGTTTTGGCTTAGCTGATATCTCCACATGCTTTTACTATGCTGAAGCCTATTTAGTCATTTTGTATACTTAATAAAATGGTATTAGTGATAACCAACTGCTATACATATTAAATTTATGGCCATTATTTGTGACCTTGTGCTACAATTCTTAAATGTGCAAGCAACAAGAAAAGCATATTAATACTGCTGTCATTGCCTTTTGTGTTTATAGCCAGTAATTAGTCTTTATGATTTTTCTTTTCAATCACAACTGCCAATTTGCCTGCTCCATATCCAGCTAAATTTGCACTGCCTAAAGAAGATCCTTCTCTTAGTAATCAAGGAAAACTCTGCCGTTGGAAGACCTGCCATTGTGGAAAAAAAAAATTAGCAGCCACTATTAACACAGTGGTTCTTTACTGGTAGGAACTTTTAATAAATGTTTCTTTTAGTTGTCATAGAGAGAGGGGAATAGAAGTAAAAGAGGGATAAAAATTAGGTAGATAAGAAATTAGGTACTCTTTTTTATCTCTCTAATTTTTCTTTTTTTACAATAACTCTTTACATGTTTCTTTTGTCTATTTAGTGTGAATTGAGAAGCCTTAGCTTGCCAAAAGCATTAAAAAGCAGACTAGAGGCCAGACGCGGTGGCTCACGCCTGTAATCCTAGCACTCTGGGAGGCCGAGGCGAGGCGGGTGGATCGTTTGAGCTCTGGAATTCGAGACCAGCCTGAGCAAGAGCGAGACCCCCATCTCTACTAAAAAAATAGAAAGAAATTAGCTGGACAACTAAATATATATAGAAAAAATTAGCCGGGCATGGTGGCGCATCCCTGTAGTCCCAGCTACTCGAGGCTGAGGCAGAAGGATCGCTTGAGCCCAAGAGTTTGAGGTTGCTGTGAGCTAGGCTGACGCCACGGCACTCTAGCCCGGGCAACAGAGTGAGACTCTGTCTCAAAAAAAAACAAAAAAAAAACAAACAAAAAAAAAACCCAGCAGACTAGAATAGTCCTTCCAACAAAACAATGTATTTTCACTGAAAAATTTGGTCATATGCTGCTTTTAGGCTACAGAGAATTCCGATATGGGTTTCATTTCACTATTTGTTTTCTTTGTATGTTTTGAGCAACACAATACAGACATGAAGGAGTGTGCAGGAAAGGGTACTTAACCCAGCAATGTGTATATTTACTTTTTGGGTCAGAAATATTAAATAGAAAGTAGTCCCATTCTTATTTCTAAAACTTCTAGACTGTAAAATATGCATAGTTTTGGAGGTATGTCACAAGATGCCCTGGACATTGTACAGTAGAATAAAGTAATATTCATTTTATATCTGATGGAAAGAATAGTCTTAGGATATGCAGGTTTGTAGTCAGTTTAGTGTTTGGTCAATTGAATCAGCTTGAGTGAAAACTATTGAAGGAATTATAGTGAAGAAAGAGAACCAATTTTTATTTAATAGAAATATATAAACACCACACATACACACACACACACACACACACACACTTAAAAGATTATCTTTAGCTATCTGGAACTATCAAAAGACAATCCTTGGTGAAATCAGGGCTGTATTATTTTCCTGTGGATGCTACAACAAATTACCACAAACAAAGTAGCTTAATAGAAATGCATTTGCTCATAGTTCTGAAAACCAGAAGTCTGAAATCACGGTGTTTTGAGGGCCACTATCCCTCCAGTGTCTCTAGGGCAGAATATGTTCATTGCCTCTTACAGTTTCTGGTGGCTGCCTGCATTCCTTGGCTTGTAGCTAAATCACTCCAATTTTTGCCTCCATCTTCACATGGCCTCTCCTCTGTGTGTGTTTCTGTCTAATCTCTCTCTTTGTCTCTCTCTCATGAGCATACTTATGATGGCATTTAGGGCCCATTCAGAAAATCTAAGGTAACCTCATTCATTCAAGACTTTTGTCTTAATCACACCTGTGAAAATCCTTTTTCCAAATAAGGTAACATTCCTAGGTTCCATGGAATAGAATATGGACGTAACCTTGGGGCCACCATTTAACCCACTATAAGGGTATAAAGTGTATACCACAGAAATAAGTTAGAAAATATACATAAAAATGTAAGAACTAATTTTCTCATTACACAGAGAAAAGATAAAGTCAGTTTCTGGGCCAAGGTCTGAAAGAACTAGGAATTGAAAGAAGGCTAAGTAATAAAACTAGATATAGGATAGTGTTCCAGGAAGGAGGAGAAAGGAAAATAGAAAACCCAGATAGGCTTACGGATCCCTGGATATCTAACAAATACATCTTTTGCTTCCCAGGGAAAAATTTGAAAGACTAAAATCCTCTTAGAAAAATCCATACACCTAGCTTGATGCTAGAGAAACTGAAAGACAGATTGGAGGTGCTAAGTTAAATAGAAATTCAGTGAGGTAGTAAGACAATCAGATGTATGAAATTTAAGGCAGGCAAAAAGAGTTTTGCCTTTCCAGAATGGTGTAAAATAGTAGATCTGAATGGTACCTATGCTTCAAGGAGAAAAAAAAAAAAAAAAAAAAAAAAAAAAAACCTCTACCCCTGAGCTAGTTAGTCTGGTGAACATCATGTTTGAAATGAGGATGATGCACACAAAGAGCTGAATAGACATGGAAACAGAAAAGCAAAAGAAACATCAGAAGCATTAGAGATATAAAAGGCAGCACAAAAGTTTTCTGACAACCAAAGATCAGAAAGAACTATGTATTTTGCAAAATCCTATAGGGGACAGGGGATCATAATGAACCATATACCATATTTCGCCTGGTTACCAAGATAATGTATGAAGCTCTGAAAATCAAGCCCCCATTTAACAGAAGTGTCGAAGAAGGAAGGAAAGCCCTGCACTCAATTTGCCATTAGCTCAAAACATTGCACTCTCAAATGTAAATGAAACTAACAAGCTAAACTAAGTTCAGTTAGAGTAATATGAAGTTTCATTTTTTTTTTACGTTTGAACTTTGCAAATGTGAAAATTTTACACATTATACTTGTTTTCCCTCTATGTTTTTTCAATCAAGTGATAGTTGGGTTGCGTCAGAATGTTTTCCATGTGAGAAAACTCACTAATTCCCAAAGAAGCCTATTTTACTTACGCCCAGCTGTATGAGAACATTTTTCTTACATCGACCTAAAAAATATTTCTCTGGTGGTTTTTACATAATGGTATCAGAGAAACGTAAAGAAAGGACATACAAGGTCATGTATTCTAAAGATCACTAGCTATATCCAAGAAAATCAAATTTAAAGGTTAATGGTGTGTATGTGTGTAAGTTGTTTCTATTTTGTATGTGTATATGTAAACTAACTTTGTAATCCTTGCTTTTCTGAAGTTCAATGATTATTTCTCTAAAAATAAAATTCAAGATTATATCAAGGTTAAAACATTGATTCATATTTCTCTGTTGTGATTCTTTAAATAATATTATAGCTAAGGAAAGTCTACTATTGCATTTGGATTTTAATACATTTCTATCTTTAACTCAAGAGTTTGTGATGTGTTTCAGTGTTTAGTTCGCCTTTTGTTTCAGAATTAATAAAGTTTATTTCAACACCTTTAATTTCCCATCCTTTGCAGTCTTTTCATTTTTATTCTTGCCTCTGTCATAAATATTTGATAGCTAAACAATAAACTCAAGGGAAAGGAAGAATATTTCACACCTATGCTGTTGAAAATTAACCAGGCATTCTTTGCACACATTTTAACATGTTTTGTGTGTGGCCTTACACATTTAATTTCCTATGAAAATCTCCTTTTATGAACCATAAATAGCAATAGTTACATAAACCAAAGTCAGAACATTTTAAATGGCTCAAAGCAACATCACAGTAAACACACTCTTTTCATATTTTAAAATATAAATATATATCTGTATATATGTAATATAGATATATACACTCAACTTGTAATGATATTTACCAAATTGGTGATTTAAATACAAGGATGATATGTATATTTTGTGAATTAAATGCAATCTATGTGATAATGGAGATGTGGAAAATTGTATCTTAGAAAAGCTATTGACATTTACAAAAATGAGTATAAACAAAAATAGAATTTGAAAACTGTAGACATGAAAGAAATAGTTATATAATTCTTTTCAGAATATACATAATGTAGTGTTTTCAAGAGATAATTCCATTGTGTCTATTTTAACCAGGAGTAAGTAAAGGAATGGAGTTTGGTTAAATATATGCATTTGTAGATTATTATGATATTCCTGAAAATAAGTTTAGACTATAAGTCTGCCTGAGCTTTAATATTTAAACCATATTAATCTATCTTATTTTAAAGCTATATACAGTTTAGAACTTAAAGCCTTTTTTCCCATGATTTATGATTGAAATGGAATATTTGAGAAAAAATATAGATGTGAGTAATTTAATAATTATCAGGTAGGTTTTATACACCACTATATTTGTTATGGGCAAGAGAAACATAATTCCCAATATGCCTTGTAGGATTTATATTCTCATATTCTCTAGATATCTTTCTTAACTTTTTCTCACATTATCAAGCTCTCTCAATTTTCATAAATTCAAAGGAATTTTATGTTTCGGCTGTATATTTTTTCTAATTATATAATTAAATTCCTTTAATAGGAGGTGTTTGCTTGGGAATGAAGAAGGCTGATTCTGAATATCAAAGCTGCCCCTGTGGCTGTTGCACAGAATTCACCTGTATACCTTCTGCCACACTTATAATATTTCAAGGAAGTCAGAGAAATCAATTGTGTCAAAAGGTCTTGATAGTTTAAGTCAGGTGAAAATTGAGACTTGATCATTGTAAATTAGTAGTAACAATAACAGAAAGATTTTTATGGCAATAGTTGTGGCAAAGATCTGATTGGATTGGTTTAAGTGAAACAGAAGCAGAACAATAGGAGATATTGAGCATAGAAAATCCTTTAAGATTCTTGTTCTAAAATGGGAGAAGAAAATGGGGCTTTAGCAGGTGCGAGAATATATGTTTAAGATAAAGTTTGTGTGTCAGCCTCTCAGTTTATATAAATTGTAAGAAATAGCAACTTTTTGTATGATTAAAGATTAATCTAATAAAATATTAGTACAAACATTAATAAATGATGTTGTTGAAAAGGCAAGAGGAATTGGGTTTTTACCCACACATGAAAAGGTCTCATTGAGGTAGGAAAAAGGGCAATCAGCTGAGAGTATGGAAGCAGAGGAAATTTTGGAGGCTTGAAAAGAGTAAAAAAATACAATAGTTATCTAGGAGAATGAAAGAATAAATAGAATAAAATCATGTTATAGCAATCCTTGGCAGTCATCTGAGATGATTTAAAGTTAGTATCATGTATTTTAAGTGAGTCCTGTCTTCACTGTTGTGTGTTTTCCTTCAGCTAAGTTCAGCTGCATATGTGCAGATATCCTGGTGGCAACAAAGCAACTGGGGCTAAAAAAATGATTGTAATAATAGGGAGACCTTGTGTGGAGCAGAGAAGGAGTCTGATTTCGATTGCAGAGGGGAAGCTGATCCTTAAGTGGCTTTAAATTCTGAAAGATGCTTAGGAAACAGCTCTGCTAAGTGAGGGATATTCCAGGTTGATGGTTGTTGAGATCAAATTCCAGGTTGATAGTTGTTAAGATCATACAGGTGGGAAAATTATGAAAAAAGGAGTTGGAAGGAAAGAAAGTTGTCAATAACAATCTAAAGAGTCTGGTTTTGGGAGTAGGCTAGTCAAAGAACAGTTCATTAGTATTGAGGAGGTTACAGACCTCGGTCAGGTGATAGATGTGTCATCCTTAAGGACAACCTAGGGAAATTACAGGATTTAGAATGAAGAGAGAAAGCATAAGCTTGGGATAAAGTCTTTAATGAGTAGGAAGACTGAGTAGCTGGTAGAAAATAGTGATAAACAGGGGAATTAGATGGTATTAGAGAACAAACCTCTACATTATTACCTCCCGAAGAGTGGATAGAATTTCTAGAGATACCATTAAGTCTTTTGTTTCTTCATCATATGCAATCAATCCATGATTTTTATTTCTACTTCCTAAATATGTTGAACTCTTTCACCTCATTTTGTTTATTCATTTCTTTCATTTCATACTTCAAATTGAAAATTTGGTCCTACTTATTCTCCTCTATAGTTATTATTAAAAAAACTATTTATTTCCCATTGCATTATCCCTTCAGCAATTTTTTACTCTTCCTGGCTCTATCTCCTTCCATAATTCTCCAGAACCTAAAGTGAATATGACAAACTCCTTAATATATTTCATTAAGCTCTTCAAGATAGGTTCTCACCTTCCTTTCCAGCTTTATTTCACGCAATTATTTGCTTTGTACTTTTAAGTTTTAATAAGAATAATTCCATTATACTTCACCAGACCATGTAGGTTTATCTTGTGACACATTTGCTTATTGTTGTACTTAACATACAGAAAATCAAGTAAATATTTACTTTTTTTTTTTATATTGCCCATGCCCCTCCCAACCCCCCAACTCTGAGCTTCAAGAGTGTCCATTCCCCAGACAGTGCACATTGCACTCATCATGTAGATATACACCCATCCCCTCCCCCCACCTCTGTCCGATACCCAAATATTTACTTTTTTTTCTCCATCTGTAAATTGTTTGAAAGGAGATTATACATTTATATAACTAGCATAGTGCCTGTAGTGGAATAGTACTCAAAATATGTTTATTTGATTGGATCGAATCTATTTTAAATTGGATTCTTATCATCTATGTGGATATGACATCCTCTGTGAGAATAGAAAATGAAGAGCACAATTCTGTCTCAGACTGAGGTAGCCTGAAAGTAGCACTAATGTTCTAGTGTGGTCCTTGAGGGATAAGTAGGATTTTAGTTTGTGTACAGTTAAAAGGAGGGCATTCCAAAAAATTAAAAAAAAAAAAATCCTGAGCAAAGACATGGAGGTAAAGCATCTGGCATGGTGGCAGGACTATATATGGTCTGTATTGCCACAGAATAGAATCTAGAATTTCCAGGAATGCAGGGTAAGAGATACAGCTAGATAAAATAAGAGCATGAAGATAGATTTGGAGACAATAACAATTATTTTTATTAATTTATATATTTATAGATGGAGTTTAACTCTACTTAAGGAGATAAAAAAAATCTTTCAGTGGGATCAATTATTTCTAACTACAGAAGTGGCATTATCAGATTTGTGCTTGTTCTTAAATACAATAATCCAAGTAACTGTGTTAAGTTTGCCATTAGATTTATAACCACAGATGGCAAAGCCTGTATTCTGGACCAGACAACTTTCATAATTAATGTCATTAATACTTATATACCAAGAAACTTCTGACTAAATTTTCAGTATTTTCTTTTTCTCCCAGGTGGTTGATCATATTGAGTTTTAGAAATTGTAACATGCCAATGAACCCTGGCATTTAAGTTAATAAGGTATAAATGAAGACATAGCTTGTTCTCTGAATGGTTGTAACAGCCTGCTGGGTTTCATCAATCATGAAGCAGCTCATGCTGGGACTAAACAACAAAGGAAAATACAAACAATGGTGGGGAAAAGTAGGGTGTTTCTGCTTTTACATGGGATTGGGAATATATTTGTTATACTAAAATGACAGAAAATAACATGAATACTCACATAATATTTGAATGGCTTTTTGCTATAATTGTTTTTCTTTAATGATAATGATATACAATATTTTTGAAAATGAATGTCCTAGCCTACTATTATCTGAACAAAATAAAAAGCAAATTGAACAATTTAGTGAAATTATATTCATGATAATTCCATATGGGTACAAATGATTTCATTCTTTTATAATATCATTCTTGTATGTTAAGTAATATTTCCATGGGAGCCTTGTTTCAAATTAAGGTTTTGCTTCAGAAAAAAATTTATATAACATTATTGAAGAGAAATGCACTTATTTAAAATGTTTTTACAAATTATTTTACAATATTAAAAAAATTCTCAAATGGATTTTTAGATGATCCACAATAATTTTTTTTAATAATTAGTTTAAAGCATACTTAGCTTTCCTAATAGAGAGAGAGGTTTCTTTGTGTCTTTAGGTCAATTCCTGTTGCCAAACTATCATATCCTCAGGAAAATATTATCTTAAATTTTTTGACCTAGTTATCTAACATAATGGAGAAATGAGCCATTTTCAAAAAGAATCATTCAAATAAGATAAAACGATCCTAAAATACACAATTTTAATTAACAAATAAGATATGACATTTGAACTATATGTGAATATCATAAGTTAATGATGATGTCTTTTTCTTGTAAAATTGCTCTACCAAGCCGAGAAATATTTACTCATTAATTTTCATTCATTCATTCAATAAATAGTACCCCTGGGAATATAGTAGAACTACAGTACACATAATGGTGAAGCCATTACAAAGATTTTCACTGTAAATATGAAAATAACGTAAATATACTTCCCTTCAAGATGGTGTTAGAGTATTTTGGGGAAATTTCTCCTTTATCTATTACTGCA
Source organism: Varecia variegata (assembly GCA_028533085.1). NCBI lineage: Eukaryota > Metazoa > Chordata > Mammalia > Primates > Lemuridae > Varecia > Varecia variegata. The sequence goes on along the minus strand of CM052436.1, from coordinate 80,215,803 downwards.
AACAATGGTTGATAATGAATTAAAAGAGCAGAAAGTTGTATTTAAAAATAACATCTCTGTGATTTAAAATTCAAAGTATTGAACAAGGTAGAAGGTGTAGTCTGATGAACTCTGGCTTCTGAAAGCAGGTAAATATTGCAAGGAGTGTAGAGTAATGGGATTAAAAGTTATTCATGTCAGCAGTTTGTGAGGTGAGAGAAAGGGTGCTTGATACAGAACATCTGAATCCAGGAACTGGGGAGGGGTTTTCCTATTCAAGAACACATCTAAAGAAAAATTCAAACTACTAGCTCTTTGAGCAATGACTTATTTGAAGCTTCACACATGGGAAGCAAGTACAACACATTAAATCCAGTATTTGCCAATTCATCGATTGACTTTCTCATTGGATCCTATTTATTTTTAATATTCTCATCACCATAAAGTAACAGAGAAATAGTGATAGTCTTTGAATTTAGTTAAAAAATGGTAACTCCAGGGAGACCAAGAGTAAGCAAACACAAAATTCTTATACAAATAGAGGTCAATGCACAAAAATCAAAAAGGAAGGGAAAATAAATGTTCCACCCATAATAAACCTTAAAATCAAATTCATAAAGATTTTGAAGAAACACATGGAGAAATCTATTACCAGAAACATAAAACAGAAGCCTAATTTTGAAAAAATTAATAAAGTATACACTTTAACCAGAAGGAAACTTGAAGTAAGTATGCTTAGACTGCTAAAACACAAAGAAAAAACATAATTTCTACAGCAAACAAACAAAACAAATAAAACATAAAACAACAAAAAAATCCCAAGATGTTATGGAGTAATAATAGGTAGAAAAAAAAAGAAATGAGAATGAATATAAAAACTATCAATTTTTTATCATAGAAATGAAAAAGTCACTAAAAACAAAAAGAATATATCTCTATGTATGTGTGTATGTGTGCATGTTTGTATATATATTCTTATTTTTCAATGATTGTTCTACATTTTAATTATATACATATAAAATTAATTTGCTGTGTATGTATGTGTGTGTTTGTGCATAACTAAACAGTTCCTAACACTGGGATGGGAGGAACAGAAGAGATTAGCATTAGGAGGTATTAACAATGTCTATAACATTTTGTGCCTGAAGAAAAACAAATAAACCTAAAGCATATTTGGCAAAAAAATGACTGTATTTGTTAAAGTATGTCAGGAGGGCCACCAAATATTTTATTATATTACCTTTTACACATTTCTGTTTTTGAAATTAGAATTTAATATTGATAACAAAATAATGTAAAGAAAGCACATTGTTAACAATTTGAATGATTGCACTTATTTAAAGTGGCACATCTATACAACTAGATTTTTTTCAAGCAATAAAAATTTTGGGAAAATTTTGTTTTCCCACTCTGTGGGTTGTCTGTTTATTCTCATGACTGTTTCTTTGGCTGTGTAGAAGCTTTTTAATTTAATCAGGTCCCATTTATTTATTTTTGTTGCTGCTGTGATTGCCTTAGGGGTCTTCTTCATAAATTCTTTACC
>CM052436.1:80159001-80213781 GCA_028533085.1 Varecia variegata | reverse complement strand
CCTCTATCAAAAAGTCCCAAAATAACAAATGCTGGCATGGATGTGGAGAGATTGGAACACTCTTTTTGTTTGTTTGTTTCAGCTTATTATGGGGGTACAGGGGTTCTGGTTGGTGTGTTGCCCGTGTCCCTCCCATTCCCCCGAGTCTGAGCTTCAGGCGTGTCCATTCCCCAGACAGTGCACATCGCACTCTTCTTGTAGGGGATGAGTGGAACACTCTTATACTGTTGGTGGGACTGCAAATTAGTACAACCCCTGTGGAAAGTAATTTGGAGATACCTCAAAGAGCTAAAAATAGTAATACCATTTGACCCAGCAATCCCACTAACTAGGCATCTATCCAAAGGAAAAAAAGACGTTCTATAAGAAAGACATCTGCACTCGAATGTTTATAGCAGCACAATTCACAATTGCAAAGATGTGGAAACAACCCAAATGCCCATCAATGCATGAGTGGATTAATAAAATGTGGTATATGTATACCATGGAATACTACTCAACTACAAAAAACAGCGGTGATCTAGCACCTCTTATATTATCCTGGACAGCGATTGAGTCTATCCTTCAAAGTGAGGTATCCCAAGGATGGAAAAACAAGCACCACATGTATTCGCCCTCAAATTGGTACTAACTGATCAACACTAAGGTGCTTACATGGTAGTAATACTCATTGGATGCCAGTGAGGTGGGGGGGTGAGGGGGGAGGAAGGGTAAACCCACAGCTAATGGAAATGGGGCACACTGTATGGGGAAAGGACATGCTGTAGCCCTGGCATGGTGAGGCAAACACATTTCATATAACCAAAATGTTTGTGCCCCTATAATATCCTGAAGTTAAAAATAAATAAATGAACAAAGTGAAATGAAAAAAAAAAAAAAAAAACTTTGGTACTAAAACAGGCAGGGACAGACAGTAAAGTTTAAAGTTATCTGTGTGTATGTGTATCTGTGTGTGAATTTAAGTGTATAATATCTCATTACTTTACATTATGAATGTACTATCAATATAAGTATGTATTGGTGTGCAAATATATTTATATATACATATATAAGTATAAATATATATGAAAAAGGAAGAGAGAGAGAGAATTATCTCTAACTGAGAAAACAAAGAGAATCTACTCTTCCATTTATCAGACTGGAATGACAGATACAGATAAAGCCAGCTACAAGAAACATTTTTTCCCCAAGGTCACTTGCAACTTTAAAGTATCATAGCGATCCCTTTTTTGAGTGACTACTTCTTATTTACTGCAAAATTTTGCTCTCTGTCTCCAAAATGAAATACTACCAGAAACTCTGTTTGAAATGATATAAGTCTGAAGGTAATACCTTACCCTTACCTGGAGGATCTCATTGTCTTTAACACAGAGAAGCTGCCATGATTTCCAGTCCTGATTGAGAGTGTCAGATAAAGGGTTTCTGAACACCATTCTACATTTATTATAAGTTTGTAATTTTCAAAGAAATAGAAGATTGGGTTCCTTTTGTGGTCCCAAACCAATCTTGACCCCTTTTCATACAGTCCTACTTTGATCTAAGCCAATCAAAACATTTCATTTAAATTTTACCTAAACTCAACCCTTGCCCCAAATCTCATAATTACGTCATCTTTTCCAGTGTTTGGTGAGATGCCACATAGTGGCTGTAGAGTGTGATTTCTCTTGTAATGGGTCAATATACCTGGCTTTCTTAGATTACAGGTTTGTCTTTGATTGTCTTAGAAGGCTAATTGGGCTAGAAATAGGAGAGAGAGAGAAGAGAAACAATCTCAATCTCATTTACGAATCAAATACAGACATCTTACAGAATAGTTCAAAAAATGCAGTCACAAAAGTGGAAACAAATATTGTTTATGGCATAAAGGGATGGTTCAACTTCAAAATATGACAATGTAATATACCAAATTAATAGACTTATAAAAAAGGTTATATCAATACAGAAGACATCACTGATAATAGAAATACCATGGAATAATTCCCATTAAATTTAAGAGTAAGACATGGGTGCCCTATTCCATTGTTTCTATTACATATTATCCTGAACATCACAGTAAGACAATAAAAAAAGCAAAAGTTAAAAACATACATATTAAAAAGGAGAAAAAATCTAATTTTTATATAATGAGACCTTTTTAAATGTTGGTATAAGATGAGGAAGTGAATTGGATGAAAAATCAACATTAAAACTTTAATAACTTTTAATACCAGTAATTGAAATATATCATTAAAATAGAATAAAAAATTTATGAGGCAGAAGAAATAATTGATCCAAAGATATGTAAGATCTTTATTGAGAAATATATAACACATTTTTGAAAACATATAATACATGAAAAAAATGAAGATGTTTCTTATATAATCTATAAATTTAAAGAAATACTTATAAAAATCACAAATGTGTTTTTAAGTGGGCCCTAAGAAGCTGATCCCAAATTTTATAAAAATAAATGACCAAGAATAGGCAAAATAATTTTCCAGAATAAAATATGGACTTTTTCCTGTCAAATTTCAAGACATACAATGAAGTTTAGTAATTAAAACAATGTTATTGTGGAATAAGCATAGAGAAATAGACCAATAGTATAGAATAAAGAACCTAGAAACAGACCCACACATTTATGGCTACCTGATATATAACAGAGGTGACTTTGCAAATCAATGGAAAGAGAATAGTTAATTAAACAAATGATCTTGAAACAATTGGTTATTAAAATAAAATAAAAGGTGATATACTGCTTATCCCCATTTAATATGTATCTGGTCTTATTTAGAAATAATATTTTACTTTGTCCACCTTTATAAACAATTTTTTAAGCGTGATAATAATTTCAATGCATTCCCAATGAAAGAAGTAAAAGACCTGGTCTTTGGGATATCTGAGGTCTGTATTTACCACCCACAACCTTTGTGAACTATTTTGAGTTTGGAGCTGTGCCTGTTTTTCGAGTTGTCAGGAGTCTGATCTCCAGATGGTGAGATCGTAGGACATTACTATATTTTGGATTAGGATTTTAGAGCCTTTTACAGTAGGTTTTTATTAAATCTATAACTTTTACTCTCACAGAATATTGTGTATAATAAATTTTTCAAAAGAATCACCAGAAACCTAGGCAGGTATAATAATTTGCACTATTAGGCACAAATGTGAGTGAGAGAATAAATAGTTCTATGTCTTCTGAATCTAGTTTATTGTTTTACTTACTAAACTACACATACTATTTTTAAAATTAGTTTGTGCCTATAATTTGCATAGACAAAAATAAGAATGCCCTACACATTTTCTGAGAGTAGAAAGGAAGTGAAATGGGTAAGGAGAGAAGACTGCCTTTTGAGTTTAAGGTTGGAATTGCCCAGAATGGGACTATGTCTTACAGAATTGCAGGGTGGAGTGTCTGGATGCAGATCAGTAGCAATTCTCCCATCTGGAAGCTTTAATTCCCTGCAGCTAGAAACTTTTAAAAAGCTGCTCATCCCTTACGGTAAACTTAGCATTTCTGCTGTCCTGGCAACTATGTACTTGGTGTGCAGGCTGCCTCTGGCTATTAAGTTATTCTTGTCAGACTACCTCCTCCCCCAGACAGACTGGAGCCCATGGAGTGAGTGCAGACTAGCTACAGCATGCAGTAAGCCCGTGCCAATGTCAGATAGAGCTGGGCTGCTACTTACAGGTTTCATTTCCTGGAGATGTAGGGAGCAAGTGAAAGGTTAGCATCTTAGGGAGAAACAACAATTACGGTGGAAGGCAGCTATGCTCACCACTATACCACCAACGCCGGCACGATTACGGTGGAAAATCTTACAACCAAGCTTTTGTATGGTGGGGTGTGGGGAGAGGGCAGAGGAACAGAGATTGAAGATCTAATTATCAAGGAAAGGAATTAAGACTGGGAAACAAAAAAAAAAAATAGATAATTTGGTTCTTAAACACAATTTGTGGGGCAAAACCTTAAATCTAATAGCATAGCTTTAGGTGTCTTTAATAGGGTACCCATGGCTGTGGGCATGGAGACAAAGAAAACTATCCAAAGTAGAAAAATTGTCTGTACAGTTTATTCTTCCAGATATTTGACTTGAAATAGATAGTGTCTTTCCTTTATTTTACTTACAAAAATTATTTTCCCTATAGACAAATGGATATAGATACTGAAAGAGTGGGAAATTCATACTTGGGCAGAGAAAGATTTCTCACACAAGATTAAGATAAAAAAGTAGTAAAAGTTTATTTTTCTGAGAAAGAAAGACATAAAACATGAGATAGAGAGAGAAAGAGACAGAAAAAGAGGGAGTGGCCACAATACATGGAGAAAGGAAGAAAGTGCCGAACAGCTGAGGAAAAGCTGGTTAGAGTTTTTAACGGGTAAAAATGGCTTTTTTTTTCTTTGCTTTAGCAGACTGATAACAGGGGCAGCTGTGAAGTTGTTGCAGGTGCTCTTTATTATTATTATTTTTTCTCCTTTCTCTGTGAGGTCAGCTTATCTGAGTCCTTGAAATGCGTTTCTGGCAGGAACTGAGGCAGAGAGCTGGAATGGGGTGATTGTACTCCTACTGTCCACTTAGGGCTCTTCAAGGCTGAGAAACAAACTCTTAGAGATAACTAGTTAGGCCACAGGTGTTTAATTAAAACACAAAAAAGGTGGTAGTTGTGTTATGAGTTTTCTCTTCAAAGGGGCAATTATGTGCTATAAGTTTATTTCCCTTACTTTCTGTTAGTTTATTTTCCTTTTTTAGATAGGTTATTAGTAAGGCCACCTTTCACATATAGATATATATATATGTGTATACTTGTCCCCATCTATGCAGGATTGATTCCAGGACCCCTGTGGATACCAAAATCTGTAGACACTCAAGTCCCTGACATAAAATGGCATATAACCTACACACATTCTCCCTTATGCTCTAAATCATCTCTAGATTACTTATAATACCTAACACAATGTAAATGCTATATAAATTGTCTTTACAAAGTATTGTTTTTTCATTTGTATTTTTAAATTTTGCATTGTTATTTTTTATTGTTTTTTTTCCAAATATTTTCAATCTGTGGTTGGTAGAATCCTCCGGTGCAGAACCTACAAATACAGAAAGCAGACTGTATATACCTGCATGATTATAATGGCAAACACACACATTATACATATGACATAATGAAATAAACAACACATATTGGAAGAATTTTACAGATATGTTCCCATAAAAGCTCTGACTTGGAAAAAGATTTGGTTCATTTAGGGGGTCACATGAGTGAATGCTTTGCAGCTGTTAATAAGCAGTTAGAATCTAATTAAAAACAAAAAATAACTACAATAAACCATGAGACTCAAGACACTCCAAAAATTGGAAGCTCTACCATAGAGAGCCACATATAATAAGTGTATACCACATTTATTTATATAATTAGGAACTTAAACAGCACTCTGGAATATGGAAAATTTTCATCTTTAGGAAACACAGTATTTTAATTGATTTGTTCCCTACATCAATCAGGATTCTCAACTGCAAGCATCAGATAATAGATTTGGCTGATTTAAATTTAAAATTTAAATTAATTTAAACAAAAAGGTAATTTAAGATAAGATAACCTGGTAGCTTACACAAATTATGGTGGATCTGTGAAATCAACTTTGAAGGCTATATAGCAAAGGGGAACATCAAAACTTATATTACATAACAATTACATAAACACTCCTTTGCTAATGTCCTTATGTTGGTCTCTTTTGTGTTGCAATAACAGATTAACTACAGAATGGGTAATTTATAGAGAAAAAAATACTTCTTACAGTTTGGGGAAGTCCAAGGTTGAAGGGCCCACATCTGGTTAAGGTCTTCTTGCTCTGTCATCCCATGGTGGAAGAATGAAGGGCAAGAGACCATCAGCAAGCCAGAGAGTAAGAAGGGGTCAAATTTGCTTTTATAACAAGTCTACTGTTGTGTTAACTACACTCCCAAGATAACAACATTAATCCATTCATGAAGAGCCCTTGTGACCTAATCACCTTGTAATAGGCCTCACCTCCCAACACTGTTGCATTGGGCAGTGTTTCCAATGCATGAATTTTGGGTAATACATTTAAATCATAGCAGTGCTTGAATACAGATGCTTTAAAGTGCACCTACAATTCCATCAACTTTGCGTACTACAAACATTGCTAAAACCACTGCCAGTGCTGCCACCTAAATGTGGATGTAGCTGCCTTCCCTGATGTAGCCCTCAGGAGAACAACTTCCTCAGAACAACTCGCTGCTTTTTGTATTTCCAGCTGCAACAGGTACAAGTGATTGATGAGGCCCAAGTTATATGTCAGGACCTTGACTGCTTATGTGCCTAAGAAAGCAAGCAACAGGCAGTTTAATTTTCAATTGTGGGGTACCTTACTACTTGTGGTGGCAATTCATGATGAATGGCTCTACAGTCTCTTCATCATATATATGGATATGATTTAGATTATACTTCTTTTTTTAGGATGATATCATATTTACTCAATAACACTTCTATATTCTTATAAGATTTTAATGATTTCAAATTTGATACAATATTCTCAAAGATTCTTCTTCTCAGATTCCTTATCCTCTAATTCTTATCTTGTTGACTGGCATTTTATATATTACTACTATCTGTAGGATTATTTTAATGCATAGCTCAAATATTCACAATGGATTTATGTCAAACATTTTTAAATTAAAATGAAGATATTCCACTGTGGCCAAACACATCATTTTTGTTTGATGAGAAATGTTTACAACCTTCAGTCAAGTCATTCTATTGAAATATCATTCTATGATTTGATAATTATGATGCTTTGTGGTGATATAAACATTTTTTTTATTTACAATAAAGAAGTAAAAACAAAGTTGAATTCTTATATCTAAGTTGGATCTCAGTCTCTTATTTGAGTCCATTTCTAATATTTTTAGTGTATGACAAATGGTGGCATTAATCTAGCAAATATTACCATTCCTACCCAGGGCACAAAGCCTGTGTAAGTCACAACTGGCTGAGAAATATAAATTATTATAATGAATTCTCATGAAAACATGTAATTTGTCTTAATTGTATAGTTCAAAGAGTGCTATATAGATTCAAGAAAAGCATAAACCAAAATGTTGATAGGTTCATTCCTTTATTTCTCAACATTCACATAGTTGAACATATTGAATCAACTATCCAATGCATTTCATTGTGACTCAAACAGGTTTCAAATACATTCTTATTATCAAAACAAGAATATCATTTGAACAAGGTTCAGGTAAATGGTTTAAAATTGTAATGATAAGTTAAAATATGCAGTAATAAATTCTGTACCCCATAGATTTCAGTCTGGGATCATCACCTCTCTGCATCCACTCAGGTAAGAGGTACCCGTGTTGAAGGCCTAATGATCTAAAAAAAAACCTGTATATCACAAATACATATGTGAAATAAATACATTGAAGAAAATATGTATGATACTTGAATTCAGTGCTCAGCTGAAGGATATCACATACCTTCTCATTACCAACATTATCAAGTCCCAGAGAAATGCATATCCACATCCTCAAAGCCAAAGGTGATAGTCCCAAGCATGAAAGTTTGTGGGCTGTACTGTTACTGAGCCTGGACTCAGACACTGCTTGTCAATGTGGAGTATTTGAATTACAGAAGCAGTTAAATAAGAGAAAAGATAAATTTATTATCAAATTCTTCTTCTCAGTTTCAGAGATGAAATAGATTGTTGTGAAAACAAAAACAAAAATAAAATGGTGTAGTACAGTTGGTTCTCTGTATGTGTGGGTTTTGATCTGGATTTGTGCTTGACTGAATCCTTCAGTGGGAAACCCACAGATACCAAGGGCCACCTGCATCACTTCTCAGTTGAGATCAATGTCCATTTCCTTGCTGTTTTTGTCCCAGTTTGTCTGGAGGAATTTAAAATCATGTGTAAATCTAAATGGACTAAACATAGCAGTCTCTTCCTTCCCCTTTCTTGAAGTATTTGCTTTAGAAAACTTGTAATTGTAAAATCTTTCTCTGCCTTTTTGAGATATAAATCTTTTTAAAAAGCCTCTTGCCAATTCTATTATATAATCCAGGATATCTTTCTCAAGGACATAGGAGGGAGGTGTGCATTTGAAATGTGACCATCAAGGAGAAAACCTTCTTATCTCTCAGTTTCTCTTGGTGAGTAGGAGCCTAACTTCTGTGGATACCTCTCTATAAGTTATAAAACTATCTTTTATCATGAAGATACGAAAATATTTACTTTTCATTTGGGTAAGACTAATTAGAAAACACACATGGCCTATGATCTCTCCCTCCACTCCCTATCCTACCTCCGTTCTTTAAAACTCCCCAGCCCTTTGTTTCAGTCCAGTGGAATTCAGACTGAGTTCTAGTCTCTCTCCTAAAATGCAATAGCCTTGAATAAAGTCTTCCCTACCTGTTTAACTGTGCCCAGTGAAATTTTTGCTTTGGTACAAGTATTGTCAGGCCATACATACAAAAAAATATATATAATTATCTTTGATAAAGTGATCTTTAAGTAATATTATAACCATATTTTTCAATTTTATCAAAATGAAGGTATATTTGTCAAGATAGAAAGCAAGTTTTATTTAATATTTTGTTAGCATAATTTATATTTTTAAATATGTAAACATGTGGCATAAAGTGCTTTTGGACTCTGCAAATATTTAAATGTAGGTGGATCCTAAATTCTCTATGAGCTCTCATGTTAACCTACAGATTTCTTGATACTAATAAGTAGAAAAAAAAATCTTAAAGAATAATTTAATAGAAATATGAGCAATTTATACAATGAAGTAAGTTTATTATAACGATGGTGTGGGAAATGCTACTTACTAATTCTGATTAAATCCTGATTTATCCAGGGGCCATGGACAATTATATACTTTCATAGCTGATGAGGTGACTTACAATGACTGCTTTCCTTGTCTTTAGACGTGGAACACTTTTAAAACTAAAGCTCTTTGTTTTGTGCCCCCAAATTTGTTTACATACAAAAGATATTCCCTATATTACCATATTAATCATTTTGAATAGTTTGAATGTTAAACTGTGTTCCAATGTCATTATGTTCTTATAAAAACTGAAATAGTATTCTTGTGTTGTAGTCGATTTTCCTCATGTCCAACATCTATTGATATTATCTATATTTGCTCTTAAAATAGTATTGCTATCCCCTCAATTACCCACCTCAAAACATCTTTACATATAAAGTAGATAAAAAGGGTAAGAAGCTGGCATAGAATATTCAAGCAACTAATAAAATGGAATGTGATATATTACATAATGGAGAATGTTATTACATATTAATAATTTCTTCCATACAAATCTGCCTTTGAAAATTATGCCTAAAAATCATTTCCCAAGGATATATATTCTTTTATTAAAATGAAAGTACATTAGTGTGGTTCACAAATGTGAGATATGAAATTGTGCTCCAGTGACCAGCATATATCATCTCATATGATAAATATGATAAATTATTAAAACATAAACCTGAAAAACCAAGTTGCCTTTTGATGTTTTATAAGCAAAGATTCCATTTAAACAGATATTGTTGCTTATGTTGCTTTTACCTATAACATAAATATAGTTGTTATACTATTATTGATTATGCTCATTAAATATCATCACTGGTTAGTGGTATTATACATTTATATAGAGCCTTCAGGTCCATAAAATAATTTATAATGCTATCTAACATGCTGAATTTCAAATATTGTTTACTTGGATAATGTATTTTAGAGACAATAGAAAAATTATGCATCATATAAACTTTTCTTGGATCACAAATTTTAAAATGATTTCTGGTCCTAGAACACTTTGTTAAAACTTGCAGTTCTCTAGGGTTCTAACATAATGTACTAGGATAGAGACTTTAATAGCTTGAGTAGACTTAAGGAAATTTATTCGTTAAACACAAGATGCCTGATGACACTGTAAAAGTGATATCAACTTTATCCAAATCGTACACACAGAAACTTTTATAAAGAAAACTTTTTTAAAAACAAATGTGATTTTATGAAAATTGCAGTAATGTCTTTAAGTTCCTCTTAATTTTAATCCTCTTTCTATAAGTCAGCCCCTCAGAGTATCTGACTCTTTGTCGTAGTCCTGACTTGGCCACAGAAAAAGATAAAGATATATTTTATTCTGCATTATGGTTCACTAAATTTCTGTTAGAATGTGCAGGCTCCTTATAGTTAATACAAAATCTTTGTAGCATTAAACCTCTGTAACATTTGGAGTTCATACTGTTTGTATTCACAACATGTGCAAAATAAAGTGGGAATTAATGCACATGTTATAGTTTGATAATCTTAAATGAAAATCTATAATGACAAACATATTCTTAGGTATATAATCAATCTTGAAGAAAAGGATACGTAGACATTAAATAGCTGCTATTATGTCCTGATTGATCTAATTTGGAGTATATATATATATATGGAGAGCAGAGGTAATATGGTGTGAGAACTAAACACATTTAATCCAGAGTTTGGTTAGGTTGAATGACTTTTCCCAGTTTGTTCCCAAATCCTTAATATAGAACTAGTAATAATTTTACCTTGGTAGATTTTTCATGAAAATAAAATAAAGTAATACCTGAAAAGTGTAGGAAACTGGATGGTGAAGCTATTATTAATATGTTATAGGTATTTACCAATGTTTTAATGTTAATAAGAGCATAACAGGCTATTTGAAATAGAAAGCAATGGAATAATTGTGTCTATTACATATAATATCATTTGTTGGGTATAGCCTTAATTATGATCTTTGATCTCAAAATGAGACTATTAAAAATTTTTATTCACTATATTTTTAATGGTTACTTTTTGATATAAGCCTTTTAATTCATGACATTTTGAATTGTTCTTCACTTCTTTTAAATAAAGCTCAAAGTAAATGAGTGCAGAATTCTTCCTAATGGTGTCATCTTGCCAAAAGGGTTCTTCCATAAACATATGCCACATCTACACTAATAAAAGGGAGTTAATAATAGAAAATATATATGACTTACTGAAGCTGAAAACCCCCTCAATTTCATGACCATTTGAGCATGAAAATTGCTTTAAAGTATTTATGGTTTCAAATAAATAGATTCCACTCAGGGATGTAAATTGAGGCCCAGGGGACCTTAAAACTTATGAAAGTTTATAACTTACAAACTCTGTGGTAGGATTAAAAAATAGATTGTGTGAATATTTACTTCCTAAAATACAATTTAATAAATGATGCAGAAATTTGGGAATGGGCATTTTAAAATAGGATATAGCTAGTCTTTAAAGGTCTACCTTACAGTCATGTCTATATTTAGTATATTAATTATAAATAAATTAATTATGGAAAGTTCATCTTCATGCCATGGACACTTAAAATTTATACACAAATGGGCATCATATAAGCCCACATACACTCATTATTAAATAATTTTCAAGTATATAGCTAGAGTTAATGGTAATGACATCCAAAGGTGGAAAACTAAGGGCTACAGGGAAATATTTTGGATTTGTGCCCAAAATATGAAATGAGTCCTTGGGAAATGGGAAATGTACAGCCTCATTACCAGTGATAATTACATAAAAGAATAGTGTCACCATTAAGCAAATAAAATAAGTATCCAAGGCTCAAAAAGCAGATGGGGAAACTCCCACTGAATTTCTTCTGTTAATTAACCTCTAATTAAGAGTTGGCATTGATCTAATAGCTCTGTAGCGCTAGACATGGGATAAGGCCAGGCAATAGACTTGGCCTCAACTAGTTACACCGTGGGAAGGAATCATCAAGACAGATAAGTTATAATTTTTTGAGTGGGATGGGAATCACAGATATAAATCCTTAAACTGTAAATACAGCATTTGCTGTATCTTTATTAGGACATTTTTAGGAATGTAAGATCATGACTGACCAATCATGTTAGGACTGTTTGCATTTAACTGCAGAAAAGACAGTGTTTTCCTGTGACTAGATCAACACAGATACATGTTCATTTGTCTATACTTTTCTATATAAAGAGCTCTGCCCAATAAAGGGTAGAAGTACAAGGGCTCTAATTTATTGTAATGATTCACTGCTTCTAGATTAGGGGGCAAATGGAATCTAGAATAATAAATTCCATGACAACAATGAGCATTATCAATGATTCATTTTTTAAACTCTGGTGATAAAAATCAAAGAGCTATAGGCGTCTCGATTTATGGACCATTTGTTACTGGCCGGAAAGTTGTTGGAAGAATAAGAAATGCCAAGAGATCACCTCTAAACCACATGATGACTCACCAGTGACCTGTGCTATCCAATATCACCACTGCCAAATCTATGGACGTAGGAAGAAAAGCCCACTATATCACATACATTTTGATAAATTGTATTTTCATGTTTATTTACTTCAAAAAAAATTAAATTTCTTTCAGATACATTCTTCAAATCATGGATTATTTAGAATGGTGTTGTTTAATTTCCAGATATTTGAGATTTTCCAGCTATCTTTCTGTTTTTGAATCTCATTTGTTTCCATTGTGGTCTGTGAAGATACTTTGCATAATTTCTGTCCCTATAAATGTGTTACTGTATGCCAAAAATGTTTTTTTTTTTTTGGTCAATGCTCCACGTGAGCTTGAGAATAATGCATTTTCTGCTGTTTGATGAAATATTCTTCAAATATCAATTAAATCCAGTTGACTGATACTGTTCTTCAGGTCCTCTATGTCCTTATAGATTTTCTGCTTGCTTCATCTTTTAAGTACAGAGTGGTATTTAAGTCTCCAAATATGAAGCGAATTTATCTATTTCTTCATTCAGTTCCATCACTTTTTCCTTATGTATTTTGACACTTTTCCCTGGTCCAGGTATGTTTGGGATTATTATTTCTCTTGGAGAATTGATCCCTTTATTATCATGTAACATTCCTCCTTATGTATCATAATCCTCATTGTTCTAAAGTTAACTTTGCCTGAAATTAGTATAGTACTCCAGCTTTCTTTTCACTAGTGTTATCATGATTTATCCTTCTCCTTGGCCTTACTGTTAACTGTCTTAGTGTTTATATTTAAAGTGGATTTCTTGTAGAAAACAAATAATTGCCCTGGCTTTTTTTTCTTCTTTCTCCTTTTATCTACTTAGACAATTTCTGTCCCTTCATTTGTATATTTAGAAAATTCATACTTAAAGTAATTATTAATCTGTGATTGTAACTGTTTTACATTTGTTACATTTTTTTAATTTGATTTCCTCCCTCTTTTCTCCTTTCTCTGGTTTTGATTGAACATTTTATATAATTCTATTTTCTTTAATTGATTTTTCTTCTTTACTACCTCTTTTTAGCATTTTGTCTCAAATCTACAAGGTACACTTTTTTCATTTTTTCCTTTTTTCAAATTTTTAAATTTTAATTAGTATGGGTAGTATGGGTACATAATAGTTGTATGTATTCATGGGGTACATGTGATATTTTGATATAGTCACACAATGTGTATTAATCAAATCTGGGCAATGGAGGTATCTATTACCTCAACTATTTACCGTTTATTTTTGGTAAGAATATTGCAATTCCACTCTTTTAGTTATTTTACGGTTTACGATAACTTATTGTTGACTATAGTCCCTTTGTTGTGCTATCAAATATTGTTCATTTCATCTAACTTTCTAACTATATTTTTGCACCAATTAACTATCCCTACTTTATTTCCCCAAACCCCCACACCCCTCCTCCTGCTAAGCATCCCAGCCTCTGGTAACCATATTTCTACTCTCTATCTCCATGAGATCAATTCTTTTAATTTTTAGCTCCCACATATGAGTGATAATATTCGAGATTTGTTATTCTGTGCTTGGCTTATTTCACTTAACATAATGTTCTCCAATTCCATCCACATTGTCGCGAATGGCAGAATTTCATTCTGTTTTATGGCTATATGATATTTCCTTCTGTATATGTACTACATTTTCTTTATGCATTCATCTGTTGATGGACACTTGGTTATTGTGAATGGTGATACAATAAACGTAGGAGGGCAGATATTGTTTCTATATACTGAGTTCCTTTCTTTGGGATATATACCCAGTGGGATTGCTGGGTGATATGGTAGTTCTATTTTTAGTTTTTTGAGGAACCTCTATACTGCTTTGCATAGTAGTTGCACTGATTAACATTCTCACCAACAGTATAGAAGTATAGGAGAGTTCCCTTTATGCCACATCCTCACCAGCATTCATTATCGAGGCAGACTGTGGTTTTTGTTGCCTTTTGTCATGCTTTGTAATTTTTTTCTTGAAGTTCAAACATATTGTAGTGGGTAATAAGAACATGAAGTTAATAGGTCTTGAATGTGAGGATTTATGGTAATCTTATTAGGAATCGGGCTGTATTTAATGTTTGCTGAAGGTAGTTACAGGTACTAGAGCCTTCAAATTCCTCCAGTGTCCTTATTTTTGTCTCCTCTCTTGGCTGTAGGATTCACTAACTAATTCTACTCACAGAGCTTCTGTGTTTTGGTGCACATGCAGCTGGTATTAGACTGGAGCCCTGTTAGTGTGGTGGTAATGTATGAGGGAGGGGAACATTCTTTGATCTGTCTTTGGGCTGTTACTGTCACAAATATTTCTTTGGTGATATATTTGTTGCTTCCCCCCCCCCCTTGTCTATCAGCCCCTTCCTTGACTGCAACATTCTCAATTTATTTCCTTGAATCCCAGAGCTCTGTTAACTGTATTTCCCTTGATTCCTTAGATAAGACAGCAAAGATAGAGGTGGCTGAATTAGAAGACATGTTCTTCCTCCAGCTGTGATAAAGCTCTGGAAATTTTTCTTTTTCTTCCTCCCTGGAGTGTAAAGTTTTATATAAAAGCTCTGGGTATATTTTACAATGATTATTCTTCCCCTTGTAGGAGCTAAAATGGTTCTTCTCAGTCCTCTGAAGTTTTTCTGAAAAATCAACTATCAAAAGACTGATTTATTGGAGAAAAGGCACACAATTGTTTTTTTAACATGCAGACAGGGGGGCCTTCAGAATGAAGACCTAAAGATACAGGGGAAATTGTTCATTTTTATGCTTTGCTTCAACAAAGTATGAACAGCTTATGTAGAAATATGATTGGTCAAAAAAGGTATGACTTAATTCTAATAGACTAAGTGGGAAAACCCAGCAAGGCCTGTCTGCCTAGATTCTTCTCCCCCTCTCTGAGCATATATTCCTTCTTTCTGGGTGTCAGTCAGGACCCTCTCTGGAATAGGGGTCTTATGACTTACAGTCAAACAAGGTAGGTCAGATAGTACATGGCCATATATACGGCCAGTTTTTACACAGAATACTTTTAGGTTTTATGGCTGGTTTTCAAGAAAAAGGATTCTGATTTCTATGACCCACCTTGGGGAAGAAGAATTTTAGTTTTTATGGCTAGCCTCAGAGGATAATGGGTTTGAGAGACAGGAAGGCTGGAGAAGATCAGAGGAAAACATTTGCTTTTGAGGCTTTTATTTTGGAAAATTGTTTTCTGAGTCCCCCAACATAAAAAAAATCATTTTATTAGAGTAGTAGAACCCAAGGAATGCAGTAAAAAAATTGTGAGGAAAAAAGTTAACAACCTGAAGTTTTTTACACTGAGAAAAACATTTTTGATTAAAAATTTACATGTTTTTATGAATATTAATTAATGATGCTAGTTAATATCATTGGTTCCTAAGAAAATTTTAATGGAGAAAACTCAAACTAATACCATACAAGGAATAAATTTATTAAGTCAGATCTTGGCTTTTACAAGTTATGAGAAAAAAAGTATGGATAAATTTTGCTGTTATAAAGATTATTTTTTAACCTAAACTCCTTAAATAGATACATTTGTATTTTAATCTTTCCATTCTGATTATACTGTTTCAATTCCAAATGTAGATATGGATAAAGTGATTTTTCAAAAAGATATATTAAAAAAGAATTTTAAGTAAATAAATCAAGAGTTATATGACATAAAAATTATTCTCATTAAGCTTTAACAACCCGTCAAACCCTCAATAAAATACTGGCTATGTAAGTTCAAACTACAAGTTATAATAAAACAACTCTACTTGATTTGACCATATGTCTCCACTTTCCAGTGAATAGAAACATAGAACAGAATTTAAAGATTATGAAAATATAATCAAAATTATAAAGTTTGGGCCAGAAACAATGGAATGTAGCAACAGAGACACATTGCTCTCAGGCATATTCATAAATCCTGAAGTATCATTTTATTCATTAAGCTGATAATTTTCATATGCTTCTTGTAGTGGCAATCTGAAAGAATTAATTTAGGAGAAAGTAACATGTAGCCAAAGTGTCCTTGAAGTGTACTTAGTCATATGATTTTCAACTAAATTCAGCAAATTAAAACCATAATAAGCTACAACTACATCCTTATTAGAATAGCTAAAATAAAAAAATATATATATATTAACTATACCAAATGCTGGCAAGTATTCATAGCAAGACTTTAGTAGAAAAGAGCATACATAGCACATAGGTCTTTGTTTCTTAATACCAGTTTTCAATAAAAGGACAAAATCACCCTAGAGAAACGTCTTATTTTAGGCCTGCTATAGGGAAAACCCAAGATGAGCCTGTAGAGAAGCGTGGTGCCAGAAAGTGAGGAATTGCTAAAAGAAACAATAAATAGATAAAGTACACAAGTAGTAACTTGAGAGTATCCTCAGTAGTCAAAACTAGAACAATTTAAGAAATAAATAAATAAAACTAATTTTGGATTAAAACCCTAAGAATAAAACAAATATCTATGAGGCCATAATGATATAAATAAATGATTGAATAAATAAATATATTCATTCAGAAGAAATAACAAATTTTTCTTACAGAAGAATTCCAAACAATAATTGTAGAAGGAATGAAGGAAATAGAAATTCATCACAAGAACATTGTAACAATGGTTGCTACAGGCAATATCCACTGATAACTGCTAAAATTAGCGGGCTAAACTTTAAGAATAGACAGGATATTTTCATATTCTCAAACTCTCTGTCCCAGAAAATTAATTAATATGACTCTTTTAGCCCATACCCACAAATTTTTTGATAATTCTTTCTCTTGAAGATAGAAATTAACTCTCCTCTTCCTGAATGTAAGCTGGATTTAGTGACTCACTTCTTATGAAGGGAGTATGGAATAAAAAACAATAGTAACTACAACAGTGGAGAAACCTGGCAGGCACTATCTAAGCTAAGGGATCAAGTTTATCATTTCTAGTATTAATGGTGACATCATGTAACTTCTGATATGGTATCATGAGATGGGCACTTTGTCTTTATGACATCATTCCCCAAAATCCACAAGCCTGGTTTAATCATGACAAAGCATCAGCACGATATAGGGCCCTAGACTGGATCATGGATCCAGAAAAGGATATTAGCCGGAAAACTAGTTAAATCAGAATGAAGTCTTAGTTTTGTTAATAATATTGTACTATTGTTAATGTCTTAGTTTTGATAAAGAATCCAAGTTTTTTTTTTTTTATTTCAGCATATTATGGGGGTACAAAAGTTTAGGTTATGTATATTGCCCTTGCCCCCCTACCCCCCACCCTCCGAATCAGAACTTCAAGCGTGTCCATCCCCTAGATGGTGCCCATCGCACTCATTATGTATGTATAAACCCATCCCCTCCCCCCTCACATCTGTCTGACACCCGATTAATGTTATTCCTAAATGTGCTCTTAGGTGATGATCAGTGAAACCAATTTGATGCTGAGTACATGTGGTGCTTATTTTTCCATTCTTGGGATATTTCACTTAGTAGAATGGGTTCCAGCTCTATCCAGGAAAATACAAGAGGTGCTATATCACCATTGTTTCTTATAGCTGAGTAGTACTCCATGGTATACATATACCACATTTTATTAAGTCACTCATGTATTGATGGGCACTTGGATTGTTTTCACACCTTTGCAATTGTGAATTGTGCTGCTATCAACATTCAAGTGCAGATGTCTTTATTATAGAATGTCTTTTGTTCTTTTGGGTAGATGCCCAATAATGGGATTGGTGGATCAAATGGTAGGTCTACTTGTATCTGTTTAAGGTATCTCCATAAAGAATCCAAGGTTAAGCAAAATGTTAACCTCAGGGGAAACTGGGTAAAGAGTAAATAGTAACACTATATTCATTTTACAACTCTTATTTAAACCAAATGTTATTTTAAAATATTTTTTTTTTTTTTTGAGACACAGTCTTGCTCTGTTGCCTGGGCTAGAGTGCTGTGGTGTCAGCCTAGCTCACAGCAACCTCAAACTCCGGGGCTCAAGCAATCCTTCTGCCTTAGCCTCCCGAGTAGCTGGAAGTACAGGTATGCGCCATGATGCCTGGCTAATTTTTTCTATATATTTTTTTAGTTTTACAGCTAATTTATTTTTATTTTTAGTAGAGACGACATCTCACTCTTGCTCAGGCAGGTCTCGAACTCCTGACCTCAAGTGATCCTCCTGCCTCAGCCTCCCAGAGTGCTAGGATTACAGGCATGAGCCATCACGCCCAGCCTTCAAAGTAAAATTTTTAAATATGAAAACAAGTCTGCTCACACCTTAGGACATTAAATAGGCCGGTTTCTTATATTTTGCCTGTCACCTCTATTTATAGCTAAGTAGTGCTAACTTATCTCTCCCTATAAACATAAATTACCTGGTTCGAATGCATTTGTTTATAAAATGTGTGATGCTTATATAGGAAAAGATTTCATTCCTTCCATCTCTCTCTTGCCATTTTTCAGTGTGAGAGTGTGTGTGTGCATATATATATATATATATATATAAAATCTGGAAAAAATTCATTTGGGTAAATAGCAGAATGTGCTTTCTTTCTGTGCTTAACAGAAAGCAATATCAACTACAGAATGTTCATGCTGGTTTGCTTGGGTGTATGGTACTTTGATGCATGCTGTGAAGTTACTTGAGTTACTTCAAAATTACATTTATCACTCAATGTGGAATGTGCAAATCTAGAATAAAACAATCCTGCATGTAATTTACATGAGGACATGCAGGTGTTACATAATGTTTTTTAAAGTAATTTCAGTAACTTCTACTTACTATATTAAATCAATCTTTCATGGTGATTAGTGAGATTATGAACATTTCTTGTTCAAAAAATTACACCTGATTATAGTATAAACAGACAAACAATTGGAGTGGCATAATATTAGTGTGACTAACACCATATCACTTAGCAGATACTGAAAAGAACTGAAAGGGAACATTTTCTATTTAATCTGTGAGAAAAGTGTTAAGTAAATGAGTATGTTTACACAGTGAATGAAGAGAAATGCCCTTTTAGGTGATATATTTTCTATCTCTGATGTTCAATGTAGAATGAGAAACCAAATTATATGTTCAAGAATGCAAAACTCTTTATACATGCACAGATAGCATCTATAATCACTGTGATGAAAAAATGAGGTCTTTATTTCTACTTAAATAACTTTAGGGAGAGTGAAAGGAGAAGTTGTCTGGTGAATATTAAGATAAACCATTAAAAGAAAACACTTTAAAAATAAAACGATAACTTCCTTATCAAAAAAAAAGTATATCTAAGACCAGCTTCCAACAGTGTGGTAGAGTATAGTGTTGTCTGAACAAGAGAGATCATCTTTTGAAATGGTGAGTGGTTAAGGGGTATGGTTTGTTTACTGGTAATAAGGGCACAAGGGAGAGAAGCAGAAAGAGACACATACCCACACCTTGTGTGGTTCAGACTGAAATTCTTATACATTTAATAAGGCGAAAATCCCTGAGCAACCACAAGAGACTTTGAATGTGATCAACTGTAGGACCCAGTGAGAAACTGGCATTTTGGGGAAAACGGGGCATTTTATGTATTAATATTTATGATGCTTTCTTATAACCAACTCTTCACTAAAATATCAAGATTTTTTTGGCTAGAGAAGGAATGTGAAATTTAATAAGCATTATTTTTCAGATATTTTATATTTGTTTGCTTATATGTTAACTCAAAATATTATGTTGCCTAATACGTATAAATCATTTTGCTAGTCACAGGAGATTTAGCAGTGCCCAAATCAGGCATGGTTTCCACCTCTGTAGAACTCACAGTCTACTGGACAATATAAATAAAAAATAGATAAACATTTAATTATGTATTTATAAAATTAATACAGTTTTTTAAAGAGACACAGAGAAAAAGAGCTACTATACTAAACAGGTTTAGCTGTAAAGCCTTCTCTGTGAAGTTCTTAAGTAAGCAAATACATAAAAAGTGAAAAGAACCCATAATGCAAAAGCTTCTCCAGACAGAGACAATAGAATGTGCAAAAGCCCTGCAGGGAAAAGAGCCTAGAGCTTTTCAGAAAAAAAGACAATGTACCTAATTTGCGCTAGGCACTGGGAGAGTGCTGAAAAAGAAGTCCACTAATGCATTGATAAATTAGTTTTGACATTCATTTATTCAATGAATACTCATTGAATAGTAAGCCAATTTTGTAAAAACATATGTGGCACGCACCTTTGAAAGACTTAGAATTGGTGGGAAAGAAAGAGTAACAAATCATCACATAAACTGTGACAAGTGCTAAGAAGGAAAAGTTGCTCTTGGCCTATAATAGGAGTACTGCCCTAGTCAGGGGGTTAAAGAAGATCACTGGGGAATTGAAAATTGTGCTGAGATTTTAAAAATAAATGCCAGTTAGCTTGATCCAGTGAGAATGAAAACCTTTTCCAAGGAAAATATAACTGTGAAATGATCTTGCGATTGGAGGAAGCCCAAGCCCAAGAAAGTGAAAAGTGTGGGTAGAAAGAGTAGAGTGAGGAAAGCACGTGTCCCCAGGGTGAAGAGAAAGGTTGGAACCAGACCATCATGGCCTGCTAGACCCTGCCAAAGAGTTACATCCTTATCTTAAGAGCAATGGTTCTTTAAACAGGAGAGAGTCACATGCCCTGATTAAAGTTTAATAAAGCTCAGTGTATAGTACAGAGAAAAAATAAGAAGGGTCAAACATAGGTGCTGTCAGCCCATTAGGGACCTCTTGCAGCATCTCTTCTGCAAGATGATTATGGACTGTGCTAGGGTTACAGCCGTGAACTTGCAGAAAAGTGGTAAGACTCAGGGTATATATATATCCTCATATATATATATGAGGAAGGAATACGTAGGCATAAAAATGGTATTAACCATTGATTCTAACTTAAATTGGTGAAAGATAGTAGCATTCATTGAGATGAGGAAGTACAGTGGCTGGGCAACATGTCCAAAAAAAAAAAAAAAAAAAAAAAACGAAATTAAAAGTTCTATTTTGAGTTGCTTGTGAGAAATACAATTGGAAATTTCTCAGCTTATTCTCTAATTGCATTTGTTTCAAGTGCCACCCCCTTAGTCCTTCTCTGATGACTCTATCTAAAATTACTCTCCTAGCCAGTAGTTCTATCACTTCATTTACTTAATATTATATGGTACTTTCTGACTTCATGTTATAAATTTATTTCCTTATTGTCATTTTCCTCCAGTAGAGTTTAATCTCTCAACTTTTTTTTTTTTTAATATAAAGTTCCTGGTAGAGTAATGGGTTTATGACAGGTAATAAAAAATAATGCCAATGAATAAATGAATGCATGGATGAATAAATGAATGGCAAGTAAGGGCAATTAGATACTTGTCATGTGTAAAGAGATACTCTCTCTTATGAAGAGGTAGAAAAATAAGCAACAGAACTAACAGAACACGTATTGCCTATGTCTGAAGGTTGCTTACAACATAAGAGTGAGTAAAGGAGATATATTTTGTTACTGTACCTACAAATCAACCTCCTGTAAAAGGAAATAATTGTTTAGTTCTAACTGAAATGGCACCATTATTTCTATAATTTGTGTATATATTTTAGGTTACAGTAATATTTATGAATTTATCTCAGACTCTAGTAAGCCAAATGACCTCCTTGAACTTCAGATGTTTGGTTTCTACTTAGGGAGAATATTATAATAGGAATGGGGTTTCTTGTTCCTATAAGTGCCTTAAGATGGAAAAATAAAATGTGATACAAATTCAATACCAATGTTTTACTGAATAAACAATAAAATAGAAATTTGATACAGATATTTTAGGCCACAATTTTGTCATTTGATTATAAGAAAATTTATTTTATTAGTGCAAATAAAATTAAAACAAGATCACTACCTTCACAAAGTTATTTAAAAATTGAGCAACTCAAGTAACCCATCAACTGTATGGTTCTGCTACACATTATAGACCAATGTCTCTTGCACTGAGATCTCTGATAAATAAGACAAATAACAAAATGACTAAAGTGCTATAACAGACATACTAAAATGGAAAACATCGGGGGAAACAAGAAGAGATTGCACTTGACTCTACCTGGCAGACTGCAGAAGATTTAAAGTGAGCTGGATCTTGGGGAATCAATAGGAATCTACTGAGATGGAACAATGTGAGGGGAGAACAAAAGGGAACAGAGGGTAACTTGTGGAAAATCACAGAGGCACAAAACACATGGCACGTTCAGAAAGTCTTCAGGTATTTAACACAGTATAGGTGTGTTTGGAGGAATGGCTGGCTGTGAGTCTAAGCAAATAGAAAGGAATTGCTTAGGGAGGGACTGGCATAGTCTGCTAAGTACCATGGACTTTACACTTTATGAAATGTGATGCCATTCAAGGTTTTTAAATGGCCTGACAGAATTTGTATTTTAGAAAGGTCACCTCTAATTTGATTTGAAGAAAGGTCTCTAGATGAGCAAAGAAAGATACTATTTAAAATCTCTCTTTAAATATTACCATTGAAGCACTCCTAGTAGCAGAGGAAAGTGAATCATACCTATGGGATCTGGTAGTGGAATCCAGAGGTGCCCACTGGTTGTAAGGAAGAATCAAGAGTTTAAGACATAAATTCATATAAATATTCCAATCTGCTTTGTAAAAATTATATTTGCGACTATTCAATAATTATACCACTTTATTTTCTTCTATGAAAGTTGTTCTGCAGAAAGTGGAAACTCCCAGAAAAAAAAGCCTCAGTTTCTCACTTGGCACACTAGTCTGTAACCACTGGAGGAGACATGACCCAATTTAAAAAGCAGAACCACAAACATCATTTTACAAATAGAAAAAGACGTAGTATGCTTAGCAGAAAAGTTTTACATGAGAATTGTGAACTAAAATAAAAATTTAAGGCTCCTCCCCACCCCACCACTGGCTGACTGAATAGACCCCCTCTTGGCCAAGGAGATGCCCTAAAACTGAGTTGCTGGCCATGAGAAGAGAGGTCAGACATGCTGTATCACGCCCCCTCCCTTATTGGAGACATCCTTTGTAACTCATTAACAGGCCTAAGGCTATGCAAGACAAACCTGCATGGCCTCAATTTACACAAAAATGGCCAGTACCTTGTCTCTGATTAACAAACATCCTTATCTTAATTTCAAACATTCCAAGACTTTAGACAAAGTTTCATTTCTTTAACCAATTACAAGTCAAAGAGTCTTTATACCCACCTATAACCTATAAGCCCCCTCTTTGAGATGTACCACCTTTTCAGGCCAAGCTAATGTATGCCTTCCATGTACTGATTTATGACTTTACCTGTACTTTCTGTCTCCCTGAAATGTATAAAACCCAACTGTAACCCAACCACTCTGAGTCTACTTGCTCAAGGCTTCTTGGGCATGGCTCCAGTCCATGGTCCTCAAATTGGGCTCAGAATAAACCTCTTTAAATTATTTTAAATACCAGGAAAAATTACATTTTAAAGATGCTTTCTGTAAAGTTGTTAATTTGCTTAAAGGCATATTTTTAAATATTCCTTTAAGCAAATGAACATGTGAATAACATGTTTGACATATTATTCACATGTAAAAAAAATCTTTCTCTCTGCTAATTGTATACTATATAATAAAATTTCCTTGAAATTTGTATCTAGTTTACACTATTAAAAATGTTAAATTATTAACTTTGAAGAGGTTGCAATGTATGTTCAGTGCGTCCACTGCCATTTTTATCCTAAATACTAAAGTAAGGTGTATCTATCAAAAACCCATGTTATACTTCATTATGCCAATTACCTTTTTCTTTCCTAAGAAACTGAAAAAAAAATTGACATTTGATAATAAACATAGGCCTTCATTTTTGCCATACTCTTCTTCTATACCACTAAGAGTTTTTAGATCCTCCAAGAGATTTAATACAAATTCATGCGCTGTCTGATATCTAAGGTCTCAGGCAAGTCTGAAATCCTAAAATGTTATGATATATCTATATATGTATTTAATGTGTTAAAATATATTTCAGTAAATATCTGCTTGGCTTAGAAAGGAAGCCCCAACATAGAGCAGTGTAAATAAATATCACCTAGTATAAATTGATAAATTGATGCCATCTCTGTCGTCAAAAGTTTTCTTGTGAAATTCTTCAGATATTCTTGGAAAATACCATGACCTTTGTTTTCTAATTACCAAATCCTCTACACTCCATATATTTTGTACTCTGTTATGTATAGATGCTGGTGTGATATGCTTGTATGTCCTACTGCAAAGTTGAGCAGGATCAACACTGACATACTCTGCTAAAGTCCTTTCATCCCATGATTCACAGAAAAAAGAAATCCTTTTCCCCTGCTTATTCCTTGATCCCTTTCTTGGGACCAGTTCTCTCCTTTGTGCTATATCCTTCTTCACCCCAGAATAGAGAGACTGTCATGGAGGTGTGCCTGTGTGTCCACATTTGTGCACCTGTGTGTAGCAGTGGGAGAGTGGGGATTGCACCCTTGGGTGACTGTCAAGTTTAGCTTCATATTTATCTTGAAAACAACATTCAGATTAAGAAGTCCAGCCATAAGGTGCCTTTTGACTTTGTTTGCCACATTTATTTCTCATAGTAATTTCAGGGACCTTTTTTTTCTCTTCAGGAGTCCAGGTTCATTCAGGAACACCCTGAGGATTCCCTTGCCTAAAAGAGAAATGCTAAACTATAACAGGATATTATAGCTACATAAACAAATAATTTTAATGAGATAATGAGCATTATTCAAAGGTACTTTTCAAAGTATTGTAAAAGACAGATTTATTTGCTATGAAAATTAAGAAAGAAGAAACAAATTTTGCCTGGAAGAATTAGAACTTTTTTTTTTTTTTTTAAGTAAGTGTCATTTGACATTTTTTTAAAAAAATGAAGGGAAGGGAAGGCAATACCAAGCAAAGAGAACAGCAAGAACAAAGACACAGAAAGAAGAATGTTTAGAGAAACTGTCCAGGAACTGTGCTTCCCAGTATAGAGTATCAGCATTACATAGAAGCTTAATAGATATGTAAATTATTAAGCCCAGTCCAGGCCTATTAAATAAGAAATTCTGGGATCAGACACTAGTAATCTGTGCAGTAACACAATCCCTAGATAATTCTGAAGCACATAAAAATTTGAGAACTAGAAAGCAAGCCTTAAAAAAACAACTATTTCATATAAATCGAATATATAAAGATGTTCATTGAAAACAAGTTTGTGTTTTACCCAATAGGCAATTAATAGATGTCTGATGTCTTAAACATAGGAATGACTTGTTCATAACAGTTTTTAAATGATCTCAGATAGCATTGTAGACATTTAATCAAGTTTGTGAAGAAACAAGACCAATCCATTGGGGAAGGAATACAGCTTGAACATGAATAGTTGTAGGAAAGAAAGATGGAGGGGAGTGGATAGGTAAAAGAGAAACAGGAGATGTAGACTTTCCCAGATAATGTGTAATCTTTCAACAGGATTTTCTGGAGATGAATCTTTAAACCAAAGAAATTAAGATATAGGAAATGGTAACCACCTGAGCATATTGAAGGAATATGTTGTGGGGTGGCAGAGCTTCTATTTTACTGAAGAGACTTTGGGCTACCTGTACAAAGCAAAACTGACCTTGTTCTACTTACAGAGAAGTGCAACATACAATATAGAGAAAACAAGCTAGAGTCACAGTCTTGTGTTGTCTTTTTCCGATCAGGATTGATGGAATACAGAAATTCTTCTCTGTGGTGTCATATCTCAATTTTTGTTTCTAAAATTCTAAATGTGGTGTCACTGTATTCTTTTAGTAGAAACTATTGTTTGCACATCTATTCAACCAAGAAATATAAAGTACTTAGCCATGCTTTCCAATGCAGAAATGGCATTGCCAACTGGTAAGATGACGTAGGTGAGAAAAAAAAATGATAAATCACTCTGCTGCTATCTAATGGACTATTGTGTTTTTGAAATGTATTTTTATAAAATTGTCATTTTTGTCACTATTTAAGCCCAAGCAAAACAAGTCAATCTGTTTTTCTAAGCTCATTTTTATTTGTTCTTGCAATATGAGTCATTGACAGAACATTTTGCTGCCATCCAGATAAATTCATTGTCAGTATTTTGGCAGTACAATTTAAGGGCATATTTTCATCTCATCAGTTTAACCATTCTTGCCACAAAAAGATTGAGATTTTATTTAATACTTTCTATCCACTTCATACACATTCACTCATATAAAGAACTTTAGGAAAAGTCTTTAAAGACAGCTGGAAGTTACGCCATTTTTGTTTTTCCTTTTCTGTTCTTACCTGAAATGTGAACAAGATGGCTGGAGTTTCAGCAGCCACCTGATAAATGAGATCACATTGAAGATAAAAACTGTAATGACAAAGAGTAAAGACAGAAATTGCCTGAGCTATAATTGTATGGTGCTTCCTTACCAGCCCTAAATTATCTATGCCAGCCTCTTGCAAGAGGAAAATCTTATTTATTAAAAAATTACTGTTATTGGCTTATTTCATTTAGCACAATGTCCTTTAGGTTAATTCATGGCTGGATTTCCTTCTTTTTTTAAGACTGGATAATATTACACTGTACGTATAACACTACATTTTCTTATCCATCGTTAATAGACATTTAGGTTGTTTCCATATCCTGGATGTGAACATGACAATGCTGCAATAAACATGGGGGTACAGATATCTCTTTCAGATCCTGATTTTAATTATTTTGGATTCATACCTAGAAGTGGAATTACTAGATCATGTGGCAATTCTATTTTTATTTTTTAAAGAAATCTCTATACTGCTTTCTACAGTGCCATTCTATATTTCATAATAATGAACAAGGATTCTAATTTCTCCACATCCTCATTATTTATCATTTTTTTAAAATTATAGCCATCCTAAGATATAAGTTTAGTTAACAATACAGTATTATGCACTTCAACCTATGTTAAGAGGATGGACCTTATGTTAAGTGGTCTTACCTTACACACATACACACATAAAAAAAGAATACAAGATAATTTTTGCAGGTGGTGAATATGTTTAATTCCTTGATTATGGTGATGGTATCATGGGTGTATGCATATGTCCAAATCCATAAAATGAATACACTAAATATGTGAAACTTTTTGTATATAAATTATATCTCAAAAAAACTTAGACATTTTTAAATAAATTGATACAAAAAAAACCCTACAGTTACTGAGGTTTTCTACGACATGAAGCCATACAATTCTGATACATTTAGATTAATGATTAGATTTCTGAACCAGTAGATTTCTGTTTCTACTTTTTTTCAGTTAAATCATACTTGGTAGAATATTCTTGTTTCTGGGTACAATGTAGTGTTATTCTTTTTCATTAAACTTTATATTTTAAACATTTTTCTATTTCATTGTATATTATTCTGTTCCATTGTTTTCAGTTTCACACATTTATTGTAATTTGTTAAACCAATCACCCATTGTAGAATAATAATTTTTTCACTATAGCAAAAAAACATGAAAGTACTAAATTTTCAAAATCCAGTCAGCATTATGTGCTATTAAAAATAATAACAAACCTGAGCATGGTGGTGTACACCTGCAGTCCCAGTTACTTAGAAGGCTGAGGCAAAATGATCACTTGATCCCAACCCACTATTCAGGGCCAGAGTGTGCTGTGGTCTCACCCATGAATAGCCATTACTTTCCAAACTGGGCAACATAGAAAGACCCCCATCTATAAAAGAAAAGAAAAGAGAAGAACAAATAATAATATTATAATTAAATGATTGAAAGCAAATTGACCAAATAGAGTTAACACCAGGCAATTTGTCTCCATAAGAATGCCATGTTTGTGGATGATTCTCTAAAACCAGGCCCAACCTTATTGTGGGGCAATCAGAGTACAAAGTATGAGTAACTGACAAACATGATCATGTGTTATGAAGGCTCAATCGTGTGTATGATAATACAAAGGCTCATTTTATTTCTGCAGGACTCCACAAAACATGTAAGAAACAGAAATGCATATTTCTGTTGAAGCATAAATTTGTAATCTCATGTGCCATTGCTTACCATATTAAGTATTCTTTGCATCTAAAATACCCTCACTTTGCACAGGACATATAAAATCTTTTGTTTGTTTTGATAGTTTGAGTGTAATGAATAAATCGCTTTCCTAGCTTTCTCAGTTTCAGATATTTTCATCACTACATTTGCTGCCTCATACATATAATATGATCCTCCAAAATGAGAAAACTGACAAGCAAACAGAACAGACATAATTGCTTGAAATTTCACTTCAGAAAACAGAAAAAGTTTCCAAAACTTCAAATATGTCAATTTTTATGTCATTTCATTTGTTGTTCTCATATTTGGTTTGGTTTTGTTGAAATAAATAAAATAATAAATCTTGTATGTCCCAGGATTTCTTTTCTTCTGTCTTTATCAAACTCCTACAGTATGCATGCCCAACTAAATTCAAACACCTTTTTTTAAGGTTGTTTGAATAGTTTCAATGAATAAAAAGTTATCTTCCTCCTATAACATCAAAATATTAATAACTAATCCCACTGATTAGTCATCGGACATCATTGTTTTATGTCATTTTGTGCATCGATGGCTTGCATTATCATTTAAGCTTTGTATTGTTACTTAACAATTTTTACAGTTTTACTTCTTAATAGTGTTGTGTTTAGATTTCAGGCATTCAGAGAAAGTGTTTATAACTGGTAAGGTACATTTATATGAAGAACTCAGGGTTTACCAGAGATTTAAGTTGTTAAGATATTTAAGATCTAAATACGATCCCTTCTTTTAACATTCAGCTCTTGTCCTTTAATGAATTTAAGTCAGTTTTTAGTGATTTATTTATTTATGTTTAATTATGTGTCTTCCATCAGACAGTAAACTCCATGAAGGCATTTTTTTTTTTTCTGTTTTATTTATTATCATAGACCCTGTGACTAGCAGCATAGTGCTTAGTACAAAGCAGGAGGTAACTATACATTTTTAAAAAGTAATCATATAAATAATGGACAGAATAGGGGTCACAACTATATTAAGCTGATGAAAGAGCAAGAAATAAAGTTCATGAAGCCAAGATGAGACAATATTTGCCTTAATTTGCCTCAGTAGAATGTAATTAAAGTTTTTTCCAAAGCTGGAGACTTGGAAATACTATGTTTTTGTATTATTTGATTTCTAATTTTATTATACCCCAAAGTGGAATGTTCTTTGGAATACACCTACATGTTTTTTATTCCCCTCTAATCAGAATGTAGGTTTCTTAAAACAGGGCCCTGTTAGATTTTGTATTTTAACCTCATACAGTGCCATATGGAGATCTGTATTCAGAGACAATTCTCAATAAATGCTTATTAAATAAGTAAATAAATTTTTCCTATTGAAGAATTACATGAATACAATATTTCTCATAAAGTACTGTTGTTTATGTTTATATATAAAGTTTCCATTGATCTTTACTGAATTTTACTATTAAATAATTTATTTGGGACCAGGCATGGTTTCTTACTCCTATAATCCCAGCAATTTGGGAAGCACTTTTGGAAGCCAAAGCAGAAGGATTGCTTGAGCCCAGGAGTTCTAGACCAGACTCTACCCAACAACGTAGAGAGACCCTGCCTCTACAAAAAAGTTAAAAAAAAAAAAAATTAGGCATGGTGGCACATGCCTGCAGTCCTACCAATTTGGGAGGCTGAGGCAGGAGAATCCCTGGAGCTGAGGAGTTCAAGGTTTCAGTAAGCTATGATTGGGCCACTGCACTCCAGCCTGGACAATAGCGTGAGATCCTGTCTCCAAATGATGATAATAATAATAATAATAACTTATTTGGCAAATCAAACATATTTTGATGTGTGTGTACATTTTTATGGGATTCATATTAGTGTCCTCCTATGTTCCTTATTGGTTTTTAAGAACAGCCAAACGAGGTGATTGATATATTGTCAATAAGCAATTGCAGTCTAAAATTATTTAATAATGGATGACAAGACTTTTTTTTACAGGTTTAATATTATTGTCAGCATGCTCTGACCAGTAACTCAATATTAGTTCTGATAAACATGTATGAAACTATGTCAATATACTTTGCTATTATACTGAGAAAAAAATCCTCTTTGCAGCATGTTGTTTCTCTTTACAGAGAACAAATCTGAAAAAATAAAAGAAACAGTAACTATTAATGTAAAATAGATGCCTAAAGACTTGTATTATCTGCAACATTTTCTCTTGGAGTTGATGAATATCTACCCACATATATTCTTTCTAGTAACAATACTCAGCATACTATATTATTCATACACTACCATCTAGGTGTCCTTTGATTCCACATCGCATCATAGTCTGAACAAACTCACAAAACTATGAGTATCTCCTAAATAACTATTAACAGTTGGACAGTCTTGAGGAAAAATGAAGCTATGATCTTGACCTAAGGAACACTAGATTATAATCCAAAGAGGCAAAAGATCTGATAATCACTTCATATTCTCACATGGGTTTCTCCAGTGTATTTACTCTGGGCAGAGGTTGTACACTGGCTGCACTAAATTGCCTGTGAAATAACTGGTTATTAGAAAAAGAAACACTGACTGATGCATTTTTTTTTACATTTTTAAGAAGCTATTTGTAATCCTCTTTTGGAGTTTGACAAGTTCTCAAACAATAAAAATAAATCAGTTTGTCATCAAGTCTCTTTGTATTGACATATTAATGGAATAAAATACACTAGCAGAAATAAGTTATTACTCACAGTTTTGTGATTCAGCTTTGCCATATGAACCAAGATAATATTGGCAATGAAAAGCCTACAGACCTCACTACTAGAGAACAACAAAAAAGAAAACTGACATAAAATCACTATAACTCTTAAGATCTATAGCAGCAGTTTATGGTTGTATTATGAGTGAATATGGTACTTTAGATATTAATATATATTTTAAAAGTGTCATCATAATTGTATACCCAAACATGAGGAGGGGAATAAAACATTGAGATAACATAAAAAAAAAGAAAAATATTTCCTTCACAGTCACTTTTTTTTTTCAAAAATAGAAAATAGAATGTCCATCCATCAAATTTTTAGCCCCAATTTTGAGTAAAATATTTGTCCCAACATCTCGAAAGTGAAGTAGGAGTTTAGGACTTCTAAGTAAATTTGGGTGGAGAAGCTAAATAATCCAGACGTTTACAAAAATTTGATTTGGGAAAATTTCACTTCATGCTGCACCTATTCTATAAACAAACAAACCAAATACTAAATAATACTCTTAAGTGCTAAACTGAGGAGACTTGTACATGTACAGATACATTTCCTACAAAAATACTAGGAATATGAGCCACAAGGTATGGATCTCACTAAGAGGCAATCTTCATTTGAACTGCATTATTGGTATCAAATTCAGTATTGTATTTATTGGCCTAGACACTGGAAAAAGCTAACTGGAATCAAAGCCTGCCTCTTTTGAAAATGGCAGAATAGTTTTCAACTCTTTAAGTCTCAAGGTTTTTTTTCCCTGTAATTGGGTAAAATGATTTAAAAACAAAAATTACCAAAAACTACGGATTCAGTTTTCTATTCATTGAACAAACATTTATTGAACACCTATATAGAGTCAGACACTGCTGAAATCCCTGCTGAGCAGGGAATGGGATAACTTCCCTCTTGCACCTTAATGGGCTGCCATGATTATTAAGAATTGATTGAGGTAGTGTACTTAACATTGATTGCACCAAAAATCTAGTAATTATAAAAGAGAATCCCTGTGATAAAGATTGCGGTGATTCATGCTATTATTTCAGTGAATAGTGATCTAACATAAAATCTTTTGTCATTATGATGTAGCGTGGTTTGATAGAACACAGTAGAAGAAGTGATCGAAACTTGATGGCTGATAATAACCACACTTCTCATACTTCCTTATGTAATATATATGACATTGACGATGAATGGAATGTGGTCTGAGTTTGTACCTACTGATAATTGGCCACAATCTGGCAACCTAAAGAAATATATTTATTCATTTTAGTTACAGAAGTTAAGTATATTTTCTGAAAGTTTTCTTATCTTTATTTACAAATAGCTTTCAGAATCAAAGTTTTTTTTGTTTTTTTTTTTTTTAACTTGGACTAATATAAAGGACATAAAGTACTGACTTAAGGGAGCCCTTTATATTGACTACTCTAATGGATAATGAATGCACATTTATATCTACATAATACATTTCATTCGCTGAATCTCTGGGAAAACTCTATTTTAAATAAAGATTTACTTATGCATTCCTCGACTTGTCTTTTAGGGATAAAATTTAAATGTAATACAAATGAATTAATTTCTATCTCAGTGACAAAATGAACTAAAAATAGCACTTGTTTATTATTAGAAGTTTAAATTCTTGCTCAGTGGATTCTATTAGACTTAATTTCCTCCTTCATTAGGTTCATTTTATCATTTATTCCCCTCAACTGTTAACTTTCTTTTTGTATAGAGAAAGATTTCATTGTGTTTGTACATATTTCTCTTTGGCTGCTGTAACACATATAGCACAAACTTGGTAGCTTAAAAATAACAAAATTTATGATTTTACAATTCAGTAGAAGTCTGACTTGGACCCACCAGATTAAAATCAAGCTCTCAGCAGAACTGCATTCCTTTTTGAGGCTTTAAAAAAGAATCGTTTCCTTGCCTTATCCAGCTTCTAGAAGCCATTTACATTTCTTGTCTTGTGGCCCTTCCTTCATCTTCAAAGTCAAAAACAGTGGGTTGAATCATTCTCAGAATGCCATCTCTGTGGCTCTCTAAAGCCAAAAAACGTTCCCTGTTTTTCAGAGTCCATGTGATTAGATTGGACCTACCTGAGTAATCCAGGATAGTCTTCCTGTCTCAAGGTCTTTAACTTAATTACATCTGTAAAAATTTCTTTTGCCATGTAATATAACATATTCACAGATTCTGAAGATTAGAGCGTGTACATCTTTGGGGCCATTATTTGCTGAACATAATCTCTAAAATAAATAAGCAAAATAAGAAATCACAAAATAAATAAGTTAAAACAAATGTAAGAAAATTTATTTTCATAGAGAATATTTTTATTAAGTATTCAAATAGCATAGCAAAGTATTCCAAAAAGAATATATTATTTGTTGAAAATTCAACATAGTGTGCTCAGAATTTTCAAGTGATTTCATTATCTTTTTCTTAATATAGGTTTACTTCTTCCTTATCATTATTATTATTTTTTCTATTTATGTAGTCTCCATTCCTGCACCCGTACGCAATGGAATTTGTGAGTGTGTTATTTAGGGAATGTTTGTTATACTTATTGAAATGGGGATCATATCATAATCTCACATATGCATCCTTGCACTGTTACAGATATAGAATTATTTAAATATTTTAAGAGAGCAAAAAGTCCTAAAAAATGCACATTAGCACAGAGATTGCTTTAAAAAGTAGGTAAAATTTTTGTTTTATTTGTTTTGCTTTTTCCCTTTTCCATTTTCCCAGTATTCCTGTTTTTGAAAGCTTTGTTTTCTTTTCGTACCTTCTTAATAAGGCAGTTCATTCTACTCAGGCTCATTCAACCACCTTGGCTCCACTCTGAGTTGAATGACAGTCCAAGTATGGTCGTTTACTGGATTTAACTGCAGTTACACCTTCCTGGCTTCCCAAAAATTTCTAACAGCACACAGAATATTTTTAAATTCTCTAAGGGGGAAAGTACTTAATTTTTTCTTCTTTTTCCCCTCTTTTCCATATTATGTTTTTAATTTTTTTACCAAACACTAATTTACCTTTAGCCCTGTCTTACCTTCTCCCTATATACTTTTCTGACAACTACTCCCCTCTATCATGTATACTGCTGCTACAGACACAGAACATTCATGTATACTTACGTTGATTAAAATGTTTCACATTAAAAATAAACTCTAATTATTGTAAAAATCTTTATGGCTTCTTGCCTTTTAATTTGTTCTGTTACTCTATGGATTTACCTTTATCTTTTCTTTTAGTACACTTTTTAGGCTTCAGAGACTCTTATTGTCTCTATTATGTTGATCCTTAGCCCTAATTCAATAGCTCAGGTAAGTTCACAGAAATACCACTTTGTTGCTGGTCTATGTATAGAAATAGTGATTCCCTTTCTTTCCCCAGTGTCATCTCTTAACTGGGTCCCAGTTCCATTTACTGAATCTCCATCTGAATCCAACCTAAACACATAGGTTAGTCTCTGCTACCTTTTTCCTAAACCTCCCAAACACCAACAAACTGTCGGATCCCAGCATCCTGCCTCTTTGAATTGCTCTCTCCTTGAGGGATTTTGTGGTGGTTTGAATGACCACTTACTGCATGTCACTATACTCAGAGGATACACTAGGGCACCTGCATGCTGTGTTTCTCCCATGACCTGCCCTCTAGCCTGACCCACAGACAGCTCCATTTTTAAAGTTTATCATCTAGAATCAAGCAAAAAATCAAATAAATATTGGTCAATAAAATATCATTACAAATATTTAGAAGAGTTTTATAAAAATATACTTATTGAGCCCCTATAATCACACAGATATTTTGCAGATTAGCAGTAAGCAGAAAATAGAATCTTGTTCTCAAGGAGTTTACAGTCTGGTAAAGGAAGAACATATGAATGGAATCATTATTAAAATAGATGTATAATGACAAACTGAGGTAAGTGTTCTGGAGGAAAAATTCACGGGGCTATATGAGTGGATTATAAGAAAGTCCTGAGCTAGACAAGAGAGTCAGAGAAAGCTTTTTGAGAAAGTAACACTTCAGCTAAAGATAAAGGGTGAATAGTAGTTGAACATTCAAATGGGAGTGGTGATAGCATGCGGAGGGAGTTTTCTTGGCAGATGAAAGAACACACACTCAGTGGTGGAAGAGTGCATGGCAAGTCTGAGGAAACAAAACAAAATACAACTGCACTAAAATTTATTAAACTAGGAGAGCAATACATGATGTAGCTCCAGAGTGAGGCAGGGGCCAGATGACATAGAGTTTTATGAGTCATGACAAACAATAATAGATTTTAAGCAGTATGAATGACATCACAAGGTTTACAAAGGCCATTTTAGCTCCAGTATGGGGAATGGATTAAAAAAAGGCCAGATTGGGTGAGAGAGAGAACTTAGCTTATGTTATAATATTAATAGAATTCAACTGAGGAACAGTGGTAGATTGGAGCATTCTTTCTATACAGTCTTAGAAAAGATTTGCTAGTTACATTGCAAATATGCCAGAATTAAATGTGAAAAATATCTCTAATACCCAAAAGCTCTCATTTGGAATAAATTGTAACAATAGCAATTTGCACACAGTAATGTACTCATAACAGTGCTCTTGTATGTGTGTGTGCTTTTCTAAATCATCAGAACCTCACAAGATGATTTCTCCATTTTTAACAAGTCAATGTAGTTTCAGAAAATTTAAATGCCTTATTGAGGCAGGGGTCAGTGGCTCATGCCTGTAATCCTAGCACTCTGGGAGGCTGAGGCAGGAGGATTGCTTGAGCCCAGGAGTCTGAGACCAGCCTGGGCAAGAGTGAGACTCTGTCTCTACAAAAAAATAAAAAAAATAGAAAAATTAGTCATGGTGGCATGTGCCTGTAGTCCCAGCTACTTGGGAGGCTAAGGCAAGAAGATTGAGGTTGCCGTGAGCTATGATGACACCACTACACTCTAGCTGGGCTAAAGAGTGAGACTCTCTCTCAAAAAACAAACAAAAAAAAGCCTTGTTGAAGGTCACAAAAATGGTAAATAGCAGAATCAAGCCTTTCTGAACCGATAGTTTCTCTTCTTTCTCCTTCTACGTCCCTGCTTCCATGGAATTTAAACTCCTCCTCTTCCTATATAAAAAATTATACTTACTGTAAGACACTTAACACCTTTCTGCATATTCTCAACTATGATTGGAAATTCTTCCACAATTTCCTTAGGGTTCTATTCTGCTAGATACTTAACAATGGCAACAACAATGAAGACAACAAACCCAGAATACTATGTTGAACCTTCTCAGTGGTTCAATTTCTCCTCTTTGGCATATGTTGACTAATATTTTGATTCTACGTGGTAAAAAATTTACACACATGCTTGTAGCTTAAGCAATTTTGAATGTTCTTTGGAATCCATAAATACATTTTGTACAGATATGATGTGGAGCTAATCTCAAGGATATGACAAGAGGTCATATCAGCATCATTTAAGAGTTACTTTCTTCATTAAATTTTCTTCCCCAAACAGTTGATAATCTTAATTTTTAAAATATCTAAAAAAGGCTCAAGGATACTATTAGCTATGAAATTATACAATCTGAATTTTAAATTCATTAAATAGTTATGTGGAAAAGAGAATAAGTTGTGTGCAATAAGCTAAAATTGCTGACACAGTACTCATAATAGGTTCTTCCCCAGAGGTTTTATTGCAGTTATGGAAGAAATCATTCAATTATGAGGTTCAAAGAAACTTTCTGAATGGATTTTTTGGGGGTCACATTTTTGAGAGATAGCAGGAAAGTATGAAATACTGCTTACAATACTTTAAGCAACGAACATTTGGGCAAATGCAAACATTGAGCTAACTGGCATTTTCTTATTTACTCAAAATCCAAAGCTTCCTAAAGTAAAAACTATTTTAAATTTTGTAGGAAAAAATTCCTAGCATTACTGAAAACAGAGACCTTAGCCTTTTTTCTTTTCTTGCTTTCTTCTTTTTTTTTAGAGCAACAAGGTCTTACCCTGTTGCCCAGGCTAGAGTTCAGTGG
The DNA here is from genome assembly GCA_028533085.1 of Varecia variegata. Lineage (NCBI taxonomy): Eukaryota > Metazoa > Chordata > Mammalia > Primates > Lemuridae > Varecia > Varecia variegata. Next base: position 80,176,723 of record CM052436.1, on the reverse strand, counting down.
TATAATCAATCATAGCTCACTCACTGTAACCTTGAACTCTTGGGCTTAAAAGAGCCTCCTGCTTCAGCCTCCGGAGTAGCTGGGACTACAGGCATGTGCCACCACATCTGACTAATTTTTTAAACTTTTTATAGAGACAGAAGTTTTGCTGTGTTGCCGAGGCTGATCTTGAACTCCTGGCCTCAAGCAATCCTCCAACTTGGCTTCTCAAAGTGCTGGGATTACACAAGTGAGCCATCATATCCAGCCAGCCCTGTTTCTTTTTTTTACAGTTACACTTTACATTTTTCTGACATTTGAATGTAAATATACAGAAAACATTCTTCAATACAATTGCTTTGTAATGGTTGGAATTCAAGGAAAATTAAATTTTATAAGTTTCTTTATGGTTCAATCATATTCATCTTCTTTCTTTATAATTAATTCAGACTTGCCAGTAAGCTCTGTTATTTTTTCCCCTCTTGAGGTTTTTGTAATGAAAACACTAGAAAATTTCTCCAGGTAAACAAATGCAACTCAAAAGAATATCATCTTGGAAAATTATTATGTCATTCATTATTTTAAGAGTTTTCCTAGGAATGACCTTCCTTCTGGAAAGAAGAGAGTACATATTAAACACTTATGGTCTGAGAAATCAAGTTTTAGAAGAAAGGAAAAACAGAAAAACAAAATATAGATTTAGACATAGTGCCCGGTTTGATGAATCTGGCAATGACTAATTATGTCAAAGCTATCTACTTGTATTTCACTAACACTATAAATTTATATAATTAACAGAAATAAATTTGCTTTATGAAACAAAACTAAATAATTAAAACAGGAAAATAAAAAATAAATTATTTTGCTAAATAATTTGTTTTAAATTAAACAAATATGATATTACAAAGTGTTATTTATTTAATATCTACTTATGAATCATTTTTTACAAAATGTTACACACTTATCATGCAAATTCAACATATCTAAAAGCAAAGAAACATAAAACCACAAGATATTCGATTGTCTCCTGACCTTTTTTAAAGATGATGAAGCAATGCTTTTCCTGAGACTGTCCCCAAAGGAGAGGAGTCTTTGTTATTAATGATGCGGAGAGACAGGAACACTCATTATGAATGTTTTTTTTACTTCACTTGTATAGCACAGAAAGAGATCTTTTTTTTTTTTTTTTAATGCCATCCACATGGCTATGTATAAAGTTTGAAAAAGTGATAAGGCAGAAAAGTGGCCCCAACTGTCATATTTCAAAATTAAACTTCAAATGTCTTCATTCAAAGTCAGGTTAAAGTATTTTTGCTTTGAGATTTCCATGCAAAATTTCACACACAATATTACAAAAAGATTAAAGGTCTACAATTACACCCAAAGCAAAGGTTAACCTAAGGCTAAATTGTATTAATTTTTCTCCCCCATAAAGCCATGGCACATTGTGTAAATTTCTTTTTTATATATTGGTGTCACTGTTAGACCTAGAAATTTCAAATTGAAATCAATTCCATTTAAATCTAGAACTAGTTCTTTATTAACATCTTAATTTCAAAGCAAATTACAACATCATACTTTGTTATAAAAGATGAGGAATGTTAGCTGAAGTCCATCAAATAACTTCCAGATGCCAATTATATTTTAAGTAATTCTACAGTATCACTGAAATGAATGTCTTAAACCTTTTGTGTCTGAAATTATATGAAACATCACCATGGTAACATGATTCTAAGGAAAATATATTTTAGATCTTAAGAAGGCTGAAGAGTAAATGTCAGAGACCAGTAATTCTGGGCTTTTTGCTCTTTGAAGAATTCCATATATTTCCATCAATATTTAAACATATTAAATTTGGGGTTACAAATATTAGCAACAGTGCATTTACTTGTTAGTAAAATTATTAGCCTCATCCCCACAATACATTTAAAATATATTACCATTGTGGAGTATTTCTGAAATGAATATAAATATATCTGAAAGTATAACCACATATTTGTTCACAAATATATTCAACATTGAATATGCTCTTATATTTGTGTAGTGCTTTTAAATTTTCAAATAAGTTTAACTTTCATTATAGATATTTTTATAATGGTTGTTTTATATAAAGAACACTAGACACCATATAGTTGTGCTGCCTTTAATCACATATCTGTTTATGTGTTAAGCAGACATAAAAGTAGTTTCAAAGTAGTTCCAAAATAGTTCCTTGGACCTATACTCGCTAGTCTTATTTTAAAGCAAAAAAGGAGGAATAGTGTCATATTCTAATACTATCCTTATTAAATTCTTCATTTTCTAAAAAGGATCATAATCAAAGTCTCATACATACAAATCAAAAATGTATGAGTCTTCCCTTCAATAAACTGACTGCCATTAAGTATTTCTCAAAGAACCCTTAGAAGTATAAATGAATTTTTACAACCTCTCAGCAGATATGTGCTAATGTTTTATCTTGTTTAAACTACTTTTTTGTTTGTTAGTTTGTTTGTTAGTGGAGAAATTTCTATTGCAATATCCTGTTAACTGCACAAATATAAAAACCCTAAAATGCACATTAATTCATTTGAACACACCTAAATGTGTAGAATCATACATAGAACATTTACATATCAGTGTAGGGAGACTATATTTTCTAAACTTGTAATATTGTAGCCGAATAATTTACTAGATTTCTTCTGGAGTGTTAATAAGAACATATACAACAAATCTACAATATGTGAAATTTATTTATTTAGAATTTCAATACTTTTAGAAAAGTGTTCAATGATTTACTACTATAATATTTTTTTATAATAGCAACACCATTAACTTGGTCATTATATTTTTGTTAATAGATAACTTGCTTAAAGACAAGAATAATACAGGCAGTCCCTGGGTTACAGACAACCCAACTTACAGTGTTTCATGCTTATGGACAGGCTCTCAAGCCTTCCTATAAGGATAATGTATAATTAAATAATTAAATTAATAATTTGGGAACTAGTTTCTTCAGCATGTGTAAACAAACGTGCATGGCATAAGCAGCTTCTTGGCACAGCATCTTTCTGCTGGTGACTAGTCTCACCGTTGTTTATAGGGTCATAGCATCACTTTCATCTTAACTTTTTAATTTGATTTTGTGAGTCTGTGTTTACCCTCATGGTCATGCCTCCAAATCGAAAGTCCACTGCAAGTCCAGGTGAGCCTGCAGTGAAGAGAAAGGTGATTACAATGGGAACAAAAGTTGAAATAATTAAGCATTCGGAGAAAGGCCAGATGCCATCATTCATTGGGAAAGCATCAGGCTTCAGTTGCTCCAATTATAAAGGATAAAGTGAGAATAATGGAACATGTGAAAGGCAGTGCTCCAATGAAAGCATCAATAATTACTAAGCAGCATAGTAGACTAATTATTGGAATGGAAAGGTTATTACTGATTTGGTTAGAAGATCAAAATAAGCATAACATTCCTATTAGCCTAGTGTTGATTCAACTCTAGGTAAGTGTTAACCTTTAATATTTTTCTTGAAATTTCTCCTATATCCTATCTAAACTTCTTGTATGTGTTCATTTTTGTGTTCTGTTTGTTTGAATTGAAACAAAGAACATAATAGTTTCTGTAACTTGTTATTTTAGTATAGGGGTATTATTATAGTTATTATAATATTATTACTACATATGAGTCATTATAGTATTACGATGATGACGATGATTACTGTATATGCACTGTTTATCAGGGATCTGAGTTACATACAAATCCTACCTAAAGACGTTCTCAGGAATGTATCTCATCCATAAGTCGGAGAGAGCCCGTATATGAAAACATTTTGCTAAAGTATATACTTACAGATAAGTTAGTATTTACAAAAACTTTCTGAAAACTCCTTAGATTTTGACATAATATTGTCTTTTCTTGGATATATAATGGGAACCCTGTAAAGATAAAATGAGAAAAAAAATCTCTGACACACCTTTAATTAAATATGATTCCCAGATTATTTCATACAGGTAAGGTCTTTAGGAAAACAATAATTAAAATTATATTTGTGGGATGAGATAATTATTTATATTATACCACTAGACAAGTGTCCAGGGTAATTATTGGCTATTTGAAGAACATCAGTCTCCTATAATTCTATAGCTAAAGCAACCTAATTAATAATTGTCATATGCTAGAAACTTATTAAAACAAATTCTACCATAAATAGTTTTCATGTGGTTCTAATTATTTAATCAATAAATTCTTTCATCAGGTTTTTTTAATCATTTTTAAATTATCAAGAAAGAATGATGCATTAAATCATCAAAGCAATAGAAAAGTTATATGAGAAAGCCTATTATATTAGAACCCTTCTATCTAAAATAGTACAGACTAGGGAAGTTTGAAATAAAGTTACACAGGCAAGCTTAGTGGTTCATATGTCTGTAATCCCAGCTACTAGGGAGGCTGAGGTGGGAGGATCACTTGAGCACAGGAGTTCAAGGCTGCAGTGAGCTATAATTGTGTGCGACTGCATTCCAGCCTGGGTGACAGAGCAAGACCTCATCTTTAATAATGAATAAATAAAATTATACATAAAAATAACATAGCAAGTAAAGTGATAGGAAGAACTTGATTTTGTTTACCAAGTTTCTGATCACAAGAATTAAAATAATCTCTTGAATGAAAGTGATTTTACAAAGGAAAAATAAAATTATTATTTCGTGGAAAAGCAACTTTTTTGAGGAATAAGCTTTTTATGACTATAATGGTAATTTGAAACACTATTTACGCTAGAAAAATCAGTATGCAAATTGTTTCAGTCAAATTATAGACTTTTTTCCAAAACAGAACAATTTATTTTTCACTATAAAAACTTTCTGCCAAACATTCATAGGAAAAATGAAGTAAGATTAAATCAAACTTTATGTATAACACATACATTGTCATGATTTAATGATTTAGAAAATTAAATACATAATGCCCCAAAAGTTATTTCATCCTTATTAGTTTCTTGTTTAAAAACAAATTAAACAAACTTTGTTTTTAAAAAGTCAAATGAAATGAATAATTTATGTACTTATTTATATGATTCACTTATTCAACAAATGTTTATTGAGAACCTACTGTATGTTACACACTGCAACGTACTAGGGAAATAAAGATCACAGATCAGTCAGATCAGTCTCTCTTTCAAAAAATTCTTCATAAGAAATTCCATTTTTCTTGATTAATTGCATTCTATAAACACTTTTCTTTCACTCTGAATAATCTAGAAAAGTGCCTTAAGTCTTGACTTTGCATTGCTTACGTACATACAGTTTCCATGCCCTGTATTTTTCCAAGTGTCGAAATTCCTCCCCAGTAGTATTTAGGCATATAGGGCAGCAAATCTTTTCAGTTCACAGGGGAACCAGATAGAGTGTCATCGCTACAGTTCATTAAGTGGTACCCTATTGGTTTAAAGTTAATAGGCTTTCTAAGCACTTAAGTCACTACAAGTGAGGAACTATGCCTATAGAAATGTTTACACATGGATAATGAGGTTGACTGTTAAAAGTTCGATTTGTCTTCTGCTCACCATACTAAGCATAGGTTCCAGTTAACAAATTGTAGGCTTTAGTTATTTGAACAATCGAATTATCTTGACTTAATCAGGACTCTCAGGATTGCTAAAAAGTATTGACAAGTAGACATTGATTATTTACAAACTTAGTACTTGATTCTAGTGTACTGTGTTAAAAATCACCATTATCTAAATTGTGAAAATGTATGTTTATTGCTCAAAATGCCCTCATTATCTCATTATTTTAAACTCCTCTTAGTGTTTACCCTATTATATTATCATATGATAAAGGATTATAACGTAAAGAAAAGGTAAGTCAAAAGAATAATTAACACTATGTGGATATAGTTTTCTACCTAGATTTAGAGAGAAAGAGAGAGAGAGAAAGAGATAATATTCAATATATATAATAATATTGTCTTGCATGGCAAATAACAGGCAGAGAAATTATTTGAATTAAAGCTTATTTGGCATCTTAATCCATGTTTTATATTCTATCTTTAATCATTTCTGAAAATATAATGAAAGTTACATATTCTATACATATTTTTTTACACACACACATATACACACACACATACATATATATTTTGGTTTAGATATAGGACTTGCTTCTAGTCAGGCTTACCAAACGTTTTATCAGTTTGTCAGTTCCCATTCATATTTTACTTTGCTAGACAAAAGATTTATATTTAGCTTTTGAGGTTTAATATTGCATATGGTTTCCTACAAAATTAATTTCAAATATTTTTAGAGAATTAAGTTTAAAAAAATTACCTCTAAACCATACTTATAATTACTGTTGCTCATCTATTCATTCATTTGCTCCTTCAATCAATAAATATTTATTCAGTGCCTACTATGACCAAGAAAATATTTTTGGCAACAGGAATGTAGTTGTAAACTTGAAAGATAGTTTTCTGCTTCATTAGGATGTAGGTACTAAGTACAGTGAATAAGTGAATGAATGAATGAATGCATGAATAAACAAACAAGTATGAAGAAAATAAATAGGGTGACATGATAAAGAAACTTGACAAGTGAATATTGGGTGGGCAAGGAAGGTCTCTCTGAGAAAGCGACATTTCGACTGAGACCTTGCTGACAAGTAGGATGAAACCATGTTAAGATCTGAAGCAAAGATACAGAAGGCTCCGAAGGCGTTGGTGGTAGCGTGGTGAGCATAGTTGCCTTCCAAGATACAGAAGAGTTGAGGCTCAGCAAATCCAAAGGCCCTAAATTTAAAATAAAACTGGAGCTTTACAGGTACAAAACAAAGGGGAGTCTAGCTTAACCAAAGCAGAGGAACAGGGCTAGTGTTACATGTGGTTGGAAAGAGAGGCAAAGACAAATTTTGTAGGGCTTTGACTGTCAAGATAAAGGGTTGGATGATATTTACATGCAAACAAGTTCACTTGAGGAATTTGACTTGAAAGTGATATGATTTATTGGAGTTTTTGGACTAATCTGGCTGCTGAAGAATGGATAACAAGGGAAAAAACAATAGAAGCAAGAAGACTAGTTAAAGACAGGAGTGAAAGGAAACAGGTAGGATTTTAGCTGAACCATCTGTGTACATTTTCTGAGATGAGCAATATTTAAATTGCTGCCTTGATTGAGTTTGAATGCTGACATTAATAAAATTTTGAATAATCAATTTTAAAGTAGTATAAACTAGAAGACCAAATAGTACAATTCTGTGCCAATAGAAGCTTAAAATTATGAAATAGTAATTATCTAACTTTCACAAGATTAAAGTCTTTGAGACTTGAGAGGCTACATACACACTTTACAAAATTCCATCTTTAAAAAGTAATATATTGTAGACTCAAAAAAACAAATTTAGAACATCCTAGTCTAATATTTAACTGCTCTGAGGTAGGCTATTTAGAAATAAAGTTTAGCTTCAAATATTCTGTAAAGAAGTAATGGTTCCCAGTATCTAAGAATATATCACACAATTCTCTGAGGATTTCACACTGCTAAAAGTTTTATAGGAAAATTACCAGCTTGGAAATAATGTCCTTCAAAGGACACATTCTGATCATCAGAGGACTCTTGATTTTTGTAGCTATGCTGAAGCAAGGTTGTGTAAAATGTTCTCCTCCTAGGAGATGCCCCAAACAGTTTTGAAAGTAAAGAGTGCAACAATCACTACTCAGGTTTACAATCAAAATATTCAGCTTAAGAGAAATATTGTTTTGCATCATGTCAAGTTTAAGAAAAGTTAAAAATTATCTAGTTTTATCAATTTTGTTCTTGTAAAACTCCATTTCACTTAAATTTTAACAATATTTTAGCATTTCTGCCTTTTTCTAAAAAGTTTGTATATTGTTTTAAAATTAAAGGTCCAGTCTGCCCTTTGACAATAGGAATTCTTCCTAATTTCCCTCAAATTTTTCAAGAATCAGCTCAGTAACTCTATAGTTTTGTATATTAAAGTAGCAGCTTTTATTCAACTGTGATTGAAACTAAAAGCAGGAGTTATTCTATTGTTAACTGAAGTTTATTGAAGTTACAATTTTATGTTAGTCAAGAATATTAATATGTATAAAATAAGGCTATTAGTGTCAACTTTAAACCATGAACATTTCAACACTGTTACTTATTTTACAAAAACAGCTATGATAATTAGGGCATGCACTAGGTATCTCAGGCCATAAGACCAGCCTTAACCCAAAGGCCAGTGGTTAAGGGGCAAAACATACACTAAACCTTCTCACTGAGGTGCTGAGATCACACCTGGGCTGACTTTTCACTTGCTTGTACATAAAGGCTAGCAAGCTTGTGGTGCATAGAAAAGAAAGAGAGGTGAAGAAAACATGATGACAGGAGGCGTAGTAATAACAATATGAACCCAAGTCACAACTAGCCTTATCTTCTAAGGTGAAGAAGACACCAAAGAAAAATGAATTCAAGTCCATTTTACTAGACGTAATTTTTACATGGTGTGGTGTCAGAGCTGGGATAATGTCTAGATGGCACTCCTGCTGGCCATCTTCCTTTCAGCTGCCTAGGTGTATTTTTCTGTTTTTGGACTCGCATTCTTTTGATTCAAGGACTTACACCTGTTGAAATGAAAAGACCACAGGGAAGGGTAATGCAGCCTACAATTATTTTTTCCATAGGACTTACTTGCTAAATGATTACTTTCCAATTGGTGCTTGAGTAAGTACTTATAACTTACAATGGGAGAAAAATAGACAAAAATTTGAATTCTTGCTTTCCTTTTTACTAAATGTGGCATCCTGGGCAAACTTAAGCATCTAGGCTTAAGTTTCATAATGTACACTAGAGATGGAATTTTCTTTTATATGATGAATCAGACTATTAAATGCTATTACATGAGGAAATAGAAGAACTTGTTTAGTATAATGGGTGATTAAAATATATTAGCTGAATTTATTTGACAAATACCAGAAAACAAGCTTTTGGTGATGTTCAGAGCATAAAGTAGTAGAAGTATTACTCTGAAAAGAATAATTGGAAAGGGCTTATTAAATGAGGGTGATGGAACAAGCTGGGATTTGTGGATCATATGACATAAATATAAAAGTCTTTTACATATGAAATATTAACACAAGGAGAGGAAATGTACTGAATAAACACAATTCACAGTTTGAGGGAAGTGGAAATAAATCTTAATTCATAAAGTCAGGCACACAAAAGATACAATTTCCTTGCTTCCTTTAAATTCAAGTCAGGTTACCTGAAATCCAGGGAATTAAATCATAGACTTATTGGAGCCCTTTCCTAATCCTTGAGTTTGCACAAGAATTTTGGAAGCTTTGGTTGTGCTCCCCAAATAGGAAATTAGCCCCCAATTCTCGGTCTGTTGTGATCACTGATGATGTCTTCTGTTGCCTAAAGTGCCTTGGTGCCTGGAAGTAGTGGCTACTCCGCCTCTGTGCCACCCTTGCAGCACGATGTATTAGTTTTCTATTGATGCCATAACCAAGTGCCACAAACTTAATTCAAAACAGCACATAAAAATGATCTCACAATTCTATAGGTCAGCATTCCAGCTTGGCTCAGTTGGTTTCTCTGCTCTAGATTTCACAAGAACAAAGTCAAGGTATCAACTAGTAGGCCTCTTACTGAGCAGTAATACACTCTCAAGCAGATTTAGGTTCTTGGTAGAGTTCAATACTTTGTGGTTGTAAGACTGTGGTCCAGTTTCCTAGCTGATTCTTAGCTGATAGCTGCATTTAGCTGCTAGGAGGTTATCTAGATACTTGCCCATAGGCCTGTCACCTCAGAGTCAGAAAAGGCATCTCCAATCCTCTCAGCCATAGATTCTATCTCCCACTTTTTCTTCTGCCATGCCTCTCTGACTCCAGCCAGAGAGAATACTTTTCTTTTTAAGATCTGATGTGATTATATGTGACCCATCCAGATAACCCAGGATAATCCCCCTGTTTTAAACTGGGTGCCTGTATTGGATCTGCACAGTCACTTCACAGTAGTGCCCAGATTAGTGTTTGGGAATGTAAATTAGTATACCCACTGAGGAAAACCGTATGGAGGGGACTCAGAAGACTAAAAATAGAACTACCATATGATCAGCAATCCCACTACTGGGTATATGTCCAAAAGAAAGGAAATCAGTATATCAAAGAGATGTCTGCACTCCCATGTATATTGCAACACAACTCACAATAGCCAAGAAAAGGAATCAACCTAAGTGTCCACTAACAGATGAATGGATAAAGAAAACGTGGTATATATACACAATTGAATACTATTTGGCCATAAAAAAGAATGAAATCATGTCATTTACAGCAACATGATGGAACTGGAGATCAATATGCTAAGTGAAATAAGCCAGGCACAAAAAAAACAAATATTACATGTGTGGGAGACAAAAAAAAATGATTTCATGGAGATAGTGAGGAGAAGGGATAAAAAGGGGTTGGTTAATGGGTGCAGAAATACAGTTAAATAGATGGAACATTATCTAGTGTTTGGTAGCCCAATACAGTGACTATAGTTAATCATATTCATTGTATATTTCAAAATAACTAGAAGAGTAGAACTGGAATGTACCTAACATAAAAAAATGATAAATGGTTGAGGTGATGGATATCCTAATTACACTGATTTTATCATCACACATTGAACACTTGCATCAAAATTTCACATACACTGCATAAATATGTACAATTATGTATCCATAAAAATTATAAATTAAAAAATAGATTATCATTTGATTAAATAATCAGAAAACATGAATATTCTATAACATCTTTAGACTTCTGCCTGTCATACATGGATATCCTGAGTGAGGTTGGAAACCTCTGTGTGTAGCCTCTACTTCACCCATGCTCCTGCACTATTCCATTCTGAGATTTTATCCTCTTCAATGGTTCTTCAAGATATGAGAATTCCTGCTAATCTGCAAAACATAGACATGTTTAGTATTCCAATTTTGTAGAAAATCTGTACTCTCTCTTTCTTTTCTCCTTCCCCAAACATAATCTTCTCCATGAGATGACACTACCATAAGTAGTTTAAAGATGTGTTTTAGTTGGCTTATGTTGCATGTGTTCTAAAGCCCCATGTTTCCCATTCCCTTGAAACAAGAAAATATAATGGAAAAATTTTGGCTACATTCCTGTAATAAAAATGTAGAAGAAGAGCAAATACAGGTTAATATCTCAATCAATTGGCCAGACATAGTAGATTGTGCCTATAATCCCAGCACTGAGGGAGGCCAAGGGGAGAGGATCACTAGAGAACAAGCGTTCAAACCTGAACTACATAGTGAGAACCGCTCTCTACAAAAAATTTAAAAATTAGCCAAGTATGGTGTCACATACCTATAGTTCTAGCTACTTGGGAGGCTGAGGCAGGAGGATTGCTTGAACCCAGGTGTTTGAGGTTGCTGTGAGCGAGGCTGACACGACTGCACTCTAGCCTGGGCAAAAGAGTGAGACCCTGCCTCAAAAAAAAAAAAGTCTTGTCATATTGGGAAACTAGTTTTGTGGAATTATTTAGTAGAAATTGATCTGAAATGATTGCTTTATTGACAGAAGGATAAAGCTTAAAGTAATATATAGCATAGCTATAATTAACAAAATAGGTAACAGCAAAAATGTTCACAGTAAGGTTAAGAAAGGGTTAGGTGCCTGTACCCATTTGCTATAGTTTCCGTAACAAAGTAACACAATATAAATTTATTGTCTCACAGTTTATGAGACTAGAATTCGGAGATCAAGATGTCGACAATGCTATTCTCTCTCTGAAGGCACTAAGGAAAAATCTGTTCCAGGCCACTCTCCTGTCTTCTAGTAGCTCCTTGGGTTGTTCCTGCAAGACTAATCTTCACACGGTGTCCTGCCTATGCAAGTGTCAGAGTGTCAGTCTCCAGGTCCAAATTGCACCTCTTTATAAGGACATGGGTCACATTGGATTAAGATACACCCTAACGATCTCCTTTTAACCTCTCTAATGACCCTATCACCAAATAAGGTGAAACTCTAAGATACTTGGGGTTATCCCTTCAATATATCTTTTTGGAGTGGACACAATTCAACCCATGACATTATCTTTCTTTACATATAACACAAAATGTTATACTTGCAATATTTGCATCATCCCAAATATCTCACAGAAGGAGTATTATGTTTAGTGTTGAAAAATTTGGGTTTGATTTTAAGTTCTGCTATCTATTTCCAGTATTCAAGGTATTTCATATTTCAGAGGAGGGTGGGAAATGAGGGGACAGATTAAGGCAGGCTGAGCATAGAGCAGCCTCTCTGCAAGATCCTGGCTTGCTTTCCCTTCCAATGCTCTTCTGGAATAACAAGAAAATCAAATAACCTTTTCCTACAATTGGAGAATGGAAAGGAGCCTGAACAAAGTTGGGAGCCAAAATAAAGCTGCAAACCCAAATTCCTTGGAAGAAGGTGGAATAATGGGTTCTCTTTTCTGTGTGTCTGGGGAGGGGGGTTTAGAATAAGTAAAATTCTCATGGACTAGAATAATGGATCCTTTTCCAGGCACACAGAAATCACATACATAAAAAAATATGCAATGGATTTTTGAGGGTAGTGAGCTTAGTAAAGAAACCTTAGTAAATCCACTAAGAGCAGAAGAGGGGACATTTCAGGGATGCTTTCTGCTTCCTAACTGCAAGATGCTAGCTGTCCTGGTTTTTGAATCCAAATGTTTTAAATCCAATAACTCCTCACTCTGCACTGTTACTCCCCTCCGTCATCAATCACCATTCCCTACTTAGAGTATTGAGAACATTTGCTTATTTTTCCCCTTTCTTCTAACTTTATTTCTCCTGAAAATGATACACAGTGAGGCCAGAATGCTGTGGCCCAAAGACAGGCATAAGCACTCCTCAATCTAATTATTATTTTTTCTCTAAGTAGCCATGAACCTACCCATTTTGCAACTTTGTTCATACAGTTCTTCTCTCCAGAATACCACTTCCCCTTTCTGTCAATATCTTTCTGTAACATATTAATAGGAAAGATTCAACTCAAAACCCAACTTCTTTTTAAAAATTCTGCAGGCAAATTTAGGAGTTTACTTTTCAAATTTTGCCACAAAACCATTTAATTATTCTGGTGTTTTGTCTAAGGTAGACAGGAATCTGGATAAGAGAGGCATAGCAGCTCGCCTGGAGTCTAGGAACCTTTTGGGAGCTGCCTGGAATCTAACCCATAATTGGAGTTTTGACATATACAGACCTGCCTAATTACTTGAAGACCACAAAGAACAAAAGATAGCGACTCTGGCCTTTTTCCTCTATATCACATAGTACACATTGCTGTAAGTAGAAGTTTTGCTTTGTAGGGTAGCACAAATCCCCTTCAAACAACCTTATCCTCTATCAACACAATTGTAGATTCTTACAGTTCTCTGTATTTGATTCTCTTTTGTAAAGCTTTGTCTCCAGAAAATCCTGTTGAAAGACACAATTTATCTGAGAAATTCTACATCTCCAGTTGCTTTTATATCTATCCCCTGCTCTTCATCTTTTTTGCCACTAATGATGCTAAAGCTTTATTCATACCTTACTGATGATGGTTTATTAAATGTCTGTTCACTAACTTTGTTAAACGTTGACAATACCATAAGAGTTATCTTTTTAAAACTCTTAAGGGCATTTCAGTCTTATGCTTAAGACACCAAATATTTTCCAATTGCCTACTGGGAAAAACCCAAATCTGTTTTCAATTTACAGCCATATAGACTATGTTAAAGCCATACCAAATAGTTACTTTTTTTTAGACTTGCTCTGTAATTCTCAAAGGATGCTTTATAATCATGTGGGAGGCATGTTAAACATAGATTACTAGTCCCCGCTTCCAGTGTTTCTCATTTAATAGATCTGGGATGAGCCCAAGAACATGCATCCCTAATAAACGCCTATGTGATGCTGATACCCTTGATGCCAGGAGCACATTTGAGAACCCTTTCTCTCACCATTCATGTCTCCATTTCTTTGTTCTTGCTATATTCTTTCCCTGTTATTGCTTTTCCTTCTTTTTTTCTTTTTTTAAAATGTCAAAGGTCACTTTTCTGGAAAAAAATCCCAACTTTTTCCAGAAAAACAAAGTTTCCTTTTTTGTTGTTTTTATAACAAATAAACCTTGTTTCTAAAACATTCTGGCACATTTATTTGTTTTTTTATTTTTGTCACCCTGGCTAGAGTGCAGTGGTGTCATCATAGCTCACTGCAGCTTCAAACTCCTGGGCTCAAGCAATCCTCCCACCTCAGCCTCTGGAGTAGCTGGGACTACAGGTATACACCATGATGCCTGGCTAATTTTTCTATTTTTAGTAGAGACAGGGTCTCAATCTTGCTCAGGCTGGTCTTGAACTCTTGAGCTCAAGCAATCCTTCCACCTTGGTCTCCCAGAGTGCTAGGATTAGAGGTATGAGCCACCATGCTCAGCCACATATTTTTATTATAATAATCATTATCTCATATTCCAGTTCATTTTTATATAACTGTGACATCTTGCTAGATCTCTTTAAGGCAGTTTAATCCCTAGGGCCTATCCTATATCCGCCATAAAGCAGATATAACATATCATTAAATTTATGGATAAATAATTTTATGGGATACAGAAAAATAGATAAATAGATAATCTCACATTAACCCTTCAGCATTACTTGTGATGGGTTAATATATCACACCTGCTAGTAGAGAATATAGATATTGAATGAAGAAAAAATCTTTCAATTTTGTGAGAAGATAGAAGAATAATTCTGAAATAAAGAGGGTTAGTTAGGCAAAGATAGCTTTATTATAACTCCTAAGACTTAAAATTCAGAAAGATAATGATAGATTCTGAGCTCACTGAGAACGGATAATTTAAAAAAGGATAGGGGATAAGTAAAGATATACTTTGCACTACTTTACAATAATACCTAGCTGCAGCACTTCAGACAGTCAGTAACAGTATGCAAATATTGTTAACATTGAAGAAAGGGGGATCTTAACAAATCTGCCCTCTTCTAAGTTGGGACACCCCTACTATGTTTGAACATTAAGTATCCAGCTCTTACCATCTTACTCATTGCCCTCAATTCAACTTGAGTTTTAAGTAGACCATAACTTGAATGACTCAGATATGAAAATGGTAGAAATCCCCACTCAAAATAATTTCCAGGCTTACCATTTATAGTGGATAAACAAATTTACAGAAGTTGAGAGCTGATCATGTAGGAAAAATTACTCCAGAAGACACAAATAGAGTTTTATTTATTTCTAAAATTGAAGTTGGAAAAATTGGTTGCTCATGCTTCATATTCAGAATGGTTATCAATAAATCATTGAGAAATATTATCCTTGCAATGTATCATTCTGTTGTGTTCAAATGATGTGGTACAAAAGCAATTATTGCATTTTTTTCAGTCACTGTTGTTGTTTATTCTAATGTTTTTTCCTCTAATGTTTTCCTCAGGCTGGTGATTCAATACTGTCAAAGAGGATGTATTCCACTCCTAGCAACATCTGCTACTCTGATCACTGGATTTAGATAATCTTTTTAAAATTATATTTTAAAATTATGGATTTCTTTCACATGCATTGTTCCACACTGGATCAGCTCAGAAAGAGCTAGTCACTTAAAATTTCCTAGGAGATCAAAGCCAAAATCTAGGTCATTTTCTGAGCATATATTTT
This sequence comes from Varecia variegata, assembly GCA_028533085.1. NCBI lineage: Eukaryota > Metazoa > Chordata > Mammalia > Primates > Lemuridae > Varecia > Varecia variegata. The sequence goes on along the minus strand of CM052436.1, from coordinate 80,161,063 downwards.
AAAAATAGAGAAAGCTAAAAAAGATCAGAATCAGAAAAAAACTCTACCACAAAGCATTATTTTATATATATAGTAAAAGTTCCCCTGTCTCTTATGTATACAGAACTTTTCCTTCATTTCTCTCTCTCTCTTTCCCCAGCTATGTGTGTACATATATACACACACATATAATATATATACAGATATATAGACATGTATACAAATATATATGCACATATATATATATACACAGACATATAATAAACACATGTATACACACATATACATGCACACATATAACAGATATATACACACAGATGTATATACACATACATATATATATACAGATATATACATACACACATATATACATATATATGGATAAAATTTTATCCAGATATATATGGATAAAAGATAAAACCAGTTTTTTTTTTCCACTTATGGTGCAAGGAGTTAATGCTTTCAAATATAACTTGCTATGCATTAATATACTAAAACAGAAAATGTGTCTGAATAATAAATATGCCTGTGATATTGTTTATATGTGTGCATATGTGTGTATGTCTTACAGTAGACCAATTATAATTCAAGAACTTCTTTATAAGTAAGTCACAAGACAAAGTGGATTTAGAAAAACAGTAGGTTTAAAATGTATTTTGCGCTTTTACTCACTGCGCAAACTTTCTGTATATCTGGTGTAGCAGTCACTTCTTCCAATTTTTTAAATTTACTTTTATAGGGGAGAATTTTTCCCTGAAGATGTATATGTATTATTGGTTTAGTATTATGTATTATTGACCTTTTGGCTTTGATTTTGTGTACTTATGGTAGTGTGATTTTTATATGATTTCTTTAGCAGTACACAAGGTCAGAGGTATCTGATTTCCTCGGTGGCTTAGACTATGGTTATTAGTTGAGTCTGTGGTGAAGTTTTGCTGGGGACTTTGATGCCAGCTGAGCCTCTTTTCATGCTCTAGTGGTGGCTGCAGTGGGCTGAGTGTGACTACTTTTAGGCCCCAGAGCAGCTTACGCTGACACTGGTGTTAGTGGGTCCTAGAGGGTCAATTCTTGGGTCTCCAGGTGGCTTGTTTAGAAGCTGGTAGTGGGAGCAGTAGGCCAGCTGTACCTGTCCTATCTAAATACCTATAATTCAGACGTGAGTGAGACTCACAGTGTGATTCATCCTCTTTAGCTGTGAACCTGTGAAACCAAAGAAATTATGTACTTCCAAACTACAGTAGTAGTTCAGACATTAGATGGACATTCCCAATCTGAAAGGGAGAAGTAGGAAAAAAGAAAGCAGGGACAAGTCCTGAGCAAATCAAAAACTCAAAAGACATTCTGTAAAAATGACATCTGCACTCTAATGTTTATAGCAGCATTATTCGCAGTTGAAAAGATGTAGAAACAACCCAAGTGCCCATCAATACATGAGTGGATTAATAAAATGTGGTATATGTACACCATGGAGTACTACTCAGCTACTCCATGGTGATAGATAGAAACAATGGTGATATAGCACATCTTGTGTTATCCTGGATAGAGCTGGAACCCATTCTACTAAGTGAAGTATCCCAAGAAGGGAAAAACAAGCACCACATGTACTCACCATCAAATTGGTTTTAACTGATCAACATCTAAGTGCATGATTTGGAATAACATTCACTAGGTGTCGGGCAGATGGGAGGGGAGAGGAGGGGATGGGTATATACACACATAATGAGTGCGATGCACACTGTCTGGGGGATTGACACGCTTGAAGCTCTGACTGAGGGGTGGCGGCAGGGGGGGGCAAGGACAATATACATAATCTAAACATTTGTATTCCCATAATATGCTGAAATTAAAAAAAAAAAAAACCTCAATAGGATAAATTTTGTTGGTTCTTAAAACTTGAGAATAATCCTATTTGGCTCAAAGCTGTGATATTCAGGCCCACTGGAAAGCAGGTCCTGCCCTCTGGACACACTGAAGTGGGGTGTCCCACCTTGCAGACCCACTGGGGCCTCAGTGATGCTCTTGCGGACTTTGCAGGCATACACTGGGCTCCTAAGTCTCTGGGCATCCCGACTCCCATAGCTTG
>CM052436.1:80129398-80158501 GCA_028533085.1 Varecia variegata | reverse complement strand
TCTCAAAACTGCACAGAGTTATATATACTTTTTCTTTATATAACTTTAAAGCCTTTAAAAAAATCAACAGACTGCTGTTATTCAGATATATAGGCTCACCACAAAGACATGAAAACAGAATTTTCATAACAACCAAATTGTTTTGTTATATTTCTATGTAATTTAGTATACATACACACATATTGATTTTCAACTTCAATGACAGAAAATACTTTAGATTAAATTAATACAACTCAACAATAATAGAAGGAAAATAATTTTCTTTTTAGTACAAATTGAAGTGAATTGATTATAAAGTTTAATAAATTATTATGGTATAGTGTATATTATTTCAGCCTTTACTGTGCTTCAAAGTTATTACAGGGATTATGAAAATTTTACATTATATGGTTATCATAACACTCATTGTATTATAGAAAATGTAGTGCATTAGAACATGTTTTTTTCCATGTTCCTCTCTAACACAAATTATATTCCAATATAAAATAATTACATGTTAATAACTTGAAGGAAAATAGTTAACAAAATGTGTTTGTTTCTGAGTTTATTTTGTTCATGTCTTATACTATTCACTTATTCTAAAAGAGATTTAATAAGGCAACATGGACACCTCCATATAAAACTTTTTCCATTAAGTATTAGTTTGCTTTTTGTAATATATTACTGCCTTCTTACAAATATTTTTTAAGCAAATTATAATTTTAAAACATAAAAAATGTCAGAAAAGAGAACCAGACTCTAATATTTACTGAGACTATACCACATGGCAGATTTATTTGATAGAAATTGTACATGTTTTTAAAAACTTAATTGTCTTAGACATTTTATGTGATAGAGGTCTTTATTCTTATTACACAGATGAGAAAATTAAGATTGAGAGAAGTTAAGCAACTTCTTCTTCACCCTCTCTACCTCTTCTCCCTACCCTACCCGTGAAAAAGTAAAGAAATCATTATTCCCAACAAATGAATTCAGTTCATGATTTGATGCAGTTAAAAGGTAAAATAATTTCTGATGTAAAATTTGGAAATCCCAAGACCACCCTCACCTCTGACACCAAGTGCAAATTTTGAAGTCCCTAAAACCACCCTTAAGTTTGATAATTTACTAGGACTCACAGAACTCAGAAAATGTGTTTTTATTCACAGTTAGAAATTATCATAATGAAAAGATACAGATTAAAATTGGCAGAAGAAAGAGGTACATAGGGCAAGGACCAGGAGACACGAACGAAGGCACGAATCTTTCAGTTGTCTTCTCCCAGCAGAGTTGTGCAGACAGCACCTGTTTCCCCCTGTAATGATGCATAGCAACATGCATGGAATATTGCCAACCATGGAAGCTCATCTGAGCCTTGGTGCCCAGAGTTTGTATTGGGGCTTGGTCATATTAGACATGTCTGACCACTCACATGGCTGGCTTTAGTCTCTGACCTCTGCAGAAATTAAGCTGGCACTGAGTGGTCCAAAGCCCTCCACCATAAGCTACATTGTTAGCATAGGTTACTGGGCGTGGCCAGAGGACACCAGATAAACAAAGGCACTATTAGCAGACAGGACATTTCAAGGGCTTTGAGATTACCTCCCAGTAGTTAAGGGCAAAGGCCAGAACTCTATTTGATCAAGGTTAATCTTTTACTGCACAGATGTCCAGATACAACAGGCAATGAGTAGAAGCATACTCAGGATACATATCTCAATGATTAAGCAACAGCAACAAAGCATTATATGGTTTCCAAATGAGATACTCTGTATTTTATTTGTGGATTATAAAATAATCTATTTTCTTAATGCCTCTTCACAAGTTTATTTCTTAAATTCTAGTGTCAATGGAAAATAACCCAAACTCTGCAGAATAATTTAAAGAGGTTTATTTTGAGCCAAATATGTGCAACCATGGTCCAGAGAGCCATACCCAAAAAGCCTGGAGAAAGTGGTACCACTGTTGTTGGGTTAAAGTCTGGTTTTATATATTTTAGGGAGATAGGAATTACACACAAAACCATAAATCAATACATGGAAGGCATACATTGGTTTGGCCAGAAAAGGCAGGATTTCTCATGGTGGGGGTTTACAGGTTACAGGTGGGTTTAAAGATTCTTTGATTTGTAATGGCTTAAAGAAATGAAGCTTTGTCTAAAGGACAGGAATGTTTTAAGTTAAGGAAGTGTGTTAATCAGAAAGAAGCCACCAGACATTTACTGAAACTCAAGTGATCTGTTAAGTAAATTGATGACCAGCAGGTATGATTTAAGCTGTGTCTTGAATGTCCTTAAACCTGCTAATGATTTAGTATCTTGTTACAAAGAGTAACTTAAAAAAGAGGGGGGATAATTAGATGTGTCTGATCTCCCTTCTTCTCATGCCCAGCAGCTCAGCTTTAAGTTTTTTCTGGGATCCCCTTGGCCAAGAGGGGTTTTATTCAGTAGGCTGAGGGGCTTACGATTTTATTTTAGTTCACACTAGTTTGTCCTCAGTCATATAGCAGAAGAAGGGATTTGTATAAATCCTACTATAAAACTATTTAAAAGACCAATACAATTCCTAACTTTATCAAAAAGTATACAAACATATACACTTTAACAAAAATGTTATTATCACTGAAGCCTCTTGTTTTCTACATTCTCAGACACAGCATTTGCCATTGTGGTTTTCAAATCATCATTATTCTTCAGTGACACTTCCACTCCAGAGATTTGTGCAAAACAGGGCAGGAGGCTTACCTTCAGGAAGTGGATTTGAATAACATCTCTTTGTATTATTCCAGGTTCATAATCCTGAATTTCCCAAAAATGTGCATTAATTGTATTTGAAAAATGAGTTAATATTTTAGTTGAATTTATATTTATGGGTGAATGAGTTTTAGTAGAACTAATAATTATAAAAAATTCCCTGTGACATTCTGAAACAAGGTTTTTCAGACTCATTTTTAGTTACAAGATCAAATTTCAAATAAAGTCCTTACTGACTCATTTGTCTTATCCTACAAAAATATCATGTCAGCACAAATTTCATCTTCATAATTACACTCTGATCCATTACTGTGGATGCATGTGCATGTTTCAAACAAAGTGAACCCTTGGGTGTAACATATCTGATAATATAGAGCACGTTTTGGTTAATGAATTATATTGTTCCTCAAAAGTACAGATTTCAGAGAAAATGAAGAGAGTTTCCCAGGTAAAACATAACAAATTCTACTTTCAAGTGCCTTACTAAAGAACTGAGGCACAATGGCATTAAATTTGTGCTTTTATTTATTTTTTAATGCTGTTATCTCTTCTTACTAAATGATTATTATTTAAACTAATGTTCAATAAAATATTAAGTGAATTTGTAGAACTATGATTGTATGCATGTATTTCTATACCTTATATTATTTCTATCAGAAAATGTCTTTTATGGTGAAACCATTAGTTTTAAAACCGAGACTAGTTTCCTACATGCTTATCTCCTTTCTGATTGCCCAGTAATAGGAAATGTTGTATTCGTATTTATCTGAATTGTGAAAAGAGCAATTATTTGGGGGATAAAAGTGCTAGAGAGATTTCTATACTGAATGGAGATAAAGCTTGCTGTTACCGATGTCAGATTACATCAGGTTATTTGGCATCATACAGTTTAAAAAGATAATGGATCTTGATTCATTTTGACATATATGTCTAGCCTGAATATAATCTGCAATGTGTTTCATTCTGCCTCTCAAATTTAATGGAACACCTTGTTTCCTTGGGAGTGGTAAAGTATGTTTCATGAGGTTTCCCAGATATGCTATATTGTTCCTTGTGAAAACATGACAAGAGATATTGAATAAGATTATTACATGAGGGATATTTTGTTATTTGATGCAGATAAAGTGGAGAAAGTGTTGGTCTTATATCACAGATGCCTCAAGCTGCATATTAGTTATAATCTTCATACCCTGACATAATTAAATAATCATATTTTAATTTTATTAGAAGAAAGTCATGTAATTAAAATAAAAGGACTTTGTAGACCTCCATCCAAGTTGTAGTTCATGTAAAAAAAAAGAAAAAAGATTCCTTATGACTTTGAGGTTGTAAATATCTGTGGTTCTACTTAATGGCTGTGTGACAAGCTTTTGTATAAAATGAAGCTTTCAGGTCTATAAAGGTATACTAGAAAAAAGAATTCTCATACATAATTCAGTGTTGCATATATAATTATGTCTAAAATTGTAATTACATTGGACCATCAAAAATTGCTGGCACTCAAGTATTTTAACTTTTATTTTGAATAATTTTAAACAAAAACTTGCAAGAGTATTCCCTTTACCAAGATTCATGAATTTTTAATATCTTATCACATTTGCTTTAGCTTTCATTTGCTTTAAATACATATATAATATTTTTTAAGCACTTTAGAGTTGGTTGCATTTATCATGTTCTTTTACTCCTTAATACTTAGATGCGCATTTCCAAACAAGGATATTTCCATATATAAATACAGATTCAGATACTTGTCTAATTATATTCAGAAAATTTAACACTGATAAAATCTTTTAATCTATGTCTATTATCACCATAATGTTCCTTATAGCATTTTTTCACCCTACATAGGGTCTAGTTCAAGAGCATGTATTGTATTTGGTTGTTGTGTCCCTTTAGTCTTTTTAAATCTGAAACAGTTTCTGTGTCTTTCCTCATCATTTATAACCTTGATATTTTTTAAAAAGGCCAGTTATTTTATAAAATATCCTTTAATTTTGGTTTGTCTGATGTTTCCTCATGATTAAATTGAAGTTATGCATCTTTGGCTCAAGTACTACAGAATTGACCTCATGTCCTTCTCAGGGTAACATGTCTGGAAGTACACCACGTCCAGTTTTACCTTATCAATGATATAAACTGTAATCATCTTACTAATGTGTTGTCCATTTTACCCACTGCATAGTTAGTGTTCTTCACTTTATACTTACTTAATGAGTAGTTTGTAGGATTACTTAACTGTTTTTGAACTACAAAAACAGTAGGTCATATGGTTCTACCTAATAAAACTATAAGTGACTCTGTCTATACAGTGCTTTTTTTCAAGAGGTCTTACCAAAAACCTTCTCCAGTTAGGTTGTTAACAAATGCTTTTTTTGATAACGATATTGAAACTGAGGTTAAAGTATTTCTTAGGAGAAATAAAAAATTGCATGATGTATAATAGCTTCCAACATAACATTTTCTCTTTTTTTTAACAGTTATTTTTCAATAACAAAAGTATGTCCTGGCAAATACTTAAACTAAAAAATGAAAACTACCTTGAAGACAGCCAGAATATTCTTTTTCTTAATTGAGGAAATTCATTTCTATAGGATCTATGAATATCAGGACTCCAGTATACATTGTGACTTAGAACATATCATCGTCATAATTGTCATCATCATCTTCTTAAATCTTTGTTCATATAAACGTTGCTTTACAATAGGCAAGGATTACATTTTGAAAATCCAAATGCTAGGCAGTAAAACCTCCAACTGATAGAAATGGAAGGAAGGCAATTGTTGATTTCAAGTTGTGATTACAAGCTTTTCATCATCCTTAAAAACAAATTTAAATATTTGTATATATGTATGAATAAACAATTGAATGCCAGAGTGATTTACTGAATACTAATTAAAAATTATGTGATTGAGTACCAGTGTGGTAATAGTTGCAGAGATAACTGAATTAAAACTCTGATTAATTACATTAAATTATACAAAAAATGTTTATATGTGGACAGAAAATATTGCTTTTTCTGTTCACTGAGAATGAGATTTATGAAAAAAGCAGAAGTAACACTCAGGTGCTGTCTAGGTTCATAGGCAAAGTGTTATTTAATCAGGTAACCAAACCTTTACACACTTTATCTAGTAAATAATCTATCCCATTTCCTAATTGCTCATTTGGATATTTTCAATACTATTATTGAAGCCTTAGATAGATTTTTACAATGGCAATATACTCAGAGGTCAGGTTATTTATTAAACTATAAATCTAGAGGACTCTGTTTTTAAGAATTGATTAGACAATTTTTAGAAACCCAGATTTCAGAATTAATTATTACTTTTAAATAACCATAATGTAACAGAGTCCTTTTTTAGCATATTTATTTATAATCATTTTTCTTATTGATCAAATCATTTTATAGTTTTACTTTTAAGAACTATAGTAACATATATTAGTCTTTTTGAGTGACAAAGCAAAGCTGAAAATTATTATTTAAAGGAGAGGTGAATTATAACCACTCTAGAAAATTTAATTTAGAAATGCTAAATCATCAATTATTCTGGAATATTTACCAGTATTGTCCTCAGATTAAAGTTGTTTATTCCATGTTTCATGGCTCCAATAGTGAAGTGAGTATTATTATTATTATTTTGCTTCTTGTTGACAATAGTGTTGGGGTTCGCCAACCCCTGCTCTAAAGAACTTGACTTTGATGGCTAAAATCAGCTTTATGGGTTTGGACTGTGTTCCTCTTCCCTTACATTATTTTTGGGAATGGCCTTTGTCTTATGCATAGGATGTTTCGTAATGTTCAATAAGCCTAACACCCTCTTCTGAACATGTCCATCCCCTTGATTGTACAATATTGTGGGGATAACTTTAAGATCTAGATGGATTTAGGTTCAAAATTTGTCGCATTCTACTTATTTAATATACTAAACTCTCACAGCCAGGATGCTATCTTCAGCTTTGATGTATATCTGCTAAAGGCACTTGAGCAGTACTTAATATACTGATGTTGGGGCTCACTGGATGGGGCTGCTTATCATAGAATATTAAGGCCCAAAGTAGAAAGATATTTACATATGAAGAAAGCACCTAAATTTGCCTACTCCACGCTCTTGATAAAGTGCTCTATAACTTAATATAGAATATTTATTTTCTTCAGAAGGGGACTAATTTGCCAATGTTATAAATGATATATTAATAATCAGTGAGGTATTTGGACTATTTAAAATTTATTATTATGTTGTGTACAAAGCTTTAGAAACCAAAGGAACTATATTAATGTTGCTAGAATGTATCAAGGAGTAAACAACATTTCCAAAAGTCAGCAGACTGTACTGGTTTTTATGGTCAGAATATTAACTTCATAATCATTATATATGTATAAGGGGAATAAATCCTCCAAGATAATTATTTTTTATGTAATTGAACTATGAAATCGGCTTCTGGTATGGCCAAACAAGCTTCTATTGTATTGAACCTCAGGTAATAATTACAAAATGAAGAAAAATATTTTAAGAAATTATTTGAAGGTACTAGAGAATATGCAGAAACAGGCATCTTTTAATTGGAATCCAAGCTTTGGAAGAATAAAACAGCATGGGGTGAGTTGTCCATTTTTATAGTTTTTATCTTGGGTGAAGATCACAGTCAGTGCTACTTTGGGTGACCAAAACTCTGATAGAAAATGTAGTAAGACTCCCCAGAAGAGAGAGAGCCAGAAAGAGGGAACTCCAAATTCTCTGTCTAAACTCTGCCCACGTCTCTGATTTAGCTGACAAATAGAACAAACGTGGACAACTAAATGCAGCCTAACTAAGGAAAAAAAGACTGAACCAAGATATGAGATAATGCCCAAAAAACAAGATTTGGACTTTGAATCCAACCATGCTCATTACCTGCTAAAACAAAACAAAACAAAACAAATCAACATGCTTCAAAGAAATATGATAGAATACAGAGTCTCTACAACTTCACATTTACAATGTTCAGGATGCAATAAAAAATTCTCCACATATGAAGGCACAGGAAAATTCCCTATTCTTAAGGGAAAATCACACTCAACAGAGGCCAACCCTAAGATAACACAGATTTTGGATGTAGTAGACCAGAATTTTAAAGCATATAATATAATTGTGCTTAAAAATGAAAGGAAAATATGGTTATAATAAATGTAAAGATTGAAAATCTCAGAGATCCAGTAAGTAAAAATATAAAAGGTCCAAAGGGATATTTTAGAACAGAAAATTATAATATCTGAAACCAAGAACAAATACACTGTATGGGCTAAATAGCAGGATGGAGATGATAGGGGAAAGAGTTAGTATATGTCCAAGATACTCATTGAAATTATCCAATCTAAAGAAGAGTGAGCAAAAAGATTGAAAAAATTTTAAAATAATTAAATTCAGTGATACTCTTCAAGAAAAGGAGTTTGAGTGAATTTTTTCTAAGTAATACTAAACTTTAAAATATCCATGTGCAGTTTCATAAACTACAAATAAGTATGCAGTGTTTATTTCCTATGACCCATTTATTTATTCATTATGCAGCATAATCAGAACTATGTTATCAGTTCTCATATATTTAAATGTTAAAATAGTTTGTGGAAAAATAAATGTTTTTAAAATACACAAGATTGCTGTGCTTTTTTTTACATTATATTGAAACTGATATCATTTTGGATGTGGCCCAAGAAAATACACAACAAGTATTTCCAAGTGCCAAGTGCTTTTTTTCTGAATGTAAAAAAGTATAATGACTATTAAGTTCATCATGAAATTGGCTTTTCATTAAATACTTATTTGATCTTGCGTTGCTCTTTTATTTTCTTGTAGCTATTTTCAGTTTCTCTGTTTTAAAATTTTTATTTTGATTGACACAATATTATTATATTGTTATCTAATACAATATATATTCTATATTGTTTGAGGGAGCTTTATAGGGAAAACTTTGATAGTCTCTGAATCTTCTTCCCCTCCTTCCCTAGGGAGAAATGATAGGTGTGCTTTTACTATCAGCTCAAGCCTCGGAAAGACGTACTAATGCAACACTGACAGAATTTGATTTATATTTTGGAGCTTCTGATTCATGTTTGGGAAGTCTAAAGGATTGGAAACTGGGTGCCCAATGGTCTATTAATAAAGGTTTTAAATTGGCAACTGCACAGGATTCCAATTTGGGATAGAGGGGAGGGGGGGAAAAGATATATGAGTGTTTCCTATGGATCACATGTGGATTATTCAAGGCTGAGCTGGCAGGAGGTTGCCTTGGATTCCAGCCAATATGGCTGCCTAGAGGTCAAGGAATTGTAAGTAAAATAAACTGGATGTCAGAGGAAGCAATTGTAAGTTACCAGGGGGAGAAATTATGTTTTTCCAAGTTAAAAAACAAAACTGCAGATGAAAAATGACCACTGATGGAGTGCCTTCAAAAAACATAACAGTAGAGGCCATGAGAGAAAAGGTTTAGCTTTAAACACTAGCCAAGATGCAAGGGAGGGTAAATTTGACCTCTCCACCTACCCTTGTTGCTGATCTCCACACCTCTATGTGTTTAGTCCCTGCTGATGCATTTCTCCTTCCAGTTCTGCTGAGCAACGTCTTTCCGTGGAGTCTCCTGTAGTTTCAGGCACCCTTCCTTCTGACCCTCATCTGATCTATGTTTGTCTGCATGTTTATTTTTTTCACTTTCATCTCAAATCTATCTTTCTTGTACAGACATTCTGGCTGGTGGTTTTTCTCATCTGCCATCTTGCCCCTCCCTCAACACGTCTCAACATCTCTAATTATCAGGGAAATGCAAATCAAAACCACAATGGGATATCACTTATCTCCAGTGAGAATGGCCTTTATCAAAAAATCCCAAAACAATAAATGTTGGCATGGATGCAGAGAGATAGGAACACTCATACACTGCTGGTGGGACTGCAAACTAGTACAACCTCTGTGGAAAGTAATATGGAGATACCTCAAAGAGCTACAAGTAGAACTACCCTTTGACCAAGCAATGCCATTACTGGGCATCTACCTGAAGGAACAAAAGACATTCTATAAAAAAGACATCTGCACTAGAATATTTATAGCAGCACAATTCACAGTTGCAAAGATGTAGAAACAACCCAAGTGCCCATCAATACATGAGTAGATTAATAAAATATGATATATGTATACCATGGAGTTCTACTTAGCCACAAAAAACTGCAGTGATGTAGCACCTCTTGTATTATCCTGGATAGAGCTGGACCCCATTCTACTCAGTGAAGTATCACAAGAATGGAAAAACAAGCACCATATGTACTCACCATCAAATTGCTATTAACTGACTTAACTGACCAACACTTAAGTGCACATATAGTGATAACATTCATCAGGTGTCGGGCAGGTGGGAAGGGGCTGGAGGGGTGGGTCTGGGGGATGCACATGCTTGAAGCTCTGACTTGGGTGGGGCAATGGCAATATATGTAACCTAAACATTTGTACCACCATAATATGCTGAAATAAAAAATAAAATAAAATAAGATAAACAGTAGCCAAACCCACAAAGCACAGAAATCAGCTTGTAATAGTATAACTCAATGAATACATTTTCTACTTCATTGCTTGCCTGCCCCAAACATAAAACAGACAAAAGTAGCCTATTGTGTGGAGAATGATAGTAAACACTCTTAATTTTATTAGTTACATTTTCAAAAACTGTTATTGGATCAAAATTCTGAACATGTGGTAAAGAACTTCCATAAATACTCCACTCATGTACTCCCTTAGTATTTTTAAACCTTATGAACCCAACAGCTCATTGGCTACCCCTCTGTCTGGGACTGATCAGACTACTATTCTGATGCAGCTGTCTTCTGGGTGTGTGGATCACAGGCTTTGGGACTATGTGCCACTGCTGAATCTTCCACTTTGTATGATCTTAGCTTTTGCTGTAGATTACTGAAAATCTCATTAACCTGCACTGCTTTTTTTGCTTAGATCATGCTCTCATTTCATAAGCACTTTCAAATTTCATTCCAAAACATTAGTGTTGCTACACTGCAATGCCTCCTTACAAAGATTTTTGTGCTTTAGAAAGTCAGTTTTCTTGACATTTTTACCTTTCTCTTAACATTACACTAATGTAGCATTCAGCATATAGGAATTTTTCTGAGGTGTATTTCTTTTCATTGGGGGAGTTGTATGTCTTTTCCATCTTTCTTCTACAGTCAACCTGAAAGACCTTGGCCTTATCTTATTAAATTGCTACATTAAACCCTAATCTCTACTATTCATATCACAAAACTGCAAGTGCTGCTCTATTAAACACTCCTGATACATTAAAGATTGAGTAGAGACAATGTGTCTATATTAATGTTTAGTGTTCAGGTCTGTGTATTTCTCAAAGCACAATGTGAGGCACCTGAGATACTGCAGTAAATGTATGATGAATATATTGATGTTACTACTGATTGTGATCAAACTTTATTAACATGTAACCCAATATATTAATAGTAATGTATTGCTTAGTGAAGAGGGTATGTTCTAAGAAATGTATCATTAAGTGATTCCCTCATTATGTGAACATAACAGAGTGTACTTACACAAACCTAAATTGGTATAGTCTACTACGCACTTACTGTATAGCCTATTGCTCCTAGGCTACAAACAAACCTGTAACAGCATTTTACAGAATACTACAGCAATTGTAACACAATGGTGTTTGTGTACCTAAACAAATCTAAACATAGAAAAGGTACTGAAAAAATTTGTATTGTAATCTTATGGGACCATCATTAAATATGCAGCCTGTTGTTTACCAAATACGGTTATGTGGCTCATGACTGTAAACAGGTTGCAAGTCAAGGAGTCAAGGAGTAACAAATAACATCAACACTAAATGTGTTGAAGTAAAACCAAAATTGATAATGCTTAAGGTACATCTCAGTCAATTTTGCATTGATTTCTAATGGATTATCCGTTACATTTTTCAGAACTTATTTAATTAATTTTCTACTTTCCAAAAGTCTGAGACTTTGCTCTATGTAGATGACAATCTTCTTCCTAAATTCTCTTAACTTCTTCCTTTTTACCTCAAAATTTAATTAAAATTTTCTTCCTACAGTAAGGAGTTTCCTTCACTTTTTCAAGAACTGTGGATTTTATTTCTTCTGATTATTAATATAAAGTTCCTTTTTTGTATCTTTTTCTATTCTTCCACCAAACAATTTACAACTTACATATGTTTTTAAAGTTTTGCAATAATAAACAAGTCATTGAGATTTATTGTTTAAACTTACTCACTATTTATTTCCAACCCTTTGCTTTTGAATTCTATCTCCAACATTTTATAAAATGTTTCTCATAAAAGTGACCAGTACTTTCTCTTCTCAGTCCACAACCTCTGTAACTACCAGGAACCATTGGCACTACTGAGCATTTTCTTATAGTTTACTTCAGTTCAACAGGTAACAATCTACCAATTGTGTTCCTGGAAATAATTTACCCACTGATTTTTTTTCTTGCATATATTCTCAGGTTGCTTTGGTAATTTTAGGGTTACAGGGAAATTGAATATAAATGAAGCCTTAACTCTCCATGTGTAATTTCTCAGGAAGAAAGCTACATCTTGTGTCTTCAAAGTGGACATCTTTAAGAATGCTCCCAATGATACTCTTACAGTGAGAAAGTTGACTTCTTCTGGTGAACATCTCCAATTTACACATTAGCTTTTCAAATATGGGAGATTAAGAGAGGAAAGATTTATGTTGCACTTTAATTCCCTCTGACTATATAAAATATTTTAATGGTGCTTTCCAATATGCTAATTTCTATGTTTTTAATTTGACTATTACCTCAAGACTAATCCCCAACTCTTTGAAGTCATACTTTTTTGCTAAAAGGCCTCAAAAAACTCTTTAAACCAATTCAAATGCTTACTTCTTGAAAAGATAATGCATATGTAAAGTTTGATTATCATGAAATTTATATAAAATCACATGCATTTAACATAAAATTAACAAAGCTTCTGAAGGTTATTTATACTAGTTTCCACATAGATGGATCACATGATATTAGCACATATTATCTGAAAGTTTAATCAATATTTAAAACGTCAAACCTTCTCTTCCCTTTTATAGTACAAAGATCTGTAAGACAACATGCCCAAGGGGAGAATTTGGCAAGTACTATTTATTGACTGTATAACTTTAGTTTAATCTATACTCATTTTGAGTATCTATGATAATTTTCAAATCTTATCATTATGAATCCCAAGGGCATTTGCTATGAAGAGATGATTTGTGTATAGTTTTTACCTATACTTATATTACTTCCCTTTGCAAATTTAAATAAATGGGTTATTCAGACCTTTAGTACACCATGGTATTTATCTAAACTTATACTGACTGTACAGATGTAATTTGAAATTTTTTAAATGCTCATGTTAAAATAAGAAGGCAACACAATCAATTTGCAAATTATCCTTCATTGTACCAAATTTAAATTAAGAAAATAATGCCTAAAGGGAATTCAGACTAAAAAAGTGCTCCTGGTCACAATGTTTCCACAGGGAATTTACATTCTATCAATTTCTGTAGGGCATCATTGCCTTAATTTAAATTTGAAGAAATGAAGGGACAAGTTTTTAAAATTGCACTATGTGTTTGTAGAATTGTGCATTTATAATTTTTTCTGCATGTAATATAAGTAAAACTTCCTAAACACTGACTAATTGTCATATTTTGATAATATTCATTGTGGTATTTTTCTCAAATTTAAGGATGGGAAACCTAACAAAGCTAACAATAAACAACATTCTTTTTATCCATTTGTGAAGTCTCTTTAATGAGTTTGTTAGTAGCCAAATGTTATCTCTTTTGGCATGAGATGACAAACAGTAATGAACTCAGGCTACTAAGAAGTCCCTGAGACCTAGAACTTCACAATTCCTGGGAGCAGCATAGGTTATTGGGAAGCTGAATCACCTCTTAGTGACTTGAGAGTCAGACTTAAAGTGATATCTAGAAAGGACAGTGCTAAAAAACAGATGGAAGCACAGACAAACAATATGCATAAGAAATGGCCAGCCATACATAATACTCAAGAGAATGGCTAATAATGGAATCCAGTAATAGGCAGTCTAGGAACAGTCAAGAAATAAAGACTCATTCAGGCAGCAACAGAGATGGCTCACCACAGGGTCTGAAGTCAGACACTTGGTTCTAAACCCTGAGGACCCAGCAAGAGGTAAGAGAACAATCCTCAGTGATAGGAACATCAGGCAAAATATTGAAACAATAGCCTAAGTTTAGGAAAATAAACAGACATTGGAGTAACTAAAGCCAGAATATAAGGTATATTATATAACTCAAAATAAGCAAAGATTCAGTGATAAAACTATGACATGAAGACAGAGTGAGAGCAGCAAGTTTAACTTGATGAAAAGTCACTTGAATAGTAAAATATATTTTCCCTAGAGATATTATTGTACACAGTGACTTAACATGAATGAACCACTAGTTAGCTGTCAGATATATATATATAGCTAATGAGAGATAAAAGCCTGTGGAATAAGAGATCTGTACAAACTATTTCAGTGAAAATGTTAGCATTTTAAACAATACAATTTAATATAAAATATTTAAGTCTATGAAGGAAAAATAAATTGTTCTCTTTTTAAAAATTATTTTAATTTTTTAAAAAATGTACAGCTCTATAGGGGTAAAATTGACATAAAATTAATTATACATATTAAACTACAATTTAATACATTTTGACAAATATATATCCCCATGCAACCATCATCACAATGAAGATAATGCCCATATCCATCATGTCCCAATGTTTCCAAGTCTCCTTTTTAATTCCTCCTCTTCACCACTCCCTGCATCCTAATCCAGACTCCAGGTAGACCTTGATTTGCTTTATATTACTGTAGATTTGTTTTTATTTTCTAGAATTTAATATAAATATATTTATATAGTATGTATTATTTTTTTCTGATTCTTTTGACTCAGCATAAGTGTTAATATTTTGAGATTCATTTATATTGGTGACATGTCAGTAGTCTATTCCTTTCAATTGCTGAGTGGTATTCCATTATATGGATAAACCAAAAATTTTTTTGTCCATTAACCTCTCAAGGGACATTCATTTCGGTTTTTTTCAGTTTCCTGTGAGCATGTGAATGAAATTCTGGGTAATATGGTAAGTGTATGTTTAACTTTTCAAGGAACTGCCAAACTATTTTTCAAAGTATGTATATCACTTTACTGGCCCACAGTCAGTGAAAGAAACTTCTAGTTGCTCTACATCATTATCAACACTTCATAGAAAAAATCTTTCTCTTTAAATTTGAGACATTCTTTTTTTGAGTGTAGTGGTGTCTCATAATTGTTTTAATTTACATTTCCTAATGACTAATGAACTTGAAAATATTTTCATATGGTTTTTCACCACTTGTATATTTATTTGGATAAAGTAATTGTTCAAATCTTTTGCCTATTTTTAACTGGGTATTTTTAGATTGATTTATTCTTATGAACTTTATTAATTTAATCTTTCAAAGAATATATTTGTTTTATTGAATTTTAAATTGTCAACATGGAGTTGTTTATAATATTTCCTTATTTATATTTTTTTTATATTCTGAATCTGTAGTGATTTCACCTGTCTTATCCCAGTTATTGGTCATATAAGTCTTCATTCTTTCTTTCTTGATTATTCTGAATAGAGCCTTCCCAGTGTTAATCGATCTTTTCTTAGAATCAGTTTTTTTGTTTAATTGATTTTATTTATTGTTTTTGTGACCTCTTTCAATGAGTTCTGCTTTGATAGATATTAATCCATATCTTCTGCTTATTTTGACTAGTTTCTTTTTGATTCTTTTTTCTAGTTTCTTTATGTAGAAGCTAAGATCATTGATCTGAGGCTTTTTTCTTTCCTAATATAGTTATTTGTGTGATATGCAATATTTAACTACATTACTACTCATTTTGAAATAGTATATTTTCATTTTCATTTTCAGTAAGTTCATACTACTTCCTAATTTCTATTTTTGTTTTTTTAATCTATAGATTATTTAGTAGTGTGTAATTTAGTTTCCAAATAATTGGACCTGTTCCAGATAGCCTTCTATTGCTGATTTTAATCTAATTCCTTAGTGATCAGAGAATACACTTCATATGATTTTAATATTTTTAAATGTACTAAGGTTTTTCAGAATTTCAGAATATACTACATCTTAGTAAAAGTCCCACAAGAACTTCAAATAATGTGTATTTTTATTACTTGGAATAGTGTGTCCTATAAATGTCAAGTAAGTGAAGTTTGTTTCTTGTTTTTCAGATATTTTATGTTATTAATTATTTTCCATAGATTATTTATTATTAAAGGAAAATTGTTAAAATCTCCAATAGTAATTGTAGAGTTGTCTCTTGCTTCTTTTAGATATATCAATTTCTGTTTCATACATTTAGAAGCTCTATTGTTATGTGCAGAACAATTAGGATTATGTCCTCTTCGTGAATTTATTCATTCATCATTATGCAATGATATTTTATATCCTAGGTTATATTCTTGCTCTGAATCTACTCTGGGGACTTCTAGTTATAGAAGAATAAGCTGGTCATCAGATATTCTTCCTAGAGCTAAATGAATAACCAAACAAAAATTATCAATGGCAATCATTTTAGGGATTTGCAAATTAAAAAACAACAAATTGAGAGGCATTTTTTTCATAAATGTACTTTAAAACTTATGGTAAGGATGGTGCCAGTTTGCAGTCTTCTTGCCTGGAATTGGCCCTGAGTGGGGTTGACATAATAGTTTTAACCAAGGCAGTGTTTGTTCTCAAAAGCAACAACTTCATTGCCAGACAGAACTGAATTGATTTAGAGCAAGGTGCAGAAATTCATGCCCAGTGGGTCACCAGCAAAAGTGCCAAATCTGGTAAGAAACTAAGGAAATCCAGAGCTCTACTATGTTGAAGTTAAAACTCTAGTACTGGAGACTGTCATATAAGCCAGAAATCTAAAAGGGGATCCTGAAAATGAGAGAGCCACAGAATGGCTAGACAGGTTCACCACAGCCCTCTGGCTGACTGGGAATCTATATACACACAGAGAGAAGACATGAGAAAGGTTAGTGGAAATTAAAATCCAGGGTGTTCTTCAAAATTGTCTGAACTTTGAACGTGCTTGCCAACACATGTACATCCATTGGCAGAGGGTGGAAACCTTATTGGCTCGAGGTATGTAAGTGTAACCTCTGCCACATCATTGTATTAAGACAAGGGAAATAAATAAGGGCATACAGATTAGAAGGGAAGAAATAAAATTGTTTTTATTCTCAGATGATACAAACTTGTGTTTAGAAAATACAAAGGAATCTACAAAAAAACTACCCTAATAACTAACTTTAGAATTTTGTAGGGTACAAGATTATTATAAAAAAATCAATCATATTTCTCTGTACTAGTAGCAACAATGACAACAACAAGAAAAAGAGAAAATACGGTTTGAAAAACAGTTGCATTTGCAATAGTATCAAAATGAAAAACCTAGTTAGTAATAAATTTAACAAAAAAAAGCACTGGACCTATACACTGAAAACAACAAATATTGATGAAAGGGATAAACAGGTCTCAATAAGTGGAGAGACATTATATTTCTCAAAATTGGTAAGATGGCAAATTGCCCCAAGTTGGTACACAGATTCAACACAATCTTAATCACATTTCCATAGTTTTACTTGAAAAAATCAACAGGCCAACCTTAAAATGTACATAGAAATACAAAAGAAGTAAAATAATCAAAAAACAATTTTGAGGACTTACTTTTCCCAGTTTCAAAATTATATAAAGCTACAGTAATCAATACAGTGTGGTATTTTGTAGGGATAGACATATAGATCAATAGATATATGGATCTTGATGCAAAGTTCAAAAATAAACTTTTACATTTATTGTTTGTTGATTTTGTGAGCAGTACCAAGGAAATTCAATGCAGAAAGGAAACTCGTTTTTTTAAAATGGTGCTGGATAATTAGATTTGCAAAAAATTGAACTTAGATCCTGACCTTAAACCATACTCAAAACTTAATTGAAATGTAGTCTAACGTGTAAACACAAAAAACATAAAATGTCTGGAAGAAAGTGTAGGAGAAAACCTTTATGACCTTGAGTTAGGCGAAGATATATACACTCTCTCTCTCTCACACACACACACACACATTCACACATATGACACCAAAACAAATTAAAAAATGATCTATAAAAGGGCAAATTATAAATTAGACTTCATCAAAACTAAAATGGATTTTCTTAAAATACATCATTGAAAAACTTATAAAGCAAGTTATCGACTGGGTGAAAAATTTGCAAGTCATATATATGATAAAGAATTTATATTCATAATATATAAAGAAAACTCCAAGCTTGACTGTTATTAGTATATACAAATGCTACTGATTTGTTCCTTGATTTTGTGCCCTGAGATATTGCTGAATTCATTTATCAATTCTAGGAGTCTTTTGGTGGAGTCTTTAGTGTTTTCTAGATTTAAGATTGTATCATCATCAAATAGGAATACTTTGACCTCCTCTTTCCTGATTTGGATGCCCTTTATTTCTTTCTCTTGCCTAATTATTCTGGCTAGGACTTCCAACACTATGCTGAATAGAAGTGGTAAAAATGAGCACCCTTGTCTTGTTCCAGTTCTTAGACAGAATGCTTTCAATTTTCCACAGTCAGTATGATGTTGGCTGTGGGTTTGTCATATATGACTTTTATCATTTCAAGGTATGTTCCTTCTATGCCTAGTTTGTTGAGCCTTTTTATCATGAAAAAGTTCTGGATTTTATTGAATGCTTTCTCTGCATCTATTGAGATGATCATATAGTCTTTGTTTCTGCTTCTGTTTATTTGGGCAGTCAAGCTGAGAGTCAAACAAAGACCCGATACCATTTACAATAGCTACAAAGAAAATAAAATACTTAGGAAGATACTTAACCAAGGAGGTAAAAGAGCTCTACAAAGAGAACTACAAAACACTGATGAAAGAAATCATAATTGACACAAAGAAATGGAAAACCATCTCATGCTCATGGATTGGTAGAATCAACACCGTTAAAATGTCTGTATTAACCAATGTGATTTATTTATTGTCTTCCTCATAAAAGTATACTTTCCGTGAGACCAAGGACTTGATCTGTTTTGTTTCTCTCTCTTAACCCCAGAACCTGGAATAGTGCCTAATACATGACTGATTCCCAATAAATGTTTGCATAATGAGTGATTGAATAAATGCTTGTGTGATAGACTAATACAGACAATGCTTACTAAGTATTTGGCAAACACTAAATTCTCAAATGCTGAACTGGAGTTATAACATATACCATGTCATTTTTTAACTTTTATAGTCTCCATATTGTAGAGCTGAGAGCTTTGCATGTAGTATGTGCTTAATATAAATTTTCTGGATGTAATTAAATTGATATTTACCATCAGTTGGTGTCAGAGAATGAGAAATTTCAAACATGTTTTTGAATTATTAATGCTTTTCTAAAGTAGGGTGAATTTTAATATCTTTACAGATTGTGAAAGATATACTTTAATTGACTCAAGCTGTCTGCTGATGATTTGAATACTAATAAGTCCCCTGTAGGCTCATATTGGAAAGATCACGAACTCTCAGTCTTATTAGATATTAACAATTAAGATTAGATTTGATTCAATATGTCAACAAAGATGTACTGAGTACTTATTATATGCAAGCACTGTATAAGGAGCTGTGAAAATAATTTAAAAGATGATTATAGATACATATATAATGTCACTATATTGGGTATGCTAGCTGACAGGCCTAAGATAAAGTGACAGATACTTACTTTATTAGAGCAACTCATGAGATCAACCCAAAATACAAACAAAAGCTGTGGTCATTTTTGACATACTACAAAAGAGAATCTTAAAAAATAATGAAGAAGTTGTAGGATTATATTAACAAATACAAAACTTTATTATAAAGTTACAGTAATTAAGATATTGCATATTTGTGTGAGGACACAACTAGATGAGTGAAACAGAGTAGATGTACAAAAAAAATCCATACTTGGTTTGCAATAAAGATGAGATCGGAGTGGAGAAAACAGGGAGAGGGCACAGTATCTGGATTTGTCTTCATCTAGGCTTCTCCTTTGTAGAATATTTTTATTAGATATAAAATATTGCTTTGACAACAATTTATTTATGCACTTGAAATATTTTTATTTGTCTTTAGCATTGAGTGTATTCACTAAACTATGTGTAGGTGTGATTTTCTTTAATTTTTTTCCTTTTGGGGGTTCATAGCAACTGTTGAATCTGGAACAATGTTAGTTCAAATTAAAGAAGGACAGTAGTAAATTATTAATATAACCCTTGAACAAAATAATAATTCATAAGTCCCTACTGGTTCTCAGTATATTATAGTTAGAGATGTTACCGAAAGCTCAGCACTTGTCTCGAGGATGCATCAGAAGAACGCATATCAGAATAAACAAAGTTTATTACTTTGCTGGCAAAGAAAGAAAAAATGGTAGACCTTCTCCTCTCAAAATCCAAATTTCCTCAACATAAGCAGAAATACAGAGCTTTTAAAAGGGAATGTCCTTCAGTTCTAGCTATTGTGATTAATTATTCTAATTTTCCCATCTCTGCCAAAGACAAATCCCCACCTGGGTCCACCTGGGGGGCTGGTGCAGGCCTGGGATGGAATAGCTAAGTTATTTCTTCTGAAACAAAGAACAAAAGACTTAACCTGCCTCAGGGATACAGGCCAGGCCACAGTTCCCAAATAGAGTGGGGAAGTTTTAAAGAGACAGAAAATATTTTTGCCATTTTTTTCAGGCCATTCCCTCTGTTACATATTCCCCGCTCTCAATTTTATGCTTCCATCTCATAAGGAGAAGGGGTGACTACTCTGTTATAGAGAGGGATAGATAGATAAGTGTTTAAAGGGAATAGTTAAATTTGAGAAAAAAGTAGAGCTGTATGTAGGAGAGTTAAGACTTTTATGGATAGCAGAGTATTTGTGTGGTCAAATGATATCCTTATGGATTGTTTATTAGTTGCAAGGAGAAAAATAGTAACTATATAATAGAAAAAACAGACAAGAACTTGATTACATTATTAAAATTAATATCACCAATGCAGAATAGAGGAGTGTTACATGCTTCTGGATACGATACCCTGAGAATGACACAACATCACTTTTATATTATTCTGGTTAAGGATATATAGTGAATCTCCTTGTGAAGAAGAATCAGACAATCTCAATTTATGTGACACTTTATAATATAACTGATCTGCAGTCATGCAAAATATCGCGAAAGACAAAGAAAGGCTGAATTACTATTCCAAATAAAAGAAAAATAAAGGAGGATGACAACCAAATGTAATACATGAAAATAATAATACAAAGATATCATTGGGGTGATAAAAAATAGAATATGAACTGTAAATTTGATTTTTTTTATTAATTTTATTGATATACAATAAGTGTACATATTTATGCATACAATGTGTAATGATTAAACCAGGGTATTTAGGATATCCATCACCTCAACATTTATTTCTTTTCGTTGGGAACATTTCAACTTTTCAAGCTATTTTGAAATATATAAAAAATTATTGTTAACTATACAGACACCACTGTGTTATCAACACTAGACCTTATTCCTTCTAACAAACTGTATGTTTGTACCAATTAACCAACCTCTCTTTTTTCTTCCCAGCCTCTGGTACTCATCATTCTACTCTCTATCTTCAGATCAACTTTTTTAGAACCCACATATGCACGAGAACATGTAATATTCTTTCTATGCTTGGCTTATTTCACTTAGCATAATGACCTTCAGTTTTACCCATGTTGCCACAAATTATTCTTTTTTATGGCTGAGTAGTATACTGTTGTGTATTTATACCATGTATGGACATTATGGAAAACAGTATGGAGGTTGCTCAAAAGATTAAAAATAGAATTACTGTAGATCCAGCAATCCTACTACTGGGAACTTATCCAAAGGAAAATAAAAAGCCATGTATCAAAGGGATACCTGCACCTCCAAGTTTACTGTAGCACTAGTCACACTAGCCAAGATATAGAATCAACCTAAGTGTCTACCAATGGATGACTAGATAAAGAAAATGTGGTATAAATTATTGTATTGTTTTTAAATTTTAATATCTAATTTAAAATTTAATTTAATTTTTAATTTAAATGCATTGCAGTTAGATGAGAGAATATTCTTGTTTTTAGGAACTGCACACTAATAATTTTAAGGTTCCAGGTGCACGATATGTGCAACTGCAACACTACCTGAGGTTCTTCTTAGACTCAACGAGACATTCGGACTAACAGGATCATCATAGGCCACACTTGGCACCACTCTAATCAGAAGCAAAAGGGCAGGAAACACAGCTGTCCAAAAAAGGAGGGTCAGGCATTGCTCTTCTCCAGGAGTCCTTGCTGCAGTTCAACATCTCAAAAGTATGATCCAAATCAAGAGGGTGCAGGAGCTTATCTGGCTTAAAAGTTTTAGGCCCCAAAGACCCAATATCTCCTGTAACAACTCTATAAGCAGTGCTTTCGTGGTCCCTGCAAAGGACCTATCAGTTATAAGAGCCAATATTGTCAGTGAAGTCCCCAATATGGTTTCCTATCAAATACTCATGCAGTTTATGAATTAAAGGTCATTTTTACTTTAAGCAATACTATGGTTTGAATTTTTGTTTTCTGCAAAAATGTTGAAATTTAGTTGCCTTTGAGACAATGTTGGATGTGGGCCTTTTGGGGGCAATAGAGCCATGAGTGCGCTGCTCTCATGGATGGGCTTAATGGCATTATAGTAGGGCAAGTTCAGCGCCCTCTTGCTCTCTTGGCCCTTCTGCCTTCCACCACGTGATGACACAGCTACAAGGACCTCACCAGATGCCAGCTCTTTGATCTTAGACTTTCAGAAATGTAAGCCAATAAATTTCTGTTCATTATAAATTACCCAGTCTCAGGTACTCTGCCAAACCAGCACAGAATGGACTAAGACAAGCAACTAATAACACAGTTGACATCCCAGCATTTAGTAGGTTAATCAGAGGAACAATGCTAGAGAGTTTAACCAAAGAGCAAATTCTCATGTACAAAGAAAAAAGGTTTTTGCCAAGCCCTTGATTGTGGCAATAAATTCTCACATGGTTCATAAAAAATAATATTGTGTGTGTTTGGTTTTGTGCAGGATAGATGATGAGAATGCAAATATGGCAAAATAATAACAATTTGTGAATTTGGATAAAGAGCATGAGAATTATCTGTATAATTATTGATTCTTTTGTGTAAGCTTGATAAAATTTCAAAAAACTTTTTTAAAAAGTGAAACATAACAGCAGAAAAAGGTAAATGCATTACTGTTTGAAACAATGCAACTTTTTTTTTAAATCATATTTGACAGTTTTTTTCCAAACAACCCAGATGCAATATGTAAATTTTTAGAGGAAAAAAAATCTCTTTACTGCCATAATACTGACACAGTGTGCATTTTCTCTAGGGTTAATGTAAGCCTTTGCCTTTTCTTAAATGAACAATAAAAGAGAAAATACAATCTCCTACTTAGACTGTGTGGAATCATGGCATTCAAATAATGGTACCACGTGCTGTAAAATAATGTTTCTTTTTTCTGTACAGCAGTTTGAACATAGTAAATAAGAGCCAAATTTAATTATGCAAATGATTAAAAACAAGGAATATTCTTAATTATTACAGAATGTTGCCTTTCAAGCTTTGTAGCCTGCAATCAACAAATGATCTGGAACTCTAGACATTTTCATAGAATTTAAAAGTGTAGTCCATTTCATTTCTCATCCATGCAAATCTGAAGTGCCCTTAAAGCTATTAAAAATAATAGCTATAGGCAGGGCCCGGTGGCTCACTCCTGTAATCCTAGCACTCTGGGAGGCCGAGGCGGGTGGATCACTCGAGGTCAGGAGTTCGAGACTAGCCTGAGCAAGAGAGAGACCCCATCTCTACTAAAAATAGAAAGAAAATATCTGGCCAACTAAAAATATATATAGAAAAAATTAGCCGGGCATGGTGGCACATGCCTGTAGTCCCAGCTACTCGGGAGGCTGAGGCAGTAGGATCGCTTAAGCCCAGGAGTTTGAGGTTGCTGTGAGCTAGGCTGACGCCACAGCACTCACTCTAGCCCGGGCAACAAAGCAAGACTCTGTCTCAAAAAAAAAAAAAAAAATAGCTATAAAAATAAAAATATTAGCTATAAAAATAATAGCTATGAAAATATTATACTTTATTTTTCATTTTTATGTGTATATATTTTTCTTTTTCTTTAGCATATACAACTATATACTAATCCTATGTAACATAATGCATACTAATACATAAATGATCTTCATGAGGCATAGAAAATGCATCCCTAATTTTTTTGGTAGCATCTTCTTCATGTAGTTTGACCCTTGTTCAATGAGATAAAGATGTATATTTCTAGCAATTTTAAGTGATTCAGAAATAAATTCTGTGTAATTATCTTGCATTCAAATGCATTTGAATTTAATAAATAGCATTAGTTAAGTGAAAGAGATGGTTTGGGTATAGCAAGCATTATGTTAACATGAATAACCATAATAATGGAAACATCTAGCATTCCTAAAAATTACCAACAAATTATTACCACAAGTCTTATTGCTTGTTTTCCTTAAACCAATCTTGCAGATATTATTATTTCCATATTAGAGGTGAGGAAATTAAGGCCCTTGACCTTCTCAAAGACATATAATTAGTAAAAAAGACATATGAAAGACAATATCATACAGAAAGTTTCCAAGCCGATATCCTCACCTCACCAAAAGTAAGTGAATATTTTTCCCCAAAATCTTTACAGAATAAGAATGGGAGAAATAAACTGTCTTGTTCTCAACTTAAACTCTTTAGGAAAGAAGGGCAGCCGAAGCTTTAGGTCTTAAAATATTTGACTTTTATTACCCTATGAAAAATTCCAGAGTTCTTAAATTTTTAAAAGTTATGCTCACAGCAATTGTGCTAAGTTGTCCTTGAGTGCTGCTAAAGTGGCCAGATCTCAGAGAAAGTTGGATTCTCCTTGAGTAGGGCACAGATGCAATGAGTGACTGGAACTGTATCCTACTACCACATAGGACACTGGCCTAAAGGTTGAAGAAAAGCTGTGATTGCTGGGAACTCATCAATAAACACCTTAAAAATTATAATGAACATACTGGCTCCAAGACCAATATGTGGAGAAAGTGGATACTTTGAGCAGTAGAACCACCTAAACCTCAATCTACCTAATAGACCCAGGCAATGAGCAGCTCAGCACTGTTTTTCATGGACTAAAGAACAAACACTTTCTCAAAATATTCATTGAGTATGCTCTGGGCTCTTTGGAAGCCCAGAGTTCTCTTGAAAGCAGAGTTTGAAAAAGGCTTAAAATCAAGGACTTTATCGCATAATGTAAACAGGAAGCAGGTGTGAGGAAGAGGTGTGATACAATAAAGGAGCGAGAGTCAATACAAAGATGTATAAAGTAGTTGATCAATAACTGCTTGTTCATTCTAACAGGAATTTCCAAAGAGTCACATGAAATGCATGTCAGGACTGACCCTCAGGAAAACAAAAAACAATTATACGCTGGCCACAGTGGCTCATGCCTATAATCCTAGCACTTTGCGAGGCCAAAGCCAGAAGATAACTTGAGGCCAGGAGTTTAAGACGAGCCTGAGCAACATAGCGAGACCTCACCTCTACAAAAAATACAAAAATTAGCCTGGCGTACTGGTGCAGGCCTGTAGTCACAACTACTTGGGAGGCTGAGACAGGAAGATTGCTTGAGTTCATGAGTTTGAGATTGCAGTGAGCTATGATGACACTACTGCACTCTCACCTGGGCAACAGAGCAAGACTGTGTTTCTTTAAAAATAAAAAAAAAGATTATACACCAAAAGTCACAGATTGTCCCCATGGGGCATAAACAAACAAATTTAGGAAATAGAAGAGCTATTCTCAGTGTCTCCACTGCAACCTCCAGAGCAAAACCCCAGCAAAGCCCCAGGGCCCCTTGCTGATGCCCAGATGTCTACAGTCCTGGCTACCTCTTACAACCCACCTCCTCCTCCCCTTCTCTTAAAATAAAAAAGAGCCTAAAGTTCATACCAATTTAAGATGGTTATTTAGGACATTAGTCTGCCATCTTCTTGGTTTGCTGGCTCTCCAAATAAAAGTCACCTTCCTTGCCCTTACACCTTGTCTGTGAACTTGCTGGCAGTCGTGCAGTTAGTTGTATGAGCATAGACTCAGCTACATGATGGTGAGAAAGGCCAATATCACTTCCTTTGTTTCAAGACCCATGTATTATAGGTATGGAAACAGAGTATCATATATCAGCTATTGTTTCAGGGTCCTGGAGGATAGCATCTGAATCCATAGGGTGTTGTCCTTAAACCGTCACCTTAGCTAAATCTGCAGCATGCTCTTTCATGTTCTATTAGATCAGCTGCATTTGGATGTTGGGATATTTGAAAATGACAATAGATCTTATGACCATGTATCCATTGTATCACCTCCTTTGCCATAAAATGTATCTTCTGGTCAGAGGTATATGTTGTTTGTGCTACTGTGTCGATAAATTAGACTTCTGTAAGCTCGGGGACAGAAGAACATTAATACTTGCAGAAATAGTGCATCAGAGGAGGCAAATCCATATTCAGAACAGATGCAAACTGAGAGGCCCAGGAGTGTGAAGGACAGGCACCAGGAACGAGACCTGGGCCTGAAGTGAAATGTTCTCAAGTTGAACCTGCATGAAGCTAAAGCCCACACAAAACAGGTTACTGCAGCAATGGCTTTATGTGTCTGAAATGGTACATATTATATGTTTGATTCAGGGTTCTAGGTATCAAGGGAGAGGAAAAAGTTCCTAAAATTACTGAAATTTTATTTTCAGCTCACCTACAGAACACTAGAGTCATTTAATTTCATTTAGAAATGTGACCCTCCTTGGAGTAAAGTATCGTATAAAAAGTCACATACCATGTATTCTGTAATATTTATATCCATGGAAAATAATGAAGTGGATCAATGAGCTTTTCATTTCAAGGAACAAGGTAGAACATTGCTAGAATTTGTATCGAAACAATTCTAAAAACAGCCACAAAGAGTTGCTGGAGTTATGCCCTTGATGTTTAGATACTAAATTTCTGATCTGTTTGGTCATATTTGGACAAACATTCCAGGTGTTCGTCCTGGAGTGGTAAGTTATATAAGTTCCTGAGTTAGGACAGTGCTTTGAAATGCAACATTCTCTCATTCTGGTCTCTTGAAAGCTGCCTTCTCTATGAGCAGACTCCTCCCAACAGTTAAAAAAACATGGTGCTATAACTATAACCATGAGGTGATCTGCCCTTACCTTGTTAAACTCTTGGTCACTCACTGCTTTAATCATGATTCTCCCTCACTGTTTATTATAAAATCAAAATAACTTGACATTTCAACAGTTGTTATTTGTTTTTCTATGGAGAGAAACTGGCTCACAGTAAAAATCAGACAGCAAATGCTTCAAAGTACGTTTCACTCAAGTTCCTTTCTTTGGCTGACTTGCCGATAAAAATACTGTGAAGCACAAGGTTATTTATGCTTGATTGCGGTTACAATGCTTATAAGAATGAATTCTCAACTGTAATGAATGAACCTTTGGAATTTTCTTCTGTAATCATCAGATTTATGCATAAACACAAAAAGTGTTAAAGTTGGAAATGAAATTTCATCATTTCCCTTCTTTGCATGACAAATTAATTCCTTGGTGATTTGAAGAGGAAGAACAAGGCATCTCAGGAGTGGTAGTTTAGATTGTTTAGTATAAACATTATCCTGTTATAAAATGGAGAAAAATATGTTTCAAGAAGAATTATGGAAAATGTTGAGCTTTACTTCCTTTACAAAGCATTCATGACCCAGTAGAGCAAAGAGTACACATTGATAGAACAGGCACTGTTAAAAAATATGGGTTCAAATTTCATCCCTGTTATTTCTTAGCCTTGTAATAGTTCACGAATCTCTTAAATACTGTTCATTAATTTTCTCACTGACTTTCCCTACCTTATAGTAGATAATGGATTAATGTTTAGAAGTTATTTAGCTCCCAAATTTGAGCTTTGTTCATTACAAACGGTGGCTATTAGGTTGGGCACGGTGGCTCACGCCTGTAATCCTAGCACTCTGGGAGGCTGAAGCTGGCAGATTGTTTGAGCTCAGGAGTTCGAGACCAGCCTGAGCAAGAGCGAGACCCCGTCTTTACTAAAAATAGAAAGAAATTATATGGACAGCTAAAATCTATATATAGAAAAATTAGCCGGGCATGGTGGTGCATGCCTGTAATCCCAACTACTCGGGAGGTAAGGCAAGAGGATTGCTTGAGCCCAGGAGTTTGAGGTTGCTGTGAGCTAGACTGATGCCATGGCACTCTAGCCTGGGCAACAGAGTGAGACTCTGTCTCAAACAAACAAAAAAAACAAAAGTTGGCTATTACTTAACTTCCTAAGGTATAATTAGTTATTAAGGAAATAGATGAACCTTTGCAAAAATTCTTCCATAAGATTTTAAGAAACAGTATTTTCAGTGACATTGTTAACACAGGACTTTTTGTTCCTTACATAATATCAACTGTAGATATTAAGTTTTCTTGTACCAAGAGAAACTGAGCATGGACATATATAATCTGCAGAACTTGTTCTGTGTCAATAGGTCAAATCATCTCCCAGAGATAACTCTACCAATATTTATTAATATATGAATAAGATTAAATAATAATATTATTTTTAAATAATATTTATGAGGTTTGAGAAAGTATGTTAACATAAAGAAAGTCATTTGATATCAGCACTAACAAAATGTAATGGTAAAGTATTTCTTATTTATTATGGCAACAAATCAAAAATACTTCACAAGATAAAACATGTACAGGGCCTATACAAAGAATGTTATCAAGGAACAAAAAACATAAACAATATAGCATGTGGCTAAAGAGGGAATTTAAAAGTGTAAAGATTTTCATCATTCCATGTTTATTATGTAAGATTGATTACAGTTCCAATTAGAATCTTTTCAGACATGATTTTGTTATTTTTTTTTTTTTTTTTTTTTTTTTCTTTTTTCTTTTAATACTTTATTCTTGTTCAAAGGCCACACTAGCAAATATTCACTAAGTAATGATATGACATATTTCCATCCCATTCACCTTAAAATTATGTACCATTGCCAATTCACATCTTTTTATTTTATAAATACCTGCTATAATTTCCTGCTTCTCTCTACCCCATGTATTTTATTGTTTGTTGTCCTCTGT
>CM052436.1:80118377-80129298 GCA_028533085.1 Varecia variegata | reverse complement strand
GATTTTGTTATTTTTAACTTAAATAATTATCAGATTAATACAGAGTAATAGATATTTGAGAATGGCCAAAAATGTTGAAAAGAAAGAATATATTTACACTGTGTATTAAAATTAATTTTAAAATTCCAGTAATTAAAACAGTTGCCTTGAGAAGTACAGTGCAAGAATAGATAACAAATAAAAGAGGTAGGAGCGCCCAAAAGCATGATATTGGGATGGCAGCCCTTATGAATGTATTTTATGTGACAGTTGGCATATGTATCTCACAGACCTGAAATCATAAACCCTTGGAACTAATAACTGCTTTATCAACTTCTAAATTACATACATGTCTTTTTGACATTCTTCTAAAGGAAAACTAAAGACAAAAGGAAAATCTGATATCATTTTGATCAATTAATGTCAATATTTGTTTCAGACTTGGAGAGTATGCGTGAGAAAGTGAAGTCACTGACTTGTAAATCTATGCCTGAGCAAATGCTATAGGCAATATAAAACTTGAGCATTCAATCTTGGGTTTTAGGTACCATGGATTATACAACATTTCAAAGTTTGTGCAACAAATTCTGTAGTGCAATCTTGATTAATTAAATAAGTAAAATCTCATTGTTTTAGGTTGGTTTCCCATAGAAATGGACAATCATTTGAGTGCACATAATTTATCTGGGAAGGTACTCCTAGAAACACTGGTGAGACAGTGGGAAGATGAGACAGAGCAGGGAAGGAAGCCAGTACAGATGGTTAAAGAGCAGATTGCTGCTGTGACTCAATCCCCATTAGGAACTTCTGAAAAAATAAATATAATTTGATTCTGAATTGTCCCACCACAGGCAATTCAGAGGTATTTATCCACCCACTACCATCTGTGATTTATGAGGGATATTCCTAGGGTTATTTACTTTCTGGCACCTCTGGTTTATTTACACATGAATTGAGAATAATTTTGTAGGCAGTAAAAGACCCTAGGCAGATAAGTGTCGGTGTTTTCAGTAGAAGCCATTAACATGTAAGAAACATGATTTTATGAGACATGTAAAGGGTAACATGTGAAGGATCAGTGACTGCTGAAGCATATGGGTAGGACATTGAAAGCATCCATTACCCATATGGCATAAGGCTAGGTGGTTAATATTTAGAATTCAAACAATGCAAATGATACCATTACATTACATAACATTATCAAATATACTTGTGATATACAATATCCATTATTCATTATGCAACATTATCACAGTGTCCAACAGAATCAAGAACATTCCTACCAAAGGGAACAGCTTCCCTGAGCTTGGGAAAAGAAGTCCAACACATAGAAATTTAACCTTTGTGCTAAAGTGATCTTTCAAGCCAGTGTCAGAAGAGATTCTTTACTTTTTTAAAGGGTAATACGATAATTAGTTCATAATAATAGATAATTATCTTTCTTGTGCTGAAATCCATTTTTCTTCTTGTAAAATTACTCAGTTTCTTCCCATTTTGCTGTCATGCATCTCAAAGAGTAGTGCATGCAGCTTAAGAAGGGACAAGGAGTTCAGTCAGAAACAATTCCTGACCATGTCAGCTTTGAGAATGAACATTAGACACAATTCAAGTCAATGAGAATTAATCCCAGGACTTCATTCAAGCTGTAGGAAGAATCATTTCCTTTCCACCGGTTTTGAACCTGGCAGACATGAATTTGAGCTTCATTAAACCAGCTGACATATGTCTGAAAAAGAAGCACAGGCAAAACTAAGTAAGAGAAACAAACAAACAAAAATTAAAAAAAAAACAAACAAAACAGGTTCTGATGACATTAGTAAACCCAACATCTTTATCTGGTATATTAATATACAGGAGAAGATAAAATTAGATCTATTCTTGCACTATTAGATCTAGTATTCCTATTTATTCAATTTATAAATTGAAGATTAAATGATGATTAAATGTTGACCTTCAGTAACAACCAAAACAACTAACAAACAAAAAATAACTACAAAGCAAACAAAAAGAGTCCTATGAAAAATATGGATAAATATGTCTGAATGTGTGAAAAACATTTTTTGCCTGACCTGGAAGATACAAAACATAAAGAAAAGTATTATGCTATTATTAATAAATGTGTTAAACTTCAAAACATATTATGAATAAATCTGAAGAGCAGTTAATATATTGAGGAAAATATTTTAAAAGCAAAAATTGTTAATTTCTCTAGAAAAAAGGAGCCCTAGATAATCAAGAAGAATTGACTAAATACAAAAGTGGGCAATTTTTATTAAAGGAAACACAGTGGTAGATAATAATAAAATAGATGCAAATCTAACTAATAATTAACCAAATAATTTAAAACACTTAAGATATTTTTAACAAAGAATCTGGTGTGTAGACATTAACAAAAATTAACAACACTTGATTATGGCAAAGTTTGATGAAAAAAGCAATTCAACTTCTGAAGTGTATAGCAATCTATATAACAATTTATATGATCTACTATAACCATTTTGAACAAATTGGTAATAAGTAGCAAAATAAAAAATATTCATAATTAATAAAGCATTTCTATATTTAAATATTGTCATATGGAAGTACTTGCCATAATTACAAAATATTTATTTTAATAGCAAAAATATTTAAAGGAAGCAAATGTTAATCAATAGAGAATCTTGTTTAATTATGGTGTTTTCAAAGAGCTACTCTTTAATATTCAAAGTCATAGATTTATAAGTATTTTAATGTAAACTTTATAAATAAAATTTACCATGGAATAGGAAATAAAACACAAAGTCCAAAACCAATAGCAAGATATTATCCTTAGTATAGTGTAATTGCACCAGAAAATAATATGTGCTTAGGTATGAATATAAAATCTAAAAATATAAACAAAAGAAAACAGTAGTTATGAAAAATCCAAGAATATACCATGAAATAAATAACTGTGATTATTTTGTGAGTTATAAAATTATAGCATACTTTAATCTTGTATGTATGCACTATAATTTTTGAAATTATAGCTAGCATGCATCATTTTTAATAATCAGAAATAAATTACATAATTAACTAGAAAAAAGAAGTAAAGGGAATTTGAGTCCCTTACTCTATGCCAAATGCTACAACAACAACAACAAAAAAAAAAAAAAATACATACTTTTTACACAAAGAACAGATTCCCACTGTTACAATTGGAGATACTTAATTATACAGTGACTAATTGCCCTTCTCCCAAAATTATAAGTTCCTTGAAGCAGAGATCATATTAATACATGTACACCAAAGCTTCAAGTCAAATGTTTGATTCACGTAGCCAGTAAATAATTACATTACAAATTATTTGAGTGAAATGTAATTTGGAAGTTTTCATAAGTACTTATAGTTAAATTTTACCAAATATTCTTATCAAATAATTCACAATTTTAAAAGACCATCAACATTAAAGATGTATAAGAAAAGTAAGAGTCTCCTACTCAACTTCATAGCTCTACTCCCAAAAGGAATTTCTTTGGTCACTTTTATATGTTTTTCTTAACTTACCTCTACTTTAAATAATATACCTTTACAGAAAGGTTTTTTTTCAATTTTAGAAATTATATCAATGTTACTGTTTGATTGATGAAAATTTGGCTTATACTGATCCCATATTCTCTTATATTATCTTGAGTATCACCATACTCATCTGTGAGTACAGTGTGCATGTGTGTGTGTGTGTGTGTGTGTGTGTGTTCCTGCTACTGGGATTTAGTAGGAATAACATAGCCAATTACTGTACTATCATATTTTTTTCAACAGCTTGACATTTCTCATGTTAATAAATGCTTTGGATTTTCATTTACTTAGAATTCTATGTTGTTATATTGGTCTCTTTCACATAGTGAATCAGATCTATAAATAAAAATATAATCTCAAAATTATCTTTTAAGGGCTCACTGTTGCCAAATGATCATGTCTATTTTTCTTTCCAGAGATTTTCCTCATGAAGCACTTCATCCACCTATCCCCAAACAAACTGCATAATTGTTTTTGAATCATCCTACACATTATCAAGGATTTCTCTTCATGTTTTACTGGGTTTAATCCCCATTTTCCTATGTTCCATTTTATCCTCTTTATGGTTTTCTCCTTCTTTTACTGGCAGACAACCTCCAGTATCTTCCTAAAGGAGAGTCAGTAGAATATAAATATATTTAATCTTTACATATCTGAAAATATCTTTATATTACTTTTTAAAATTATTTGAGTAGAACATTTTAGTTTGAAAATCTTTTTTCCTTAGTATTTGTAAAACATTATTCCATCATCTTTCAGATGTTCATTTTGCTTGTTTATTGTACATCTTTTTGAAATAGTTTAGGAAATTTTCCTTATTTCAGATGTGTTAACCTTTTATGATATTGTGCCTGAGCTTGAGTCCGTCCGTCCTCCCTTCCTTCCTTTCTTCCTTCTTATATTTTTTGGAGGCTAGGTATTAATAATTGTTTAAAATATGAATATTCTTTCCTTACATCAAGGAATTTTTAAAATTGTTTTCTGTTAATATTTTCCCTTCTATTTACTCTGTTCTCTAAGTACTCCTATTGTCAGATTGACGTATGAAGTCTACAGAGAGTAGAGCTTGGAAGAACTTCCTCAAATACGGGCTTTACAACCTATTGTGTAAAATCAAAGCGCAGCATTTATTGGGAAGGGTTCAAAACCTGACTATTGCCCACATTCAGAGCTCAGATGGACTTCCTCACACAGCAGTCACTGTTAATCCCCACAAGACTGACGAATATTGGTCCCTTAAACTCTCCACAGGCCCAGCAACTTGTGCCAGATCTGAAATTTAGGATGAATTCTGAGGTTAACTGTTATATGGACCCAAAACTTAGTAACTTTTCCTTTCTTTTTCTATTCTACTTCTATGGTACTTTATGATCAAGATTTCAAAAGCCTCAAGTTGTTCCCTTTTCCCAACAATAGAGGTTGATTTCTCATCAGGAAAAAAATGCCTAGAACTTAAAAGCATAAAAGCTTCTTCAGCTTTCTCCACCCCAACTTGACAGAGGGACACTTTGCTTTCATTATTAAATATGAGTATAAAAAGCCAGTTTCTGTCTACTTCAACCTGAGGAAAGAAGACAGACAGTACTGATGGAGTATTATTTTTTTCTATTTCAAGTATTCATTTGAATGAACAAAACCTTGTATGTATGCTTTAATGGGAAAACCATGAAGCAGGAACCCAAGCAATAATATATACTAATATTTTACCAAAATATTGGCAGAGAAAAATAATATAGAAACCAAAGTGATTACTGCTTATATAGAAAATATTTAGTAAATTGTGAAATAACTTGTGGCACAGCAAGCACAAATCAAATCAAAAACCCCTGAAAACATTTGAAAATATATCATGAATTGGAAGTATTCTCCCTATCTGATTACATGCCACTTGAAATATATATAAAGAGCTATAACAACAAAAATAATAATAACTTTATTAAATATCAATATATATTAAATCAAGCAAATACACTCACCATCATCTCTAAAATATCTGTAAGTTAAAAAGATGCCTCTACATTCAACTTTGAATTGACAAATCAATGCACTTTTCTTCAAAATGTCTTCCTGAAGATACAATAAGTTACTAATTTTTAAATTGAGTTATGTCTGTAGTCATAGCCCCATTGTGAAATAAATAAGTTTGACACTTTTAAAGAAAGGAAATATTATAATGTTAAAAATTATTATGTATAAACCTATTCACTTATTAAATATTTATTAAGCATCTGTTTAAAAATTGTTGACTAAAGTGATCTCTGATTTTATAGCAGCTTAAGTTTCAGTTAAGGGGAGTTTTACATATTTTAACTATATTTTATGTTTTAATTATATATAATATATACACACATATATAAATATTAAAATATACACATACAAACACATATATATATGATAACTTAACTGTAAGATTATGGAGAAAAGATACATTACCCTAAATCTATAAAATGGAACACTAATTGGTGACATTTGTGCTGAAATCTGATTTGTTGGTTGGAACTGCGTGGTGAAAAAGCATAGGAATCTGTAAACATTTGCATAATTCCTGTATGACAGTAGAAATAAAATGACTTTTTCTGTCTGATTCAAATGCACTGATGTTCCAAAATGGAAATTATGTTTTTACCCTGAGTATCAGCTTTTCAAGAGGAAAAGACTTCAAACCATCATACATCATACATATAGTAATTAGACAATATTGTTTAACTTTCACAAGCTTTCCTTCTGAAATCAAAATGCCACTAGATTCCTCGTAAAGTTGCTCTGGGAGAAAGAACTTTTTGTGCTATCCTAGTAGTGGCCTGGAAAGAACTGCCAGAAAAGAGAAAGTCTTTTTACATGTTTTGAATAATTTTATCTTTTTATTAGGGATAATAAGAGTCTAATGTCTTTAAAATCATTCTTTTATTCAGATGATTTTGTTCATGACACAATAACACTAACCAAGCAAATAGAAACTGTGGCATAGAAATTATGTTTTAAGTAATTCCCACAGTCTTGTCAGATTTCTTACAGCCCCTTCTCTAATCATTTGTCCATTTTCTTTTGTGAAGCATAGATTTGAAATGAACAAAAATTTTTTATTGTGTCAAAAATGGAGCTTCTACATTTGAAGTTTACTATGTTTTAACAGCAACTATTACAACTCCATTAACAAAATTATTGTTTTAGAAACTTCTTCATTCTGCCCTGTTTGAACTCCACAATGAATTACTGGTACCTGAGCAGGCAATTGTAAAGCCTCTGAAAAAGCAGCTTTCAGTTTTCATGAGATATTTCTGTTCTCATTTTAAGTATAAAACACTTTATTTTTAATTTTTTTCTATTGTGTGACAAAGACTAAAGATATATTTATTAGTAGTATATATTCATATTAAATCTAGAATCAAGAATTTCAGCTCTCACAACTGCTATTAACTCACCTGCAAACTTAATTCCAGACAAATTATAAGCTTTTAACATTTTATAAGTTACCATGACACAGGAAGCCTTAAGTGAGCCTCTTTTATCTCAAGCACATGACCCAACAGTACACATTATCAAATATGCAATATAAATAGGAATATCAGATAAATCAGGTTGGTTTTTCAAAATGTGGTATCCTTAAAACCAGTGGATATGCTATAGGCAATTTTAGTTGTTCAAGTGCCTTTTCGGATTCTAAGGCCCAAACCAGAAGATCTGGGGAATTATCATGCAATGGCTCCATCAGAGGTTTTGTCCGCAATGCAAAAACTGGAATCCACTGCCTATAATACTGTAGTGGTACAAGAATTTTTTTTGTAAATAACTAGAGAAAAATAGTAGTAGGAAGGTCCCCAAACCTTCAAAGTGTATTTTGCCATAAATATTGGATTTCTTCATAAGTAAAAACAAAAAGAATTTGGACTCATCCACTAGAGGAAGAGGGGAGAAGGAAGGAAGGAAGGAAGGAAGGAAGGGAGGGAGAGAAGGAGGAAGAGGAGGGAGAGAGAAAGAGAGAGGCAGGGAGTAGGCAAGGAAAAAAGAGAGAGAGAGAGAGAGAGAGAGATATTACAGAGCATAGGTTAATTACAGAGTTATACTTTGCTGACAGTGGTACCAAAGTTAGAAGTCAGAATAGTTCACAATATTGTAGGGCTAGGATTACAGAGATTAATGGGTAAAATTTTGTACAAATCTATGTAGTTGACCATTTTATCAAATTTACTTACAAACTTTCTTTACTGGAAGTATGGGAGTATTACAAGGCGAGTGCTCCTTTTAAAATTATTACTTGTTTTTCTAATTCTTTTATAATCACTTATAGTCCTTTAATTGAGCTCTCAACAAATACTATTATTTTACATATAGCAATGGCCCATCCCTTTGGTAAACAATTTTTATTGGTTCTATACCTCACATTAAACCGGTATCATTATTTCCTAAGGCTTTTATGCTTTGATTTGTTTCAAATAAGTGTGCTTTTTCTGACATGAGATTGCCACTATCTGCCATGTCCCCATTTTTTTTCAGAAGGCACATAATCATCAAGTCTGATTCCTTTCCCCCCAGGAGCTGCACATATACCGTACTCCATCTAGAGTACAGAATATGGTAGACTTTAAATTAAACAGTAAATTTTTCCCAACAGGTTTACAGGAGATTCAGGAGTAAGTAAAAACCTATGTTCCTTGACAAAAGGTCCTACCTGTATGGGAAGAGTAATAGAAAAGGAAGAAGTAAAAGATTGACCCAAAATATTAATAGCCTGTATTGACTTATCACCAAGTGGAAAACAAGAAATTTCTAAAGAAATTGTAGAAAAGTAGTACTAGTATCCATCAGAAGAGGCATCAAGGATAGAATAAGCTTACCAACGGAGAAAAACTTACCAGCATGTATGCATGTTTCACCAGTTCCCTTCTCTGAAATTCCCTTAATCTGTCAATTTTGAACCATTTGCCTATTATGTCCTAGCTGAGAGTTTTGTTCTTCTAGTTTTTCCCGTTTCTTTTGTTTCTATCATTTCTGCAGTCTCCAGAGTTTTTTTTCTATAATCCCTCTCCCAAAATCCTGGCCTCTTATGGTGTATATATACCATGCAGTACTATCTGGCCATAAAAGAAAAAATGGTGAACTACCTATTGTATTATCCTGGATGGAGCTGGAGCCCATTCTTCTAAGGGAAGTATCACAAGAATAGAAAAACAAACACCACATTACTCACCTCTAAATTGATACTAATCAATTCCTACTTATGTGCACATACAGAAAGTAACATTCATAAGGAGTTGAGTAGGTGGCAGTGGGGAAGAAGGGATGGGTAAATTCACACCTGACGGATGTGGTGGGTGCTGTCTAGGGATGGACACGCTTGTACTTCTGAATCAGGTGGTGCAAAGGCAATTTATGTAACCAAACCATTTGTACCCCCATAATACTCTGAAATAAATATATATATATATGATAGAAAAAAATAAATGCAAATGCACACACAAGATAATCAAAAATATATCAGTTTTCTTTTTCCAGTGAATTCCCTGTTTTCTTAATGAAGCCTGTGTCCTGGGACCTTTTGGGAAATACAAGTGGGTAGCGGGTTCTGAGTTAGTATTTTCTAAGATTTCTACCATCATAAACTTTTTGACTGCTCTTTCAATATTGTCCCAAAAAATTTCCACGAAGTCTCCTTCATTTACTATAAGCCATCCTTATGTCTACAATTCAAGAAGTCATCCCAGTAGAGTCTTAAGTCTGGTTCTAAGTAGCCTTTCTGGGACATTAAATTCCAAGTCAAGGGTGAACGTTTCATCAGTAAATTCTGCCCTACCCAGCCTGACATTACCCCCTCCACATCCTAATACCTAATGATCCCTCTCTCATTATTACCTCTGGTATATTTAAGCTAGACCTTCCTGGTTTATATTTAATTTAGTGTATAGGACATTTCATTCAGGACCAAAGAATGTATTTCTAGACTGGGCTATGCTAAAACATGACTATAAATATAAAGGCAATAAAGTGTGGTAGGGAGAACAATAAGGAAAATAAGAATCTTCGGTTGAGGTCATTGCATGGTTACCATGCAGGTTGTGGCCCTCTGGTAAGAGGAAGAGTGTATCTTTTCTGGGCTATAAAATACAGGAAAATGTGACAGTTTGGGATTTTTGGAATGTTGCATCCAAAATTTTCTCAGTCCAGGGTATATTCTTTTCTCTTCATAGCCATGACTTTGACATCAAAGACCTGTTGAGGCTGTGCTCTTAGTGACATCTGCAGTTCTGTCACCTTCACAATTAGATCCTGATCTCAGGAGATGAGAGTTTTCTAAAACTCTGTATTTTCAAATATATTTTTGTAAGTACAATTCTGGGTTGAAATTACTATTTTTTTTTATTTTAGTACTTTCAGGATGTCACTTTATTGTCCTTTAGCTTAACTTCTGAACAGAAGTCTTCTATAATACTTATCTTTGTTCCTCTGTATTTATTTTTTTTCCCTTTAACTGGTTTTAATGTTTTTGTTGTTGGTGTTATTATATTTGTTCTTGTTTTTTATACTTCCAGATATCTTGTGTAGGATCATAGAAAATAAACAATTTTGGACTTTAGCATGGAAGTGTTCATTAATATATTCAGGAGCTAAACTGGATTTGAGATTTATTGTTGCTATGGTTACCCTCGGTGCTCTACAGCTATCAACATCCTTTAATGGCATATTATGTTTAGAATGGGAGTTATTTAGCCAGAATTTCCTCAATGCCAGCTCCATCTTTGGCATTTAGTCTTCTCTTTTCACTGTGCTTCATAGAGAATATCTGTCTCTTTTCACTCCCCCAGCTTCATTTGTTGGTTGTTTTTACCATACAATCTTAGCCTGCTGGTGAAGGTGACGTTATCTAACATGTGAATTAAGCCTGGATTTTAAAAAAGGATTATGTCCCTGAGTTTAGAACATGTGGCCTTAACAACTACCTTACTCTTCTCCAGCTATAATGCTGGACTCAGCATGTATTCTTCTCTGTCCCCCTGGTTAGAGAAGGTGTCTTGTTTTGTGGAGGTATGTGTGTGTGTGTACATCTTTCCCCAGCTTAAATGGGTCTCACTGGTGCCCTAATGGCAACAGTTTTTGTTGTTCTTCCTTTTCCCTGAATATTTTAGCTGTTTTTTAATAACAGAGGTAAAGTAGATGGGTATAAAAGATGCTATTTCCCTCTAGGCCAGAACCAGGAAGAAAACTTTCTCAGGGTTTCCCTAACCATAATTCTTTTTTTTGTTTGTTTTGTTTTCTTTTGTTTTTTTGTTTTTATTTCAGCTTATTATGGGGCTACAAAAGTTCTGGTTAGATAAATTGCCCATGTCCCTCCCATTCCCCCGAGTCTGAGCTTCAAGAGTGTCCATTCCCCAGACAGTGCACATCGCACTCTTCTTGTAGGTATACACCC
>CM052436.1:80092253-80117877 GCA_028533085.1 Varecia variegata | reverse complement strand
AACAGACAACCCACAGAATGGGAAAAAATTTTCGCATACTACACATCAGATAAAGGACTGATAACAAGAATCTATTTAGAACTCAGGAAAATCAGTAAGAAAAAATCAAACAACCCTATCAAAAAGTGGGCAAAGGACATGAATAGAAATTTTTCAAAAGAAGATATAAGAATGGCTAACAAACATATGAAAAAATGTTTAACATCTCTAATCATCAGGGAAATGCAAATCAAAACCACAATGAGATATCACTTAACTCCAGTGAGAATGGCCTAACCATAATTCCTAAAGCAGATTTTTTTTTGTTATTATCATTTATCTTTTATTTTAAAAAGTTTGTTAATATTTTTGATGTAAGGCAAATCAGAATATGCATAAACTTCTGAATTTGAGGGTTTCATCACATTCTATGGGCATTTGATTTTGCTTATGAGAAAATTAAAATTCCATGGAACTATAATACATTTGTATAGTAGGAGATGTACTCAAACATTTGTGAAATCTGTCTGCTCCTCAGCAACAAATACACTCAAGCATTTCAATTCCATTTATATAACTGCTTACATACCCTAGATCTTATTCAGAGTGTAGAAGTAAACCATTGTTTGCATCGTCACTGATATATCTATGAGCACTTTAATCTAAGAAGTTATTTGTTGCCAAAAAATGTTTTCTTTATTTTAATTCTCAGTTTCTTGCCTTCGGTGCTTATTATAAAATATCCCTTCATGTTTTCTCCTCTCATGAAACAGCTTTCATTAACTATAAGCATATACTTAAACTGCAATTATGTTTTATTCATTTCCTTGAGAAACTCAAGTTAAATAGAATTATAATTTGTAATTATATTTCCTCCTCTACATGATTATCATATACCCTCAGGACTTGTTGATCTGTCCTAGTCCATCTGGCATTATTGGATGTCTCATCATATATTAAATAATACAATATCATCAAAATAGATTAGCATAATGTTACAATATCTGATACTATGACTCACAAGAGATTTCTCCGTGATTATTTTTAATAGTAGACATGAGTGTAATTTAATTATATGAACTCACATCACTAACAAAAATCCAACTTGATAAAATATGATGCAAAAACTATTTTGAAAGATTAAATATTTTTAGACTTCTGCCACAATGTGATGTATTTACTATCCTGGGTGAATACACGTTTTAGAGAACTGCATTTCAGAGAGAAATATTATACAGTTATTAATAAACTATGTTAGGTGGAACATATTGTACTAAAGTTCTAAATTACTTACTAAAATCTGTAAAACAACACATTTTAACTGTTATTTTTATTTGAAAATCCTAATAGATGTATATGGCACTTATAGGAAGTTTTAGTGTTTATCACTACAACCTTATTTATAAATAAGGTATTCTTTGGCTGCTGAAAATTTGATCAGCTGCAATTTAAGTACCTGGAAGTATTAGAGATGTTGCCATCTGTTATTATTTGAAAAAAATATTTCTTTTTTTGTCAGTAGATCACTCTTGTTTTCACTCTACACTTTGTTCACCTGATATATAATGAACATGTTAAAAATACTTCTGGGGAATTATCATTATACATCCACACATATATACACAAACATAGTAATGAAAGACCAAAAAAATTGTGAATAGTATTTTGAGAACTACATGAATAATGTAGGTATTAATTCAGTGAATATGTCGTGGTTGTCTATCATGTAAAAATTCCATGCTGGACAGTGAGGATACAAAGATGATTACTAGTAATGTTTCTCCTTTCGAGGATGAGAGTTTAATGGGCCTAGAAACAATTTTTCTAGAAGGAAACTATGAAATATCAAAAAAATTGAACTTATAAAAAAACTTGTTTTTGCTGTTATTATTCTTATTTTTCATCAGGATTTGGAAACTACCATATGTCTTTCTCCTCTTCTAACAATTTTTTAAAAAAAGGAAAAAGAAAACAGAAAGAAAATGAAATTTCTTGGTATAAATTGGGCACAATGAACTGTAACAAAGAAATACAAAGTCACCTGAAGCAGTTTAAATTCCTCCCAAGGTAACTACAATTTCACCAAATTTTTAATTCATCTCTAGGAAGAAAGTGTGTATAAAACCATGGAGGGATAGTCTACCATAAAACCAGAATTTAAAAGCTGGCATAAATAGCACCTATCCCAGCATTATCAGGGAAGAGAATGTCCTACCAAGTAACTAAAAGAATTCCAGTCCTACTGAAATGACTCTGACCATTCCTAATGTGGAATTTGATAATTCAGGCAATTTTGACTGATTTTATTACGAATGTAATCTATCCAATCTACTTTGTTCCAATTTTGAGATTCCCAATCAGAGCATATTCCTAACAAAATAAAAATTCAAACGAATCAATGAGAACTTCATGAGAATGTGGTTTCATTTATTATTGGAGTAAATGTCAATATTAGCTATCACTGTATCAAATAATATAGGTGGAGCAAAAAGTCCCAGAACTCCCAGGACTAGACCAAACAATTTATACTAAGTGATGACTTCACTTGATTTCACTCATTGTCTAAACCCTAATTTTAAAAAGTTATATATGAACCAGAAGGTTACCTATGAAGAACTAGGCATGGAAGCCATCAAC
Source organism: Varecia variegata (assembly GCA_028533085.1). Taxonomy (NCBI): domain Eukaryota; kingdom Metazoa; phylum Chordata; class Mammalia; order Primates; family Lemuridae; genus Varecia; species Varecia variegata. The sequence goes on along the minus strand of CM052436.1, from coordinate 80,115,261 downwards.
AACATGATAGGCACACAGAAAGCTATAAGAAGATAATCTGGACGAGACTGAGGATAGACACAATACCCTAACCAACTTACATGTACAAAGCTCTTACGTTATATTTATGATATTTCATACACAAAAGAGGACAGGACTTCTCTAGAAGAGTGAGATTAGCAATCTTGAAATTTTAAAAAAAGTCCCCAATTTGGCTGTATTCTAAATATAGCTATCACCTCACTAAGCACACATTGTTAACTCTCAAAACTAACCACTCTCAAATAGTAAATGTTTGGGGAGTAGGAAGAGGTAGTGGTTCCTGATTTTGTTTTCTAGAAATAAATTGTCCTTACCCATATACATTCTCAATGTTGTTTATGTGTTATGTTGGTCACCCACTCAGTGGTGACAAGGTCCCTTTGAGTCATCTATATTTTTTCCAAACCTCCATGGATATAATAACCAGTCTACTATTCCACCATTGTTTTATTTGTACTTGTAATGGGGAGATTCTGACCTAACATTTATCTTCTGGACCTTTCTGGGTTCCCTGATTGAAGTTTTTCCTGTATTCTACCAGCCTTTGGAAAGTAAATAAAAAAATAAAAAAGCTGAGTCATTTATCCACACTCATGATGTGCAAAGTATGCTAATTCTAGGATCAAAATATCTTGTCCCAAACCACTGATTGTCTAATTTAGAAGCTGTAGGAAGTGACACCAACCAAACTCCTGAGTTCTAGTCCCTTCCTTAGCAAAATGTGATAAATAATATATTTTCCCAAATAACCTGCCACATTAATGTATCACCAAAATATAGTTTTATTATTTGCAATTATAAAGAGACTTATTCAATCAGAGAAACAATTCAGTCAATGGTAAATCGATACCAAAGCTCTTAAAAATTTAAAAAATTCCATCATCAGGAAGTTTTTCTCTACTTTCAGTTGTTTGTCATAATGCAGGAAATGATCCTATATAACTGAATTAATTTTTTATAAAACAAGGTAATTTTGTATTTATTTATTTATATTCCATTTACTTTCAGAAAGGAAATGATTGGATGTGCCATGAAAATGTAATACAATAAGATCAGATACTATTAATAAAATTTACAGGATGATTTGTTAAGGGAGAGAAAAGAAAATATATCAGGGCATTTTGATAGTAGAATCTCCCAACAATCAAGCACAAATTATCTCTGAGTTGCATATCAGTGGTATGTTACCATGAAGATGAGAGCTCTATTTTTAAAATTAATATGAATATTTAAACAAAATTTTAAAAATCTCATCTACATATTAATCATTTAGATTCAATTCACTGGGATTTCAAATACATATAGTAAGATATTCAGTGCCAAGACTGAGGAATTTGTAAAGTTGCTAGCAGTCTGTACTCAGCGAAGCCTCAGGAGAGACTATATAGTGTGCAGTGGTTAAGCCATGGGTTTTGTAGCCAGACTGCTAGGTGGAAATCCAACTCTGCCCCTCATCACCTGCACAACCTTGGGAAGATATAAATATCTTTACGCCTCAGTTTCCTTACTTCCAAAGATCCTAGGGAAACATATCTCGTAATGTTGTTTTGCAGAATGAATGAATCAGTACAAGCTAAGTACTTAGACCAATACCTGATTCTAGTTACTGGTCGATATTAGGTGTTTTTTTTTTTTTTGTTTGTTTGTTTGTTTGGTTTTTTTTTTAAATCAACTAATAGTACCATGGAACAGATTTCTCTTGGAAAGTCCTTGATTTAGGTACCTCAGTAAAACATATGTATTTTGATTATCCACCAATGTTATGATTTTTTTTTTAAATCAGGTGCTTGACCACACTTCCAAAAGTTTGAATTTAATTATTGTAGAGTTGGGTAGAGTTATCACTATTTTCAAAAGCTGGGATATAGTCTGGGTGACCCCATTTCTTTGGCTCAAACTGGTGAGGGAGCAACAAAAACTTAAGAAAGAATGAAGTCTTTCGACTTTTCAGCTTCAACAGTGGAAAGCTATATTTATTAATTTGGACTGAGTGAGCAAATATCAGAGATCTTTTGGAATACCTGGTGAAAATAATCCCGAAAGAACAATTCTCAAAATAGTGTCAATTAAATGGTATTGGACCTTATTTTGTATTTCAAAGTTGTGATGTAGAAAATATCAGCCATAAATATATATATTATTTTGTATGCAAACCAAAAATTATATTTTTGTTTCAGTTAGCTGAATAATTACTCAAATACTCATTTCTTTGATTATATAGAGTCAATGCTACTATACAATATCACAAGCATTTTTGCCTTTTTACTTAGATATGCTAAATAATAACCATGAAGTTATCATTTCATGTATACTTTCTAAGCATCTCAGTTTCTTTTTGCTGAAAGTTAAGCCTACGTTGCAACAATAGCTTTAGCAAAATAGCTAGGATTACTAACTTTTTATGCCTATGTAGGTTTCCAATTATATAATTCATAAAATTATCACAATTCAGAATCAATTTCATTGCTATGAATCACAAACTGGAATATTTCTTCCAGAGATTATTGGAGAGATAACATGTTCTTGGCCACCTAGTGAAATTATATCTAAACAATAACTTTAACCAGAGATGCTTGAGATTAATGGGATTCCATTATTCCACACATGGTGATTACGGGCCTTTTAAAATAAGGACTACTGCTGGGTGTTTATTATTCACATATGACTTTCCATGTTCCCAGCCAAGAAATTGCTGCCATAATAGCCCAGTCACCCTCTTTCCCTAGGTGGCTGCTGTTTGGAGCACATAACTATCACTGAACAAATTCTCCAGCAATTCTTAATGTATGCATGTAATTACTTCAGAATTGAAGTTTTCTGGGAGAATCCTGACTTTAAGAAAAATGTTCTCACGTATGTCTATGAATTTCATTTGGTTTTGAAAATATGAATACCAAATAGATTTTAGCTCAATAACATCTGATCATGGATATCAAATTCCATAGCCCTTCCAGGGACTATTGTAAAATTCCAATGTGAGCTAGGTACAGAGTGCTTTGCACATGTTATCTTTTCGACTATAAAAATCAATAACTATGGGTGGCATTGCTATTCCAATTTTATAGATGGTAAACTCAAAATTTAAGTGTATTATGAAAAGTTGTATAGATAAATAAATGGTGGCAGAGTTAATATTAAAAAAGAAATACAGAATCTCAGGCCCACTCTACATCTATCAAATGCAGTTTGAATCAGAAGTTGTATTTAATGGAAACTTCTATATGAAGACTGTACTAGTTGGACCATATTTTTTGAGTAGTAAGGATCTAAAATTCTTTTCCAGATCTCTCTTTGTCTCTCTCTCTCTCTCTCTCTCTCTCTCTCACATACACAGGGTTTTTCAAAAGTATTTTATTAATTTTATAAGTGGTTTTGATCATTTAATTAAATAAAAATAAATTAAAATTAAAAAAATCTGAGCTATGTCTGCAAAATTCATTCTCATTCTGCCAAACTTAACATTTATTCTATATAACAATCTTATAACATAGTTGTCAAAGGAAGAAATAAAATATATATTTATATGCATATGATAAATATATATAATGTTATATAATATTACATATGTAGGTTAAAAATCACAAATACTGACCACAATAACTTGGTTTCTCCCAGAATGTTTTCATATTGATTTGAAAATAGGAATATATTTCTAATCATCCTATAACTCCTATCTTGATGAAAAATACAAAAAAATGAAAAGATATTTTTTAGCTGATAATGGTAAATACCTTATGGTAAGGATAGACTATTTAGTAAAACTGGATATGTGATCATATCAAATTCACTTTTATGTAATTTAACGGCTTAGACATTTACCCAATTTCAAAGGGCCTTTGGAATAGGAAGAATACACTGTCCAGATTCTTTTCTCTTATAAAATGAGTAGATAGAAGTAGGAACCAATGTCAAGGCCTTATTACACAGGTTTTATCAAAGAAAAAGGAGTAATTATTAAAATTGGCAAAGGAGAAATTCTCTCACAAGTAGATAGTGCAGAATATCTACACACATTGAAATTCTAACTACCAGAAAAAAACTACTTTAAAGTGGAAAATATAAGTTAGAGTCTAGTGTGGGTATTCATAGAAAAAGAATTATGAAGCACAAATGTATAGTGTATAAAATTGGTCTTTTTAATGTCTTTTAACAAAGTGTTTACAATGTATGGTCAGTTAAGTATTGCATTCAGCCTTCAATTCTTGAAAGAACACCCAAACTAAAAAAATAAGTTGTTTTATTTTCTCTGGTCATTTTTTTCTAGTCATATTTCATGAGAATTGTAATCTATTAGCTCTATAGAGCTAATCGATGTACAAGGTAGATTGAATTTTGTTTAAACTTGATCCAATGAAGTATGTATTTTTTAGTTTCCTTTCATTGAGTTTCTCAATAGTGTTTTGACATTTTATTACTTAAATAACATCACTGATTTTTATCTTGCATTCTCCCAGGATTTTAAATCTACCAAATTCTCTTTTACTGTTCAATCTGTGTGGCATCATCACCTTGTCATGGCAGAGTTAGTTCCTACATTCTTTGAGAGGCAGCCAGTGAGTGAAATCTATTCACATCAGTTTGCTTCTTCAAGGTCCTGGTTGCCTTCTGTCTTGGTTAGTTGACAAGCTTTAAAAGATCTAATTACTCTGTTAGTATCAATACAGTAAGATCAAACAGGGAGTATCCTTTCCACAAATGTATTAATTGTGGAAAATATATAAAAATTACTAAAATAGGAAAAAAGTTGATCTTAGGGAACATTCACCTTCTCTATGTATTTCAAAGTTTTATTATCTGTGATTACTTATAGCAAATATTAGTTAAAATTATCTGTTAAAATATAGAAAATTGTAAAAAATTGAGGTAAAATTTGCATAATTATGTTTTAGAATATATTATGTTGGTTAGGTATTTAGAGAAATAGAGATAAAATAAGAATACAAGGTCACTATTGAGCAAAGATGAAAGATGAAAAGATTTGTAAACAAACATGGACAGGAAGCAATTCTGAATGTTTATAGTCAGAGAATTTATAAGCTGACTAGGCTGTCACTGTCTATCTCTGATGTTCAAGAAGTAGAGATTCAAAATTCCTGAAGTCCCCAAGCCCAGTCAAGCAGAGAATAGTGGGGCAGGTCAGGAGATGTTCCAGAGTCCACTTCCCTGTTTGAGGAATCCCTGAATGGGACCTGATATCGATTTTGACACTGGACCCTGATAAATAAAATATATATATATATATATATATTATTAATAGTAGGAGTAGTTATAATAGGTTAAATAGAATCAGGCTAAGAAATATCATCTGATACAGTTCATTGCTTTTTTTCCTCCAAGAGCCTTACAAGTATAGAGAGATTCATCCTGAGGAGTACATCTGCTGTTTTTTTCAGACCTGACCAGAGGCAATTGCAAAGGCTTTACCTGGCAGGACTTATGGGGGATAGCTGTCCTCCCTACCCAAGACTTGGTGCACAGTCAATGTGTTATTGTCTCTGAAGGGAGTCATGGACTTGGGCCTCCCTGAATGGCCATGCTTTTTCCATATTTATATTTCTCACTCTGGTGTCTTCATTCCTAGGTATTTTTATCTAAAGACTTCAAGCAGAGGTGTTCTCCAGGCACCTCTGTTGAGACTTCTTTATGGAGAAGTGAAAAATCTGAAAGATACTTTTCCCCATTCTGACTCAGTATACAGTACATGCCCACACTTAACTTTTCTCCCTTGACCTCTCCTTGACCTTGAAGTCCATACAACTGCCTGACCTTTTGTTCTTGGCTCCCTCAACAGTAAGAGCACTGCCAAGACTGCACTGATCCACTTGACTCCAGCTAGGTGTGCTGTCCCATGGGGGAAAATGGAAGAAAAGGTGAGTTAGTACTTCTACCAATTTTAGATTCTTCCTTATGCCATCACAGTAAATGATTAAAAGGCGTCACTTTTGTATTTTTGACTTGTTGCTTTAATCAGCTACTCCGACACCTTTTTCGAAAGCTCAGCTTTTTCTCCTAGCTCAGATGGAAGAGAGACACATCCTTGAGAAAGATATAAATCTTGAAACAAAACATGAAAGACATGCATATCCATTTTCCTTCTTTCTAATTCTAATTTAAAAGCATTGGTAGGAAGTTAGTATCTGCTTTTTAAAGTTCATGGGGAAACTGAAAAATATAAAGCATTCTATAAGCAATTAATTGTTATCAGTGACTCCAGTGGCATAACATTGGAGTCACAGGAAAATCTAAGCAATGGAGAAATCTTACGTTGTATTTTCAGTCCTCTGCTGTACCCCTGACTGCCAAAAGCAAGCTATAAGTTTGCTGGCACAATTGAAGAAAGTGGAACTAAGTAATAAAAAATGTGTTCAAACTCTAGTAAGTCTGAGTACTCTTTGTAACTACAGAAAATAAATAGTCAAATGGTCCTATAAAATTTCCCATTTTTCCTCAAAAATGCTATATTCATAATTTATATTAGGAAGGTGAATTATTATGAATTATAAATTAAGTTGCAAAAATCTTGTATTTGTATTCTATAGTAACAAAAAATATTAAAAGAAGCTGTTCAGTAAATTGTTCTATTGCCTTTGACTCTACTGCTATAACATGATTTCCCAGTGGACTGATTTTTAAAATTTTTAATATTAAGACCATTAATTCTTCAGAAACCTGCTTTGGATACTTACAAAGATTCTCCATTTTTTTCCTCACTCAATTTCTGTATGTAAATACTTTCCCGGCACAGAATTCAGCCACTGTTATCATGTCACTCACACAGTACTTTTCTCTTGGCTATAAAAATATATTTTCTTAAGTTCAGTCACTCTTCATTCTCAAGAACAAATTTGCAAACAAAAAACAGCTATGTTCATGTTCTTGATTTTGAAATCCATCATTGGGGAGATTCTTTTTAAAATTCCCCACTTCCTTCTCATGTAGAATTTTAAGGTCTCTAAGGATGTTCCTTAGGGTTAAAAGTATAATAAAGCACATACAAAGTGCATTTATTCTTCAGACTTTAAAAACAATTGTTATGTGTGTTTCCCAGTCCTGCTATTCTGGAGATACCAATTTTTGGCTACAAAGCAGTTCTTCTGTGGCTCTATCTCATCCATTTTGTAAGGAAACCAGTTCCTTGAAGTTCTTCCAAAATTGTTTTGTCAATTTAGAATTACTGGGTTCCAATAATGAATACTCTAAGACATGACTTCTATTTTAGTATTCTATTGCTCCTGTTAAGGATTATGAATTCTCTAATTTCTACTGATACTAAAAGGAGAAGATAAAATGTCAAGGTTCCTTGAAGACACCAGTGAGTTGAGCTGCTGCTGTCCTTCATGGCAAATCTGTACATGCCCAAGGTTTATGGGAGTGGGTTTTACAGAAGAAATAGCAATGCCCAGTGTTGAGGGGGGCCAAAATTGTAACTGTAACCATAGCTAGTGTTAATAGCTTCTGTTGCCAATCCATTGACCACCGTCTTGCTGAACCTTCTGCATTTTGATCCCATTGTTCATCCTTGGACTAATGTTGCTCGCATCTTGGGCTGCTGGTGTCACACAGACATTTTATAGAAATCATTTCTTGGGTCTTACATTTTTTTAAGATTCTTGAAATAGCACCCCCTTATACGCTATTTGGGCATAAATATATGTGAGCAGCCAAAATACATTCTAAATGTCAGATATTTACAACTCTTAATAGTCCAACCTTCCAATGCTTATGCAATTTGTTTTTAAACAAAGCTGAGATCTTTCCTAACAGAGTCCTTGAAACACATGAAACTAAAGCCCATTCATCCCACCCACATTTTCTGCTAGCTGCAATGAATGAAGTTCTGGTTCAAACTAAGAAATTCACTCTACTCAACACGCATACCAATTTTTACCATTTTTCTAACCAGAATCTTGATTTTGATATTAATATGCCTCATGATTCATGGAAAAAAATCACAAAATTAACCTTTGAAAGGTAATTTGCTGTCATAAACTCCAAAATTAGATCATTTTAAAATTTCTTTTAATAAATGTCTCCTTTTTGTTTATAATGTTATGTACTGATTATTTACTGTATCCCTTATAGAAGACCATGATATTAAGGTGCAACATTAGGTACATAATAATGGAATCCTATTATCATCTCTGGCTGACTTTATACAATTTGTCTCTAATACTATTAAACAACCTAAGAAAAAAGTGATTTGCTAATATAAAACTATAAAACAAACGCCTTTCCTTTTCCCTGCTGACCTGTATATTCACTCCAGGTTGTCTCTTATGTAGATGGTGTAGACTGGAGACTTGCTCCTTAAGATGTATTCCGTGGACCAGTAGCAATGACACCATCAGGAAGCTTGCTGGAAATGCAGAATCTCAGGTCTCACTGCAAACCTATTGAATCAGAATCTGCATTTCATTAAGATCCTTTTGTGAGGATTTTTGTGCACTTTAAAATTTGAGAAATGTTGGCATAACCATTCATTCACTGGCTGTAATTTAGTCATTACAAGTTTAAGGGTTTCTCCTTCAATCAATAAATTATAAGCTCTATTTCCAAATGACTTCATTCATAAAAATTCTCTCCTACCCTTCACTGCACTCTCAAAGTTTTTCACATATAACCTAAATTGATGGACTTGTTAATAATCAATGTTAGTTATAAATACCATTATTTTAATTTTAATCTGTAGAACTTCATGATGAATTTATATTTAACATGGAATCACCTAGGTAATTCGCTTCCTCATTTCACTATTAGTACTTCCCAATTTCCTTCTGTATCTTAAGTAATTTTTCAAATAATATGTGTTGCATCTTATTTTTCAAATTGTATATTTCACCTTATTTACCATAAGTCTTTAATCCAAGAATGTAATCACAACGTGATCAATGTAATCTACTTCCCACATGTTAGAGTTTGTTCCCACTGTACTCTGAAATGTCTTGATTGTTCTTTAAAGGGTTTCTTTAGTTCACTTTGCCTGCAACGCTCCCAGGATTCTTAGCAATGGATGCACATCAGAATTACCAAAGGGAAGTTCTAATTGTTCATAACTGTCTTCCACACCCAGAAATCATAAATAGATAGAAGTGAGTGGTTTTCTATGTACAAGCATTTTGAAAAATAAAAGAAAGAATTACAGAGAGAAAAAGAGGAAGAGAGAAGAATCCAGCTATTGCTAAAGTGAAAATCAGTTAAGAACTACTCCTCCAAATTCGGAGCTAGGAGATGTCATTTCTTCCTCTCTTGCAAGTGCCATGGTTCACCATATGCTTTGCCTCAAACTCAGAGCAGTAGTCTCCCTAAGTGGGAGTTAAACAGTGATCGTTTCTAGTACCTCAGTGATTTCTCTTTCTATGCCCTGTGACTGACTCAAGTCTTCAGTCTTTCACGGTGGGAATTTTTGCCCAGAACCACAGCTTCCCTAACAAACAACAACACTCTCCTATTCATCATTGACTGGCTGTCTCATTCACCACACTTACCTGATGCTTGAATTTCCACTAATTACATATTTGTCCTCTGCTGTGATGGTCACCATGGTTCTTAGATTTAGCTTGAATATTAGCTGTTTACCTTATATGCGGCCTTTCTCATTTTGTAACATGACTCTTCTTATTTTAATGATATATTTTTAATTTATAAAACCCATCTTTGGTTTCTCTCTTGAGGAGGGACAATCTACAGTTTTCAAAAGCAGAATCTCCCCAACTCCTGCTTTTACCTTTCATTATTTTATACTTACCATACCATCTAACCTCTAAACTCCAGCTTTGAAAGATATAAGAGACCTTTCTATGGATAGCAGGTGAGGTGTCACATTTCAGTATGATGAACTGACTCTAAGAAATAAGATGAAATAAATTATTCTGTGTATCGTCTTCAAAGATGATTTTGTTTTTCTAAGGGAGGAAATAATACCATTAAGTATTTCAATCAATGGTAGTTGATGGATTAATTCATCAAAGCCCAACTGATTTCAATTTATTTCCTCTTTGAATTTGCCATTACCTCTTCATTATTAGTTGGGTGACCTTAATAAAGTTTATTATTTCTTTGAGCTTCAATTTATCATCCATTTTATTGGAAAAAATAGTAAATGATATAAAGGGAACTTGTGAGTGCCAATCATAGTTCCCATAATTCTACATTCCATGAAACCATAACACTTTCTAAAGACTCTAGGGACTCATGTAAGATTTCTATATTTTTCAAGCGAGAACAAAAGCAAATTCCGAAACTACCTGTGCTATCATATAATAAAACGAAAACACTTTAACACCAAGAAATAACATAAACTCAGAATAAAAATAGAATATTACAAACTTAAAACGTATTTTACTTTTTACAAAACTCTAACTTATGTACTTTTTTCTCATTTTACTTTGGACTTTTGAATATTTTGTCAAGAACAGAGCGATGTCCATGCAGCACAATATAAGCTGTAGAGCAGGCTTTCAAAGACAATTTGTTCTCTTTCTTTCTTAATGTTACAATTAGCTAAAAAAAAAATCAGGAGAAAAATTCTTTTACTTTGTAAAAAATAAAGATTTTCCTACTCAATCTTCAGACAAGTACAGATATAAACATATACTTTTAATTTTATTACACTTCTTATATCACATCATGAGACTCAAGGGTGAGCCCCTTATTAATATTTACAGTCTCCCCAGATAATTTTTATTTGAGAAAATGCAATTTATTTTTGAATCTCCATTATATGTGTTACAAGGAAAAATAATATTGGAAATTGTGACACCCATGGGATTTCTACAGGATTTTGAAATATGCTTTTTATACTTGAATGAAAATATTAACTACAAAAACTAAAATATACAATGACATTTTGCTATAATTTTAAGTTGTCTTTGAACATACTGCATCCAATTCTGCTAAATTGTTTAAACAGGAACACTTTAAATACCTAAACAAAGGACCTTCTTTTTCTCATCTTTACTGCCTATTAGGCTTCAATAGGATAATCATTTTTGTGGTTAGTGTTTTTATTTATAAGAGGTAACCAAATGTTCAATGTTGTAATTCAAAAATGCATTCTCATTTTCAACTAATAAACATTGCCCATTTTCTAACAGTCTGTGTTCCTTTGAGTAATATCATAATGTATTTCCTTTGATGTATTTATGTCCCTGGTTGTCAATTAGCTAAGTAGAAACTGTCATTCTTTCCAGTGTCTTTATTTCTATGATGAAAAGTTTTCTAGTATGTCATCTGTCAAAGTATTAACTAGAAAAGATTGGGGTTTTTTGAACTTTTGAGAGTATTTGTCAAAATTACTATTTTATTATATGATGCACATTTAAGTCAGGCTCTTTTCAAGTAATTTTGTTAAGTCATAAAAACATCAAAATGTCACATACAGAAGAAAAAAAGAAATTCTCAGAATATACATTTTTTTTGCTATATCAATAAAGCATCAAGGGGAAGTGGTGCCTTTTACTAAGAAGGGAAGATCAAGATTTCTGTGTTGGACATACTAAGTTTTAAAATTAGAAATGCCTATTACACATGCTAATGACTATCAGAAAAAAGGTTTGCACACCATCATCAGGTAAAACCTATTTAGAGCTAAGGATCTGGACAAGATCATTTAGGCAGAAAATAAAAATAAGTTCCCTGGAGCACTCCAATATTTATAGATTAAACAGAAGAAGAGAAGAACTGAAGAAACCTCAGTAGGAGCAGCCAGTGAGTTTGGAGGGAAACGAAAGGAGAGAGAAGCACGACAGAAATCGTGGGGAGAGGGTAAAATTCCATGTATCATAAAGTGGCTAATTGTGTCACATACTACTATTAATAAAAGGTAAAGAAAGAAGTGACAAAGAAATTAGCATCATATTTGATGAGGATTACTGGTGACCTTAACACAAACAACCTCAGTGAAATCGAGGGTCATAAATTACATAATAAAGCCTTTAAAAAAGCTGAAGAAAATAGCTCTGCATGTAGTAGACGATTTGAGACTTTTGAGAAGCCGACAATATATTAGTTGTAACTGAGAGTTACTTTATACGACCTTTCAAAATTTCCACTTTGGACTGTAGTTGTAATTGGTGGTTTCATTTGTTAATATATCAAGTATCCTAGTTCATAGAAAGTTGGGATTCAGACATATCTGAAAATGTCCGATAAATATTTGTCTGGATTTTGAAAAAGATGCTTTCCTAGAATTTATTGAACATTTTTTTTTTCTTAAAAGAGAAGGAATAAGCTGAATGTGGTGTATATAAAAGGAAAGGCAGGTTGGAGGCTGCCCACATTTAAAAAAATCTTTATCAAAATAATCTTATATAACAGTCTGATTCTTTAAATAAAGTATTATGTAATGGAATAGAATTTTCCTATGGAGGGTTATTTTTTAATTCAAATTTGTTGGACCTTCTACGTCCTACTAATTGTTATTGGAAATAAACCTTGAATTATCCATAGATTATTCAAATCAACTTGTAAAAACTGAACTCAGCAGGTGTTTCTTGTTACTCATTTTCTCTTCTTTCATCTACCCAGTTACCCAAGTCAGGAACCAAGACATTGAACTTTGGTCATCCCTGAATCAATCACTTAGTCATGTCTGTTTTATTTCCTATAATTTTCTCAAATCTACTCACTTTGCTTTATCATCCAGTGACCATCCTATATCAGGCTCTCTTTATTTCTTCCATTGAGCTTCCTACCTTGGCTTCCTTCCTCCAACAACTCTCTGCTGTAATTTATTATCCATCCTCCAACCAGAGTGTTCCAAAATGAAAATCTAACTAAGATACACCGTTATAAAGCCCCTCAAGAGCTCTTTATTGCCCTTTGTGTAACGGCTTTTATTATAGAACCATACATACAAGAATATTCAGAAATGATGAAAATGATAATTAAATATATTAGACTGTGCTCAAAATAATCATTAGAGATAAGTACTGCATCTTAAAACATGATACAACTAAATCATAACTCAAATGAATTGTCATAAAGTTTGCTACTCCTTCCCGCAAATGTTATGGTTTAGCCATATGCAATAAAATCTTTTTAGTTTTTGACTTCCCTGAATTTTTTCACTTGTTTTCATGCATGCTTTTCCACCAGACTGAGAGAATTATCTCTACCTTTCAAATGTATAAATCCTACTTATATTCACGTATCAGTTTAGATATTATTTTTTCATGGTGGTATGCCTGACAAAAAAACATTTTGTCAGCACAGTAAATATACTCCACTATAGCCCTTTTATTCTAACTGTCCATTTACCTCTCTTAATCCTCCACTGGACTCAGCTCAATCTCTTTTCCTACTCTGTTTCCAGCACAGAGCAGATTGCTGGCATGCAGTAAACACTCAAATATATTTGTTAAATGAATAAACACTTCAAGAATATTTATTTTATGACTATTGCATTTTCATATCATCCCCTAAAATGCTAGTCTGATTTAATTGATTATCATATTAATATTTACTTTTTGCTTTTCCTTGAGCTTGAGTTGCACCTCCTTAATGATGTTTCCTCTATTTTTGAAAGGACCATGTTTTAGAAAAACTTTTTCACAGATCTCATTTCAATATTAGATCTTTACAGGTCCTTTGTTGGAGAACTTTCTGAAAGTCAGTTAGTACTCAGCTTCTCAATCAGTATCTAGAAATTCTGCAATCTGAAAGTGAAAGGCAGGATAGTGCATGGAATGATACCACACTGCCTTACTCTTGGATGTCAATCAGCCAATGCTTCATCTTCTAATTGGACCCATATGCTCAAAGGCCATGTAAAATAGAAACTCAGCCAGTGCATGGCGATAAGGGTAATCAATCCTTTAAGAGTGGTTGGTCATATGTTTCTGATTCAGAGTGCAAAATCTGAAGTATGCTAGACGTGAATTATAAAGATCCTCTCTTAATAGAATTGCCTGACTCAAAGTGCTTTTCAAAACCTTCACTGGGAAAAGCAATGTTGACTAGAGGCAGCAATGTTGTTTTTCCTCTATGTTCTAGAGCAGTCTGGTTAATGAAAAATCTATATTGATATGCTTAATCATGCCCAAGTAAATGACATAATATTTAAGGTAGCAATTCTCAGAGAATAATAGCCGAATGCTATAGTTGAATCCAAATACGTTTTCAGCCACTAATTAGCTGTATAACTTTGGAGGTGTTAGCCAAGCTCTCTGTGTCACAATATTGTCAGCTATAGAATGGAGATGATACTTCAGATTTTAGCCTAGATATCATTTCTCATAGGAAAATATGCCTTCAGGAGCCCCCAGAAACTCAGACCTACCAAAGTAAAATGCACATTCTCTGTTGCAGCCATGATCACCCTGACTTATTATTAAGTCTTTCTTCTTTTTATCTCAACTAGACTTTGAGTAGAATCTTTTTCTTCACTATATCCCTATCACCTAGCAGATACCTAGTGTGTATTGACCATTGGTTGAAAGAATAAAAGTCTCAGTGAAAATTTTGACTGTTGTGATTTTCATGTAAGGTCTAAAGTACCAAAACATTTTGCACAGTCAAAATCCACTTTACATTTTATTCATTGTTCCTCCCCTCCCATCTCCAATCAGATAGTAACAGTTCATAGCTCATCTTATAAAAAGCATCCAGCTATTTTTAAAGAATGACTCATTCTCACACTCCTAAATAAAATACATGTGTTTATAAAAGCCAATAATTCTAGATTGCATGATTTATGCACAAGGCAAGATAATGGAATTTGGAAACCTTGACCAGAAGTGAAATCATCAGATTGAAAGTGACTTTCAAAATAGATTTCATTTCTCCCCAAGTAACAACTTCATAAAAAAAACTTTATTGTAACTATTTATCTATTAAAATGATCGTTTATATTGTAAAATACTTATTCTTCTGGAATTTTTGACTTTAAAATAAATATCTTTCTTTGGAGGTAAAAATAGGTGAAATAAACAACTTCCCATTAAAAATGTGTCTCTGAAAAATGAAGTAATTCATGTTTGTATGATATCAGTGAAACACTTATTAATCCCTTGTCATTTATAATAACTGTTTTAAATTTTATAAATAAATTTCTTTACTTTCCTTCTTATAAAGTGCTAGATAGTATTGCTGTTAAGATTCATATCAAATAAAACTTGATTATTATACCTACTGCCTTATATTGGACTCTATATCCATACTTGCTAAATATCAAATAAAGCTGAGTGCATAAACTCAGTTTTCAGATAAGACAAATAGAAATGGGTAATATATGAGGTCTAGGTATGTAGCCATGCTCAAGAGATCATGACAAATGTACAAGGGAAACAAAGTCAACAGAAGACTTGTCATTTCTTTTATCCACCTTGCCTTGATTTTGCCTTCTGTTAATACAAACCCTTTCTCAAATTCTAATTTGAATTATTCTGAATGGTCAATGGATTGACATCAAATCTTTCAAAAATAATTTTTTCTGTTAGAGGTAACAAATAATGCTAGTGATGGACAGTAATAGAAGTGATCAGGAGGAAACAATACACAAAGACAGAGAGTGTATTTCATGGAGACTGATAACATTGAAATCAAAATTTGAAACTGTGTGTGGAATCAACTATAAGAAGAAAGAAAAAGGAATTGGCAAAAAAAAAAAAAAAATAGTCTCAAAAAAGAGTTTGCAGGTCCTGAGCACAGTCTGTTAAGCTAAGATCGGCAGTCCCTTAGAGAGAACATGAATGGGCTTCAGAAGATCTGGAGCCATGTAAAATTGTATGCAAAATTGTATGTGTAAAAATATGTAAGCATATTTGTAAGGATAGAATACAGTAGATTCATATAATTCATTAGATTATCAAAGACATCAGTAATCAAAAATAGGCTAAGAATCACCTGCAAGCCCGGAGAGGAAAGAGAATAATTTTTATACGCAAGCAGGGGCAAGCCTCCAAGGATTTAAATTAATTCAAGAGAATAAAAGGATTCTGAGCAGAGAGACCAAAGACAACACTTTAGAATCTGGTACTAACCGAGGTTACATAAAACGCTATACTTAGGATATAATGTTGATTAGAATTTCAGCTAGTTGGACTACATTATCATTTTAATTATTCTCTTTAATGTAATCTATTAATATAACAAATGTTACTAGATTTGTTTAAATGAGGTAAATGGCTGGATGGCTTAAAGCTAACATTCAAAATATAGACAGCCCTAACCATGAGACACTGGCAAATCTTGCAGGGCTCTTGCAGACTGATGAGGACCCATGCTTAATCAAGATAAAACAAATTTAATCTAGACTTGAAAAAAAAAAAAACAACCTTTATGTCCTATTGTTTAAACATATCTTCATAATTAAATATTCACAAACATTGATTGAAATGTAGTGTTTCTTTATGCCAACCAATAAATTGGACTTTTGTTATTCCTAAATATTAATCATGTCAACCTGGAAGTTAAGTTTTATAACTTAAACATAATAATGATGCCTTGTTATTGTCCTAGTATTTCGATGTTGAAATTGCCACCAGTTCCAAAGAAATATTTTACATGTTAATAAATTCCCGTGTAAAACTAATAAAACTTATATCTTTAGATCAATTACTAATCTTCAAAGAAGTTTGAAATAATTAGCACAATGTATTATTGCAACAACTTTATAGACTAATAGTAAAGAGAGAATTTATTCCATTTTCTCAATGAGAAAATTGAAAAAAAGAGAGATTAGGGAATTTTGCCAAAAGTGACATAACAAGATACATGCAGAAAAAGGCCTGTGGCTTCCTAGTTCTATCCCAGAATTTTTTTCTCATTAACCCAGACCATAGTTTCAAATGTAATCATTATAATGTGAATAGGAAAAAAAAATAAAAAACATTTCTGAGAGTGATTTTAGCCTTTAGTTCTATAGTATCCTTTGTGTGTGGAGTTGTGTGTGTGTGGCTGTCCTATAAATAGATGTTCTTGTCAGAAGAATTATTGTTTAATCAGTCATTCTAATCATTTACCCTTTGTACTTTTTGTTTGTGATAAGTACAATGTGTATATTGAAAAAAAGTTTGAACCTTATAAGTACATATTTTGACTGCAATTTCTTAAATGCTTATAACATATAGGACACTATATGTTATAAATACTCTGTAGGATAGAAACTAGGTAAGACAAGAAAGTGCACTGAAAGAAGAGTTTTTTAAAAGAAACAGGTAAGGAAAGTACAAAAACATGTTTAATAAAAGGAAGAGCAAAATGAGAGTTACAACACAAATCAAAATACCGTGGGCTTTCAAGACAGAGATCCTCAGTTCTGGGTGAAATTTTAAGAACAGTTTAATGAAAGACTTGACATTTGATGTGATATTTGAAATGAAAGGATAGGTATACAGGGGAGGGGAGGAGAACAGCACCATATCTGCAGCAGATATGGTGCAGAAAATCTCTAGACACAAGCATACCTCATTTTATTGTACTTCCCTTTATTGCACTTCACAGTGTGTTTTTACAAATTGAAAATTTGAGTCAATGTTATGTTGAGCAAGTCAATTGGTGTCATTATTCCAACAACATATGCTTGCTTCATGTCTCTATGTCACATTTCATTAAGTCTCACAATATTTCAAACTTTTTCATTATTATTTGTTGTGGTGATCTCTGATCAGTGATCTTTCATGTTATTATTGTAATTGTTTGGGGCACCATAAACCATGCCTATCTAAGATAGCACACATAATCAATAAATGTTGTATATGTTCTGACTGCTCCACCGACCAGCCATTCCCTAATCTTTCTTCCTAGGCTCAGGCCTCCCTATTCCCTGACACAACAATATTGAAATTAGGCCAGTTAATAACTCCACGATGGTCTATAAGTGTTCAAGTGAAAGGAAAAGTCTCATGTCTCTCACTTTAATTCTAAAGCTAAAAATGATTAACCTTAGTGAGGAAGGCATGTCTAAAG
Organism: Varecia variegata; assembly: GCA_028533085.1. Lineage (NCBI taxonomy): Eukaryota > Metazoa > Chordata > Mammalia > Primates > Lemuridae > Varecia > Varecia variegata. The sequence goes on along the minus strand of CM052436.1, from coordinate 80,097,333 downwards.
GTGAGGTAGGCCAAAAGATAAGCCTCTTGTGCCAAATACTTAACCAAGTTGGAATGCAAAAGAAAAGTTCTTTTTTTTTTTTCTTTTTTAAGACAGAGTCTCGCTTTGTTGCCTGGGCTAGAGTGAGTGCCATGGCGTCGGCCTAGCTCACAGCAACCTCAAACTCCTGGGCTCAAGCAATCCTTCTGCCTCAGCCTCACGAGTAGCTGGGACTACAGGCATGCGCCACCATGCCCGGCTAATTTTTTCTATATATATTTTTAGTTGGCCAGATAATTTCTTTCTATTTTTAGTAGAGACGAGGTCTCACTCTTGCTCAGGCTGGTCTCGAACTCCTGACCTTGAGCGATCCACCCACCTCGGCCTCCCAGAGTGCTAGGATTACAGGCGTGAGCCACCGCGCCCGGCCGAAACTCAAAAGAAAAGTTCTTGAAGGAAATTGGAAGTGTGAACACACATATGAGAAAAAAGCAAAACAGCTGTATTGTTGATATGGAGAAAATTTGAGTATTCTAGTTAGAAGATCAAAGCAACCACAACATTCCCTTATGCCAAAGCCTAATCCAGAGCAAATCCCTGACTCTTTTTAATTTTATAAACACTGAAAGAGGTGAGGAATCTGCAGAAGAAAGGTTGAAAACAGCAGAGGATGGTTTATAACGTTTAAGAAATGAAGCCATCTCTATAACATAAAGTCCAAAGTAAAGTAGCAAGTGTTCATTTAGAACCTGCAGCAAGTTTATCCAGAAGATTGAGCTAAGACTAAGATCATTGATAAAAGTGGCTACACTAAACAACAGATTTTTCGATGTAGACAAACCAGCCTTCTTTTGCAAGAAAATACCATCTAGCTAGAGATGAAAAGTTAATTCCTCCTGGCTTCAAATCTGTCATACCTAGAGATGAAAATTCAATGCCTGGTTTCAAAGCTTCAAAGGACAAGCTGACTCTCTTGTACTAGGGGCTAATGCAGTTGGTGATTTTAAGTTGCAGCCAATGCTCACTTACTGTTCTGAAAATTCTAGGGTCCTTAAGAATTATGCTAAATCTATTCGGCCTATGCTTTACCGATGGAACAACAGAGTGTGGATGATAGCACATCTATTTATTTACAGTATGGTTTACTGAACATTTTAAGCCCACTGTTGAGACCTACTGCTCAGAAAAAGAGATTTATTTTAAAATATTGCTGCTCATTGACAATGTACCTGGCTACCTAAGAGTTCTGATAGAGATGTACACGGAAATTAATATTATTTTCATTTCTGCTATCACAGCATCCATTTTGCAGCCCACAAAGTAGTAATTTTGATTTACAACTCTAATTGTTTAAAAAATACACTTTTTAAGGCTATAAGTACCATAGACAGTGATTGCTCTGATGAACCTGGCTAAAGTAAATTGAAAACCTTCTACAAAGGATTACCATTCAAGATGCCATTAAGAATATTCATGATTAAGGGAGGAGGTCAAAATAGCAACATCAGCCAGAGTTTGGAAGAAGTTGACTCCAATCCTCCTAGATGACTTTGAGGAGTTCAAGACTTCAGTGAAACAAGTAATTGAAGATGTAGTGGAACTAGCAAGATAGCTAGAATTAGAAGTACAGCCTGAAGATGTCCTCTTACAATAATTATTATATGATATTCTCTAATTACTCTTAGGCCCTAAGTAAAAATCCACTATTAATTGAAGTTAATGCTTACATACTCAAATATTAACTACTTTGGTTGATACTCACTTCCAAATGTGTCATCTTAGTTTGAGATTGATATGAAATAAATAGTGAAAATAATTATTCTTTTTCCTTGTTATAACTTGAAAATTTTCTCCATTTTCTTTACATAAAGTGAGCTTTCTACTAATTAATTTTAAATTTCAAAGGAAAGTAAATGTTATGTGGGAATCCTCTGTTTTTTAACATTCAAAGTAGATGAGCATCAGATAGATAATGGATAGATGATGACTAAGTTTATGAAAAGATGACTTCTAACTCAAGATGATAGACAAAACACATGCATTTACTTCCCAAAATTCTACCGATGTAAGTTGTGCCAGAAGAAAGATAAAGTCCACATATCACATTGAGAATTTAGAGGAAGAGGTATCAAAAGAAGCATGAAAATTTGCTGAATTCCTTCCTGGTATATGGAACACAAAAGTGTCTATATTAGTGAATACAGAGCAGAAGAAATCATAGCCCAGATTTTGTGTGATAAAAACCAAATTACAGACAAATATTGTTGAGTGTGGAGAGAAGTGGATTGCAAGCATGGTGATCAGAATCATTAAAAGACTATTGACAAAAATAGCTGCACTGTCTTTGTTCCAACTAGCTGTCTCTGAAGCCATAGAAAGAGCCAGCAGTTCTCAGGAAAAAGTAAAATTTCTCAGGGAATCTAAGCTCCTTAGGTGTGCTTATATTGCTGAAAGGAAACTAAATTGAGAATGTGATAACTACAAAGCATAAAAAAAAAAAATGGAGCAAAGACATGGTGGAAAGGACTAGCATACACCAGAGAGCTCTTCTGTGAAGGACATTTCATAACGCAGCATCTTCAGATAAAATGGGACTGAGAATCGACCTTTTCATTTTAGAGACAAACTTGTTTGAAAGCGGAATTATAAACCTAGAGGGAAAACATATTCTAACTACAAGTATTATTCAACTTCAACTTATTATTATAAATATGATTGGAAAAGTATGGAATCTGCCATTGAAGAAAACAGCAATTTGTAAAGAATTGGCCATAGACTGACCAGCTAGACTGAAACAATAAGTAGACCTCATGGTATAGCAAGAAAGTAATTTGAATGTTAGGTCTGGGTGATAGGAACTGATTCCTACCCCACCTACCCCCAGCATGTCCCCTTCTAACCCCAAAGAGACAAGGTGGCAAAACTAATTGGTCTGGACCCCAAAGACTGCTAAAGCCTCCTCATGGCTTGCTGAGTCTACCATTAGGTGGCAAGATACTGCACAACCCAGTAAGAACTGTGCTTGCTCTTGAGAATACACACTTGGAATCTTGTAGAAGTTAGATTTTATTGCTGTTTGGTTGAATTTTCCTACTCGCCTATCCCCTATAAAGAAGCAGTAGCTAAGAGCAAAAAAAGACAAGAGTATCATAATTACTTCATTGCATCGGTTTTGACTTTATTGTTAGTGTTAGCCTATAATCTCAGTTTCCTAAGCAACAGCCTCACATACACTTTATTTAAAATTTTCAAAGAAACTGTTGTCTATTTTAGTCATGAACTCTCAACTCAGGGTGAATTCCTTCAACTATACTCTTAAGTTTTTTCACTTGTGTCTCTCTTGGTTACTGTTTACTTCAATAGCACATCAATCACCCTAGTGCAGTTTTTTTTCTTCATACCTTAACCCATTTGGTTTTCCTGACTGCTGTCCTTTCATTTGAAAACATTTTAAAACATCATTTTCTATTTTTTCTTCATTTAATCCACTATATACAGAAAATATCAATTTAACTTTGAACCAATCAAAATAATCAAAATTCAACTCCTATACACTGTTGGTGGAAAACACTATGGAGATTTCTTGATAAACTAAAAATAGAACTACCATATGATCTAGTAATGTCACTATGGAGTATTTATCAAAAAAAGAAAAAAGAAATCAGTACATGGAGCTACTTGCACCCCCATTTTTTTACAGCACTATTCACAATAAACAATATATGGAATTAACCTAAATGTCTATCAACAAAGAAATAGATAAAAAAGTGAGATATATATATGTGTGTGTGTATGTGTGTGTGTGTGTGTGTGTGTGTGTATATATGATGTAATGTTATTTAGCCATAAAAAAGAACAAAATCATGTCATTTGCAACAACATGGATGGCACTGGAAGTTGTTATGTTAAATGAAATAAGCCAAGCATGGAAAGATGAATATTGCATGTTCTCACTCATATGTGGGAACTTAAAAAGTTGATTTCATGGAGGTTGAGGGTAGAATAATAGATACCAGAGGTTGAAAATGGTGTTTGGGTGGGAGGGGGTATGAAGGGAAGTTGGTTAATGGGTACAAACATATAATTAGTCAAAAGGAATAAGCTGTAATGTTCCATAGAAGAACAGGGTGACACAGGTAATAATTCTAATTCAAAATAGCTAGAGTAGAGGACTTGAAATGTTCCCAACACGTAGAAATGACAAATACTCAAGGTGATGGAAGCTCTAAATACCCTGACTTGATCATTACATATTAGATGCATATAACAAAACATCACATGTAACCACAAATATGTACAAATATTATGTATCAACTAAACAATAAAATAAAATAATTCATTTGCCTTCAGCTAATGACCCACCCAAATCAAATCTCCATTGACTTTTAATCTTTTGCCTCACCAGGGTACTGACATCTTTTAGGTAAGTACATTGCTGTAATCATTTGTTTTTAAGGATTGGTCTTCGGGTGCAGGAGACTAAATGTTAGATATGATTTATAGCTGACACATGCTTTCACTTATAGCAACACTTTCACAGAAGGGCCCACTATTCTACACCCCTATTCATCAATCATAGCACTTCTTTTAGACAAATGTTTTGACCTGATAACCTGGGGGCCCATGAAAGAATTTCACAGGGTATGTACTTTAATATAGTCTGGAAAAAAAGGCATTTTTTCACTGTATTCCAGTAGATGTGTTTATTTTAGAAAAAATCTAAAAATTCATCAGAAACTTAAGAAATTTAGAATCATTTACTACAGGCCTTTTAACCAAATTGTATCTTAGACGTGGATGTCAAATGTCTAACTATATGTAATTCAGATTTCCTAAAACAAACAAAAAATCTTTGGCTGTGCAGAAGCTTTTTAATTTAATCAGGTCCCATTTATTTATTTTTGTTGTTGCTGTGATTGCCTTAGGTGTCTTCTTCAAAAATTCTTTGCCTAGGCCAATGTCTTTAAGAGTCTTTCCTACATTTTCTTCTAGGATTCTAATAGTTTCTTTCCTAAGGTTTAAGTCTGTTAACCACCGTGATCCCATTCTATTAAGTGAAGTATCCCAAGAATGGAAAAATAAGCACCACATGTACTCACCA
>CM052436.1:80064654-80091753 GCA_028533085.1 Varecia variegata | reverse complement strand
GGGAGGGGCATGGGCAATATACTTAACCAGAACGGTTGTACCCCCATAATAAGCTATAATAAATAAATAAATAAATAAATAAATAAAACAAACAAACAAAAAATCATTATAAAAATAATAAATCATTACAAAGATATTATGTAAAAACAATAGAAATGAAACATTTTGTCATCTCAGTAATTAAACTAAAATTCATCAAGATTTCATAATACAAATACTTTGCATAAATTGTCAAGTATAATAAAATTCAGCAAATCTTTTATTCCAAAGAGGACTTTTCCACTTATTCTGAGTTGACTACTTAAATTTTGTTTTTAGGGTGTGATGTCTAATTTTTAAATATCCAATAAATTCAGATAAATTTAATAAGTATGTTTCATGCTTAAAAATCAAGGCTCAAATTTATAAACTATAAAATATTTTAACATAACACTTACATTTTCTCACAAAATAAAACAGAAACTACATGCCCTGACATTCTACCATCCCGATGCCACTTTTCTTCCCATGACTGTCTTGTTTTCATCCTTCAGTTTAACTGTCACACCTCAGAAAATTCTTTTCTTTCCCTGATCCTATCGTCTAAATGAGGTCACTTTTTAAAATTCTCTTTCGCAATCTTTTTTAGCAAGATTTCTAATTATTAATATTTTCTTATTTGATTATTAACTTAATGCTTATCTTCCCATTAAAATGTAAATTCTATAAGTCATGTTTTTGTGGTTGCTACTATATCCTCAGCATTTATTACAACACCCAGAACATCTTAAGGAATTAAAAAAAAACTGTTCTTTTTTTTAATGAACAAATACACATAATATTATGTGGTCTTAGTATCTTGATTGCTGTCGCAGTCCACTCAGGTAGTTATAACAAAATGCAATAAACTGTGTGACTTACAAACAACAAACATTTAAATCTCACAGTTCTGGGAGTTGGGAAATCTAAGATCAAGATGCCAGCAGATTAAGAGCCTGCCCTTTCCTCATAAACAGTGCCTCTTTGCTTGTCCTCATATGGTAAAAGGGCAAACAAGCTCTCTGGGGCCTTTTTTAAAAGTCATTAATCCCATTCATACAGGCTCTGCTGACATAATCTAAATCACCACCCAAAGGGCATCACCTTCTAATTTCATCACCTTGGGAGTCTGGATTTCAACATATGAATTTTGGGGTGATGCAAAAATTTAGATCATAGCAATGGCCAAATGAGTTTCTTGGTTCTGGTGTACCAGGTTCTGTTTTCTTTTATAGAATCTCTTCAAATCACTTCCCAAGACATATACTACTTCTTCAGTTCCCTTCCCACTAGCATTGGTGTTTTATATTAATATGTTCTTTATACTTGTCATACTTGCCAGTCAACCAAAACCTTCTGTTTTCTAGGCTTGGAATTTTTCCCAAAGTATTATTACTTTCCCAAAAGTTTAGTGTGCTGTCAGTAAATGTCAGGTCATTTGTGTTTAGGTAATCTCCAAACTTTTGCTACTTTGCCTGTTTACTGCCTGTTTTGAAACCACTTTCAATCTGCTTGGATTGATTAGAGGATTGATTAGTGTTCTGCCCATTCTTTGTATGGCCAGCATTAACCTCTGAGCCAGATGTAGTGTGGAATGGCTTGGGATCTAGTTTCCCTAAATTGGCCTTGTTACATCTTGTATTTATCTTTTAGGGGATTGGATTCAAATGTACTTTAGAGGATCCTAGGAGACCAGTGTTTTAAAATCTTCTGGTTCCTCTCAGATATTTCTGTTCTCATTTCCACAATTCCCTTGATCAAAATGCTAGCTAATTTTACTTCCAGAAAGTAGATACGTGGGAAATTTTGTCACTGTCATTCATCAAGATTTGTGATTAATGCATTGATCCACTCCAATTGCAATTTCTTTAGCCTTGTTTCTCAATATCTATGTTCAGCTTGTTGCCCTGAACTGCAACATCTTTCTTAATGTACTCTACTAATGCTGTCAAGAAATAATTTAAAACTCCACTCTATTGATCTTTTTTTCTAACTCACCAAAATCTTCTTTATATGAATATGCCTAGAGTCCCAAAGGGAATACAGTGAATAGCTTCACCACTTTAGTTAAGTCCTCCCATCTAGCCATGAGAGAATACTTATTACCACCTGCAATATCTTCACCCAGCCAATTTTCATTTATTTTCTGAATATTATAACAGTTTCTTGCCACACAAATCCCACTGAACTTTCCTTATGTCAACTATCTTTGCAAAATAAATATTTGCATGGCTTACATGCAAGAATCTGATGATCGCCTATAAATACTTCCAAATTTAAGATTTAAGATCCCTTGTTAATTTGAACCTTACAGAAAGCAATTTATTATAAACAATTCCATTATTTTGTGTGTTTTCCCCAAATGCAACTTCATTGTATGGTAAAAATATATAATTTTACCCACCTGTAATTATACTACCATATCATTGCAATTAGACACAAAAAAGTTTTGCACTTGATTAAATTTTGAGGAGCAGGGAGAAGAATTCTAAAGCTATAAATAAACAGTTCTAATGAGTTAGCTATCCATCCAGAGTGTCCTTACTTATCCATTTGACCTAGTTTATTTACAAGTTCTTTATTGCTATAAAAACTGCATTTTCAAATACATAAACAATAAATTTGTGTACTGGTTATATACATTTACAACACCAAATGTTCAATACTTCAACTGCTAATTTAGAGGAGAACACAAACTACATGGAATTTGTACTGATTAGTCCATTATATATTATTTCCATAATTATTATTATACAATGGGTTCACCACATTTTCTAATTATATTATACATATTCTACTGCCATTTAAAATACATACTTTTGTATTATGGAGTTTAACTTATTTATACATACTGATAACTCATGTAATTGTATTTCTTAAAAATTATTCTTCTTGTTCTAGATTCAGTACAAACTGGTTTTTTTTATTATTTTTGTTATTTTTTGACACAGAGTCTCACTCTGTCACCTGGGCTAGAGTGCCATGGCATCAGCCTAGCTCACAGCAACCTCAAACTCCTGGGCTCTAGCAATCCTCCTGCCTCCACCTCCCAAGTAGCTGGGACTACAGACGCTCGCCACCACGCCCGGCTAATTTTTTGATTCTATTTTTAGTTGTCTGGCTATTTTTTTCTATTTTTAGTAGAGACAGTGTCTTGCTCTTGCTCAGGTTGGTATCAATCTCCTGACCTCAAACCATCCTCCCACCTCGGCCTCCTAAGTGCTAGGATTACAGGCGTGAGCCACCACACCCAGCCTAGATTCAGTACATACTTTATAAAAGTTTTCCTTAAATCTGATATTTACTAAGTTAAATAATTTTTAATATGATAGATCCTTAAAAACTATGTTTCTAATATGAATGTCTGAAAATTAAATAATTATTAAATCCAGCTATTTACTTTATCATTTCTCTTGCAAAAATATTTTAAGTCACAATGAATTGTGTACTGCTAATTCTTACAATCAGGGAATCTGTTTCCAGCCATCTGCAATGTTGTAGTAAGAATTCATCCATGCAGACAGTGGCCACTGAGTTGCAATTACCCAATAGGTTGTCTGAACTTAGCTATAGCTGCAACACCCAAAGTGCTAGGGTTAGACATTATGGGATGAAAAGTACAGCTTCTCCTTATGGGAGGTGTCTGTGGATACAGTGAGCCACCAGTTTATCTATCATGTTACAAAACAAGCAAACATTTGGTACAATTATATTTAAATTAAGAGATCCCTGTCTATTTTTTTAAATGAGAAAATATCTGGAAACTTCATTCTAGAAAGTATTACAAATGGTAATTTATAAGAAAGACAAGCATAATATGATAATTTTAAATAAAACATGCTTTTTTAATTTGAGGAGTATCATAACAGTTTATAAACTATATGCTGCCATAAGTAATGAGTCTTTTTGTAATAACTGTCTCATTATTGTTCTAAAAATTAGTAATGTAATGTTATGTCTATATTTTCTTATGAAGAGAATAATTTATTATATTGGATATAGATTTGTTGTTAGACTATTAAATTTACTTGTCTGTTACAGTACAAGCAACTAAATTACAAAAGATAATAAAGAAAATGGATGGAAGCTTGTGGAAACACTAGATTAATTCCAGGCAACTTCAGTTTAGAGTGCTGTATTATTGCACCAAACAAATGGTCCAATGGTCCATCCAAATTAATTTCCTTACTCTGAGAGATGGCAACAGGTACATCTATTCAAAGAGTTCATGATAGACATCAAAGTTGGATTGTGTACTACAGTTCTGTGAGTTATTAAATATGTATTATCACATCAATATTCTTGAGTATATCTTCAAGCAGATAAATTAGCATATTCAGGACCAAATATACAGATCTATTAGAACTTAAAGTAGAGACTTGTGTGAAGAAAAAGGCAAAACATGGAGGAAAATAAACAAAGCTGTGGATTTATTGAATGAATTCTTTCATCCACATTACCAAAGATAGCTAAATATGGTAGCTATCTTCATAATCCTCCCCTGGCTTCTCCAGAAATAGAACCTCTATTTTAGTAAATTCATTATATTAGGAAATCATATTTTTATGATGTAAATGTCAATTACTTAAGGACCGCATGGAACCTAGTTAGTTCCATTTTAGAGAAGTTTGATAGGAAATTAGTAGGTGGTTGCACCATTCAGAAAGGTGTCAGTAGGAAGAAAAAATGAGATGTGGTAAAAGTTAACTTTATTGATCTAAAAGGAAGTGGCTGAGGCACAAAGTGTAATGTAAAGTGTTTACTGGAGCCACAGTAAGGACAGCTGCCCAGAAGATTCAGATCCAGGTAATCTTAGATGGGAGCTCTGTTCAGCCTTTGTTACAAGTGGATTTTTAAAGACAAAAAAAAAAAAAGATGGGGGACAGAGAATGGATTAATACAAATCTGTCAGGAATTCTCACTGGTTTACAGAAATAACATTGATTAGTGATTGGCTATACATCGTTAAGGTATAGGGTGTTGATTATAGTGTCTGCTGAAGAATTGCCACTTTATAACTATTTGTGGCAGTATTAATCACTTTCAACAGATGAATACATAGCTCAAGAGAGAAAGTAGACATGGCTGCTGTCTCATTATAATGTTTCTCTGGGCCTGATAATTTAAAAGGACTTGCATTCCTCTGATAAAATTTCTTTGCTTTTCTCAACTTGATCCTGCAAATTGAGGAGACCTCCTGTGATTCACTGACTTCTTGTTTGCTGCACCATCTTTGGTAAGAATCAGTAGTTATAATCTGGCTGTTTTGTCTGGGCTACTCCAGCATCACTGCCTGGAAAAGGTAGGTACTGTAGAGGCCAAGGGACAGCTTTCCCTTCACCCTCTGAGGATTCACTGGAAGATAAACTCACAAAAGGAGATTAATTGGAGAAAAGACATATGAATTTATTAACATAAACACAAGAGAGAACCACAGAATGATTACCCTAGCACTCCAGTGGTATTCATAACCTTGTATACCATCTTAAGGTTGCAGAAACGATAGGGGCTTAGACCCTGTCAGTATGGGTTATAGTTGCAAAACAGGTTATGGGGGAGCAAGAAGGGGAGATCTGGCTCACAAAGGTGCTCTTGTTATGTAGATGAAACCTAATAAGTAGCAAACCTCAGAGAGAATAGATAGTGAATGCTTCTTTCAGACCTTTAAGGGTGTCAAACTCACAGTTAATCTTTCCTAGATTGGACAAGAGAAAACCCTCTTGTCCTGAGAATGCCTGGCTTCTTTAAAATTCATTAATGCAGATTCTCTACAGACACAAATCTCCCTGACAAAAGACAACTTTGCAGGGCTATTTCTGTTTGCAGACCCTCTGAAGAGCCATCACAAAATATGTCAAAGAAGTGTATTTTATAGGGAAATATTTTCATTTTCTTCAGTACACAAGTGCTCTAAAGAATGATTCAGGTAGATCCCATTCTTATTCAGAAATCGTGTGCCTTGCCAGGCAGAAATAAATATGTTCGGAAAATCATTTTCAGTTTCCTGGAGAAACTAATCAGGAAAGATTCCTATTTTATATCCTAGGGAGCTTAACAAAATATTTCTGCAATTGATAAAGATATTGGTGGCCAAAACCCTAACCTAAGTGAATCATTTTGTTTTCCTGACCAATGAAGATAAAAATTATAAAATTATAAATATAGGGAGATGAAAACACATAACACTTCGCTTTTTTTCCTTTATTTATAAATGTAGCATTTGATCTTGTTGAGCATTTATAAACTAGAAACCAGATATAGATTGCTGTTAATGGAAAAACTAAACTCTGTAAAATATTTTAAAGAGGTTTATGCTGAGCCAATATGAGTGACTGCAACATGGGAAAACACAGTCTCAAGAGGTCCTGAGAAAATGCACCTGGGGCACTCAGGTTACAGTTTGGTTTTATACATTTTAAAGGAACAAGAATTGTAGGTAAAATAATAAATCAATACATGGGATGTATACTTTGGTTTGTCCCCAAAGGGCAGAATATCTTAAAGAGGGGTCTTACAAGTCATAGGTGGGCTTAGGGATTCTTTAGTTGCCCATTGGTTGAAAGAGTTGTGCTTTGCCAAAAACTTGGAGTCAGGAGAAAGGAATGTTTAAGATAATGGGACAGAGGGGTCTGTTATCTGTCACGTGGTGCCATCCTAGAGTCAGGTTGGACAGTAATCCACAATACGCTGGGTCAAAAAAGCAAGACTGATGGCCTGCAGGTGTAACTTAACCCTTGATTTGCATGACCTTAGGTCTTATTTATAATTTGGTATCTTATTGTCACAAAGAGTCTGCTTTGTCAGTCTTAGGTCTCTATATTAATATTAATGTTGGTGAGTTGTTATGCCTAAACTCCAAAAGGATGGGGGTAAATTGAGGTGTGTATGATCTCCCTTCCCATCATGGATGGGAACTCAGTTTTTACATTTTTGGTGGGGGGTCCCCTTTGCCAAGTGAAGATTCATTCAGTTGGTGGCAGGGATGCTTAGATTTTTATTTTTCATTTACATTACCACATTAAAACCTGGCTTTAGCTTCCTCCTGTCTATGTGTATTTTTCTAAGTGTGAGTAATATAAACATACATTTTGTAGAGTTTCTTTTTTCAATAGTCATAGTACTCTTTTGCACATTAAATGTTCTGTGGTTTGTTAGGGGTGTTTGTGCCATGGGCTGAGAAAGAATTCTTGACTCAAAGATTAAGGTAGGTTTTGAAGCAAAAAGTTTACTTTCCAAGGGAAGAAAGGGTGCAGCATTAACTGAAGAAGGAATGCTGGCCCAAGGATAAGTAGCTTTGGCTTTTATTGGAATTTTACAGAGCAGAAAACTTGTTATTGTGAAATGATAACATAAGGCAGTTTGCTTTCCAGAACAGTTGTTTTCTGTTAGGCTGGTAGTATCTGACTTCTTGGAATGTGGTCTGGCAGATGCTGAAGGGGGGAGAGGGGTACATGCCTTTTTCTTTTTGTTCAATATTTTTCCAGTTCTGCAAAGCAAGCTCATAAAAAAAAAAGTTAACCCCCAAGGTGGTCAAGCAAGAAGCAAACAATGGGTCCAGGACACCACTGTGTGCTGGGATGTTTCTGCGTTAGATGATTTACTAGCAACAACATCCTTTCAGTGTTGTCTGGTAATAAATTAATCTACGTTGTTTTAAGTAATACTTTCTTAACATATTTGAGCACAGGGGAAAAAAAGTAACACCTAACAGAAATCAGTGTTTCACAGATCACCAGTCTGCTAAGCATGGCTATACATTTTTGATATGTAATATACTTTGCTCATATTTCAAACCTAAACTGAATAAAGGGCATATAAAGTTTGGTAAAATGTTGGTAATTATAAACTGTATGGAAACGGCATGGAGTGTTTATTGCAGTGGCTGCTGGAATTAGAGATGAGCCTGAGAGAATGTGAGGTGCATCATAGAAAACATCTCTTACAAGGTATGTCCTCAAAAATATTTTAGACAATCTTCAAAATATGGATTTCAATGCTTTCACAAGAAAATTATGATGTTTATTTTGCTAAATAGCAAAACTTTATATGTATATGGATAGCTTTAAGTACTTAAAGTAGCCATCTCAGGTCTTTCTGATTAAATGCTAACTAACTACCTTAGAGGATGAGAGACTGATACAAGCAAATTAATTAACCTGGGGTATAACTTGAACATCACACTACCTATTTACCTATGTTCAAGTATTTTTCTTAAAAAATTACAAATATTTTAACAAATGTTATTTGGCCACCATAGGCATTTGAGTTTGCAACCTTTCCAAAGAAATCCTGTGGAGTGGAATCTTTTCATATTCCCATTGACTACCTCGTAAATTGGTATCTAGACTCTATATTGGTTGCCTATAGGTAGTCAGGAGGCTACCCCTATGTTATAACAGAGTTATAATGAATAATGGAGATAATGAAATTATAACACAAACATGGTGACCTAAATATAAACAGCTTCTTACTGTCACTTTCTTGTTTAGCCTCAAAAATTTCCATTAGATGAGAGGTTTTTGCATGTGGTTGAAATTCTAAGGCTATATCATTCCAGAAGGGAATAATATATTTGATATAGAAAATACCTTGCATGGTAAGCCTACTCACAAGCAATACTTTATAGAAATGTCTCATTGGCATGTGTAAATGATTTATCTTGATCAAATTTATTTTTAGAAAGTAGAGTAGTCTGTCCTGACATATGTAAAATCCTATTGACTTTGAATAATGAATATAATTTTTTTTTATGTTTTAAAAATTGTATTCCTAAATTGAAAAACAAATCTGTCACTATTTAAGTATGAGTCTAAATTTTATGGTTAGATTGTTTGAAACTATTTAAATACATATTTATCAAGTACAATTATTGAAGAAAATTGTCATTTTATTGAAATAGATTGAATCTAATTTTGGAATTCTTTTTCATCTCTTAGGTTCTACTTAAATTCGTTCATAAAGAATAAACTAATATAACTGGTGGAAATAACATGATTACTGTTTTACACTGGAAATGAGATATTCTTCATTTTCTTTTTTCTTATTTCCAGAATTAATATAAGGAAGTGAATCAAGTTTGCGTAAGGAAATTGTGAATATACTTAAAACTATATACTTCATCTCTTTGTCTTCAGCAATTCATGGGAAAGCAGGCTGACATAAGGCATTTGGTTTAATTTGATTTCATGTAAATGATTAAATTATAAGAACGTTGGCTTATTTCAGAGCCTATGAAATAAAACAGTGAAGATTCAATTATCACTAGGACATTAACTATGAAACAAGACAGTCAAAGCTCAATTATTACTAGAATATTGGCTTTCTTATGGAACAATTTACTTATTATCTTGTTGTTTACCCACACTTACTACATAGTAGTAACTTGATAATTGCTTGCTGAAGGATCTGAGTCCAGTTACTCTCTGCCACTAAGAACCCTTATTTTTTTTTTTTTTTTTTACTGGTTACTTGTTTTAAATAGTCATTAGTACCACAATCTGTGCCCTTTTAATTTAACATAGAAAAATAAACCAAGTCTAATTTGAAAAGTTCTCTAGGCATGAAAGAACTCACTAGGAGCTTTTGGGACAAATTAATGTTTATCTATGGTCTTAAATGTATAGTTTACTCTTTTAATTAAATTAGAGAAATATTGAAACATTCACATTTAATGTCAATTGCAAAATGTCATTTCACAGTTATATGTAATAAACATTGTGGGCTATTACTTTACCCTATTCTTTTTAGTTTGAATGAAAAGCCAATAGAAATATCAATTATTAGAATTAGATCAAAAAGAAAAAAGTTTTGAATAAGTCAAAATTCAGAAGTAAAACATGGCTTTGATGGTATTATGTTGTTCTGGAAAAAATGGTGACATGTATAACACCTGCAGAATAGAAAAACAGAAAGAAACCATATTACATAAATGGAAATGAGGTAATTTAAGTAAGATTAATTAAGTTTATATGTAGACATAAGTTTTTTTTATTCAACTTCTCAGTGGGAATCCAAACCTCTTAAGTTGTGGGAGGTAGGGGGGACTAATGAAAATTTAACATGGAAGATGATACATTTTATTTGAAAAAACAGAGAATTTTCTAGAAATGTGAATAATTTTTTATCATTTGAGGAAAATAATGTATAACTTTACACATACTTTGATCATCTTTAATCAGTATAAAACAAGCATTTTATTCAATATATTCAATTACAATAACATATTTAGAGAAAGTCATGTTATTAAATTAGTATTTGGTGAAAAATGTTAATTGAAAATAAAGTAAGAGATACTGGAATTAATAGCAGAGTATAAAAATTAAGTAGGGGAATTTAGAATACCTCAATATAACTTTCAAAGGATATAACTCCTTAGAAAGAAGTAGACTTGAAGCTGTTAAGTAAATCAAACTTTCTGTTTGTTCTAAAAATAATTTCATGTGTACGTGCCTTAATAATTTAAGGCACTTTAATAATTATCTCCTGTGAATTAAGTTCACTATTATCACTTGATAAATGAGAAAACTGAAGATCAGAGAGGCTAGAGATGGAGCCAGGATTCAAAAACAGATCTTTTACCACCAAATCCATAAGTAGCCTTCAAATTTGAAGAATTAATTTTATTTATCCACATATTTCCTCGCTAGATTTATTGTAACCAGAAGGAAGCATGAGGTGGACTCAAGGACTCCATGTTTTGTTTCTTATCTAGGTATTGATTGTGCAATGGGTTCAGTAAAAATTCATCCAGCTTTGTACACAAAGTAAGTGAACTTTTCTATAATTATATTACATTTCAAAAAATAAACAAGAATAAAATGGCAAAGTATTTCTCTCCAGGAATGCCCTTTTCACTCATAGTAAATATCAAAGAATTTACTATGCTTGACAGGGCCTTATATGATCTAGCCTCCTACCCCACCCCATCCCACTTGCTTTATTTTTTCTTCCTCATTCTCTGCGTGATTTTTCATCATAAAAGTTTTCATAATCTAGCATATTATGTATTATATTCACTTTTTAAAAAATGTTTATTAGAGTAGAAGCTATTAATACATGTCTATTAAGAAATGTCTGTGTGTTTCATGCACTATTACATATCCCATGTCTAGCACATTCTAGGTGCTCAATAAATATTTATATATATAATGGGTGAATGAATCAATTAATTGGTGAATGGAAAAATACACAATGTACTGACATTTTCCTTATAGTCCTACTCCTACTATGTCATACACCAACTCTGTAAAAGCAACCTTCCCATGTTATTGTATTATTTTTTGTTTAAATTTTATTAAGATAATCATATATTCACACACAGCTATAAAAATAATATAAAGAGATCCTATGTACATTTTACCCCTGTTTCCCCAATGGTGACA
Organism: Varecia variegata; assembly: GCA_028533085.1. NCBI lineage: Eukaryota > Metazoa > Chordata > Mammalia > Primates > Lemuridae > Varecia > Varecia variegata. The sequence continues at coordinate 80,080,354 of CM052436.1, read as the reverse complement.
TTTTTGTAAAAGTATACTATAATATCACAACCAGAATATTAAAATTGTTACAATCCATTGATCTTATTCAGATTTCACCATTTTTACTTGTACTCATTTGAATGTGTGAATATATTTAGTTTTATATAATTTTATTGTATCTGTAGGTTTGTATATTCACCACCACAGTCAAGATATTTACCGTTCTACCACCACAAGAATACCTCAGGTTACTCTTTTACAAACTCACTCATCTCTCTCCTTACTACCCATTAACCCCGTCCCTAACCCTTAGTTTCCAGTAGCTGTTTTCAGTTTTTGGCTATTACAAATAAAGCTATTCCTGAATATTATAAAATAACTGGGGATAATTTTTTGTGTGAACACAAGTTTTTATTTCTCTGGGATAAATTCTCAGGAGTATAGCTGTTAGATGATACGGGATTTGCATATTTAATTTTATAAGAAACTGCCTAACTGATTTCCACAGTGTCTATACCATTTTTCATTCTCACCTGCGTTATATGAATGATACCATTTCTTCACATCCATGTCAGCTTTTGGTATTGTCACATTTTTTAAGCTAATCTGATAGGTGTGTAGATACTTTTTTTATGTGCGTGGTCTCTCTTTCTCTAAAGAACTGTGGAACTGAAAACCAATGCTTGAGTTATTCATTTTTGTTTTTCCAGTGCCTAGCATACCATCTGGCACATAATGGGCCATCAATAAATATTTGTTGGATGAATAAATTAATAAATTAAAGAATGAAAAATAGCTATTTATGTTCTAAAATTTTGAAGTCCAATATATTAATATAATATTATATTAATGCAAAACAAAGGAGAACTAAAACTAAAATCTATAATTAAAATGAGCTGCCATATATGTAACTAAAACAAAGAGACATTTCCATTATATTAACTGATTTCATGGGTTGATTACTTAAAATTATGTTGTTATCAATTGTTTTAAATGTCTTAAAACTTTATGGATGATATTTCACAATGAACGATTATACCAGTACAATCATTATAATTATTTCCGAATATAATTCTTTATTGAAAGTGAACATATATGAATGTTTTTAGACAAGATAACATTTCATAATCAATAATTACAACATTAAACTGAATTAGCAATAATAACATGTTCAACTCCACCTTACAAAGCAGGTCATCTACTATATTATCAGAAAAAATTACTATAGGCTCCATATATTTTTAAAAACTCACTATTAGGTGAGAAAATAGAATTTTGTGTTTAGTATTCATTTTGGGAAAAATACTTTTATTTTCTGAAAATGTGAGTTGGCATGGAGTAAGCAGTGAACCAGCTGAACTCAAGGTTTCCTTTCTTTTTAATTTAGGGGGGAAGATATATGAAAGGCTCAAAATGAAATTACTTCATCAGAATTCACATTTGATTTTCATCTTTTTAGTTACCCAGCTGCATCAATGCTCAACTGACTATACGCCCAGCTGCATTATTCAAGGAAGTTATTCAAGAAGGAATACTTGCAATATGTGTTATACTGAGTGGTGAGCTAATTAAAAGAAACTCACAGCTGGATTTTTAGAAGATTTTGATCTTGATTGTAAGGTGCCAAAAATGCTTGTTGGTTGGATTATGTTCCTTATATCCTGAATCTGTAGTCTTCTCTTGTAAGACAATTGGTAAGAACTCTTGATAAATGAATACATAAGTGAATCTTTATCTCTTTCTTCTTTTCTTTCTGTTACAGCTTAATAAAATACATATCATATATAATTTCTTACATTTCAAAGAGGTCCTCCTGCCCAAAAGTTATGGTAAGAATGCAATACTATATCCTCCAGGAAGACACTATTTCTTACAGTCAAGTAAAATCCCTACATTTAAAAAATATATGTTCTAAAACCTGTATTTCCCCCATTGAAGACTTGTGATATATTTTTAGTGCCTTGCTTTGGGTTTATTTTTTTCTCACCAAATTATAGTACTTCATGTTTGCTAAAGCGTGCAGTCCTAGACATGAGATCTAGTGGTGAGGAGGGCAAAGATAATGGGAGAATTTAAACAGGAAAATAATACAGAAGCAAATAAAAAGGACTGTATGAATAGAATATTAAAAAAGGAAGCAGCAATGGAATAACTGAGTACTAATCCAGCTTTGTCACTGTCAAGCAGTCTGACTTGTAAATCTGCCTCTTGGATTCCTTACAACATCAATTCTTTCAACTGTAAATGTGTAAACTATTCAAGACAGTGCCTTCTTATCCCCAAGGCTAGTTATTTTGTTGAAGTAATCAATATTTGCTCCTACTGCCTTAAGCAAAAAAAAGGAATTTAATATTAATATAACAGAAAAGGGTGGACTTAATTAAACTAAGAAAAGTACAATAAGGACTTATATGGAACTCAAAATCTCCTGGGATAATAGTCTTCTGTCTAGGCCTACCCAGTTTCTTCTCTCAGTTGTATTGAATCTTATTCCATTTTATTTTTTTCTCTCTCTCTACCTATTTTCTTTCTCTGCTTCTCTAAGTCCTCCCCATTCTATTGCCAACACAGAATAAATAGAATTGAGTAGTTCTAAATATAAATCCCAACTTTATAGACAGGAAAACAGATTGGTCAAGTGTGAATCAGAATCTTCCAGTTTTGAATTAACTGACATTCGGGACAGGGTCATATGGCTCATTTCTGTTCAGTGGGGACCCTGGTAGCTACGCTGAAAAAGAGAGAAGTAGAATGCATCAGGAAGATTTAACAACATGTCTACCTCATTGAGGAAGAGACTATTATGGAATTTTGAAAAAGCAAAAAAAAAAAAAATTTCTTTATGTATGCAACAGTAAAAGTGTTTGTTCTAAACATGGATTTGTATATATATATGTAGATTTTAAAAGTTTATGAAAGTAGAGATGTTTGAAGAAATTTTCATGGCCTAAATTTCTTGTCAATCTTAGGACTAATTTATAATAACCTTATCCATTTCACTTAACAGTTATCAGTAGGTGGTCTTCTGACTTTCCAAATATAAATTTTTATGGACTTATTTGAAAATGAGCTATTAGGCACATTTTTGATGACTTCCCCTGCCTTTAAAATGATCATGTAAAGGAAGTAAAATTAACTTTATAAAAAAAACTGGATAATGTTTAGAAAACTGGAGAATTTACAAGCTCAGTGGACTGAGATTCTCTTTTCCAAAATGGTCCATATTCTTAGGATATAGTTTATCTAAAAGTGTGGACCATCTCAATTTTGCCTGAAGTTATTTAATACTCAGATAGTTGATGTTATACTAAAATGTCTGAATTTTGAATTATAGGTTATACATTTTAACTTTTTGAAATAACTTAAAATAAATATTGGGATATTTAGTACTTTTAAATTTTCAGAAAGACTGTTTTCTCATTTAACTGAAATTCATCTAAAACCTGAGCTGTATGAGATCATTCAGAACACTCTCCTACAGCTGTAAATTCTTTAAAAATATTATTAAGTATTCTAAGATGGATGTGATTTATTTAAAAATGACTACAGTGATATACCAGTTGGGTTAATTTTCCTAGTTAATTAAGGCAAAAACGATAATAATTATTATTTTTATCTGTATTTGATAAGGTTTTAATGTTTACAAAGGCCTATAAACATGTTTTTATCTGGTCTTAATTAAAATTGTGAAATAAAGATAGAAATTATTATTTAGTTCACATCTCAAACAGGCTCACAAAAATGAATTATTTTGCTTATAGCCATATAGCTACAGCCCAGACATGTACTCCAACTCTGATTCAAATTCATCATTCTTGCTATTATACTGCAGGGTCTAATATTCACTAATAATTTCCATGTGCATACTAATCATCCTGTTTATTTAAAATAATACAACTGAACTAATATTTTGTCTCTAACAGGAACAATAAAGCTTTCTTTGAGAGGGAACTTATCATTTCTTTTTAAGTAATTATCCTTAAAAATCCTAGAAAATAATTATGTAACCCAAATATCCATAATTCCCTCAGTGTATTATTTATGATTTATATAAATGCTTCTTGAGTCTATTTAGAATTCCATCCTGAACTATTTCTGATTGATATTTTAAATGCACTGGATACCATCATACTTTTTTATTTTCCACATTTAACACCAAGGTCAGAGTCTTTATGTTAGAATTCTAGAATTTAGAGATTGCTTTATATCTAATGTAACTCCATTTTTAACATTTTCATATTTTTTTGAAAACATTAAATAATTATAGTTCTATTTAATTTGGGTCAACCTTTTTCTGAGGTATGACTATAAAACTTGAGCCCCATCTCATTTTAAGTGCAGAAGAACAGCTATCAAGTCTAATAACTCTTAATAAATTGTTCCTTGAATAAAGACACTAACTAGAATTATTTTTTGTCTATACTAACATGAAATTTAAGCATAATTGGGGAAATAAAAACATTTTATTTCTCTAATTTCAAAGACTAATATTTGAGGCTAAAATATTTACCATAATAGTAGCCAGCATGCAGAATGTTATAGCTGCACATATTATTATAACTTTTTATTCTCTCAATAACCACAAATGCATTGATATTTTTTAATTTTACCAATAGAGATAGGGAGGTACGGAAAGTTTAAGATACTTCTCTCTCTGTATGTCGCTAGCAAGTGCTAGAACTGATAACTTGAACACAGGCAGTCTGAATACCCTGCTCCCTGAGATAATCTTTAGGTATTTTCCTGCTGGCACTGTAATAGGTATGGATCTATTGGCTGGCATGTGATAGAATCTGCCTGAATCTCCTCCACCTGTCAGTCCGTTGCTTCTCCTATAAATTACTGACAACTTGACTTTCTTCCATTGGCATTCTCAGAAGACCTAACACCGTTGCCTGTCTGCAAATGTTATGTCTTGCCCTGGCTACTTTTCCTCATAGTGAAGGCTCTTCCTGGCTTTATACGGCCTGTATTTTTTAAACTAAACAAACAACTCAAACAAAACACCAAAATCAAGACGGTCTAGATTGTTATTAGGGTGACATAGTAATCATCCAGGTGACCTCTAAGGTATCTTTGAGGTCACAAATGTAGAATTTGTTTTTGATAAATATCTTTATCTTCTGGCATAGACAATGGAAATTTCAGAGGAAAGAATATCTAACTCCTGATGACAGCTAAAAAGAAACTTTGTGTCTAGGTCACTGTATCATGACATAGTGGAACTGGCAGCAATGGGTTTAGTTTGGGGGAGAGAATCAATCATCTCATTAAACCTGAGATTGCCTCTCTGTTACCAGTCTGTAATATAATTAGACTAACAACTTCAAGTCTTACAATCTAACTTTTTGCATAAATAAACCTATTACAAATTTATTTACAATGTTGACCATTTCTCTAGCTAAATAAAGAAATCAAACTTACCTGACTTACTAATTCATCAGCTAATCTTCTGCAAGTAGATTTTACCAATAATAAGAAAACATATTTATGTCTAAATCGACTCCTTTAAAGCTCATCCTGTAGTGCTAGTGGCTTGAGCTAGAAAAGTAAAATGCCCATTTTGTTTCTTTAAAAGTAACTTATAAAAAGGAAATACATGTTGAACTCGTTTAAACAGGTAAATTAGTCACACTTTAAGTGGCCAGCCATGTGGAAAAGTGTAAATTGACCATGTAAGGATGTTATGTTACTCTGTCCAGTATCTATGGTAAGCACAATAAATATTTGTTCAATTGAAGTGTTAGCACTGGATGTCAACAAAGTTTTTACAAGAAAAGACTGCTGGAAAAGTAGGTAGTCTTATTTTCGTGGAGGTCACATTGCCAACATTAGTACCTGATTTTAAAGATTTCACATAATCTCTAATGCACAAAAAAAGAAAGATAAATTGTATGTGTATATATATGCACATATATTTTACACTCTACAAGTCATCAAACATCAGCATGGTATCATACCATTGTGCAATTTACATCATTTTTCCTTCATCTATTGATATTCCAAAACACAGAAACATTATATGATCTTGGGAAGTCCATAGCATAAATAACAGAAAGATGCAAAATTTATTGTGGGCATGTTTACAGAATAGTGCCATGTTTACAGAAATTGTTTGCCTAATTCAATAGTCCATAAAAGGAATAGAGTAACTCTGACTCTCTCTTAATTACAGAGTGTCTTCTGGCAGGCTTTCTTAACCTGTTGACATTTTGGAACAGATAATTCTTTGTTTTGGAGATCTTTAATGTACACTGTAGAATGTTTAGCATTACTGCTGACCTCAACCCACTGAATGCCAATAATATCCCCTACCAACCCTAGACTGAAGCAATCAAAAATGTCTCCAGATAACAAAATGTCCTCTGGGGGAAAAAAATCTCTGAGCACCAGTAAGTTATAGAGCAGCAGCCCCCCCACCTTTTTGGCACCAGGGACCAGTTTCACGGAAGACAATTTTTCCACAGACCAGGGTGAGAAGGATGGTTTGGGTATGATTCAAACACATTACATTTATTTTGCAGTCAAACCTCTCTGCTAATGATAATCTGCACTGCAGCTGCTCCCCAGGACTAGTATCACCACCTCAGCTCCACCTCAGATCATCAGGCATTAGATTCTCATAAGGAGCTGGGAACCTAGATCCCTCACATGCACAGTTTACAGTAGGGTTCTGCTCCTATGAAAATCTAATGCTGCTGCTGATCTGACAGGAGGTGGAGCTTAGGCAGCTATGCAAGCAATGGGGAGTGGTGTAAATAGAGATGAAGCTTCACTCACTCACCTGCTGCTCACCTCCTGCTGTGTGGCCCCACTCCTAACAGGATGTGGACTTGTACTGGTCCATGGCCCACAGGTTGGAGACCGAAGCTATAGGGAATTGCTCAGGCAAGTCCAAAGGAAAGTAGTTTATTTTACTTTATCTCCATTCCAGTCTCAATTCTAAGCCTGAATACACACCTGACAATATGGAACTATTGGGGATTCTCCACCGCTGCTTGGTAATTCAAGTTTTTAATTATTTTCTGGAGAAGTAGGGATTGATTCATCATTATATTACCTAGAACTCTGACTTGTAGGTTAGTTACTAGAGCTCCTCAGCTTGGGAGCTGAAGATCTGTTTGAGAAGAAGAATCTAGAGTTTGCTGTATCCTGGAAGGAGCCATTCTTCTTGATAGTAGAGGATTTCCTAGAACTAATAGATGAGGCCACAACGTTTATATCCCTAATTGTTGATCTTCTGTGGGAATATCAAAAGAGAGTTCATAGAATGTACATGAGAATCTTTGGGTGTTTTCATTTGAGGCCTCAAGAGTTGAGGACTGTGAGGTTGTTCCCAGAAGATAGATTTCTGTAAATACATGGTATGAACTTGTATTTGTACTTTTGTTGTGTATTTACACATCCATGTCATAGGGCAGTTTCTCTAAGAAATAGACTGAAATTCTAAGATTTTTATTTAGTAACTTCATTCAACAGTGCCTTTGTGATCAACAGCCATGAGAAAGAAAAAGAGTAGGATTGGGCAGGGGAAGAAGTTGAATTGCCATGCAATTCCAACAAAGGCCTAAGCAAACCCAACGGGGAGTTCTGATGCTGGGGTGACCTTACAGAGTCATAGGGTCTTAAGACAAGGAAGTTGGCTCTTATGTACTGAATGGACCAGTCACTGGATGCAGGCTGCCCATGGAAAGGTGACATTTAGACAAAGTAGATCTTCCAGCAGCAGACAATTCTTGGAGAGAGACTGAGGTGACAGCTGTTAGCCATTAGCACTTCTGGAAGCTAAAGGTATTAGGGCCTCACTAGGCATCTATTACAACTCACATATTGATAGCTTACATCAAATGCTGCATAAATGCTTCCATAAGTTTGTAGTAGTTCTGAGATGCTCTTCTAAGTTGACCCTGGGCTCAGCATTTAGACTGGGAGAAAGACTGGATTGTGATATTTTAGACACACCTGGAATTATTATGTTTTCTATTCTCTAATTTTTTAACAACTCCTGGACATGAATCTAAGGTTGCTGGAGTTTCTCTCAAATTCAGAAAAGAAGGCTAGAATGAACACCCAAAAGAAGTAAAAATTATTGTCAAAGAAAAACAAGTTTTCTCATTATAGCAGTGGACTCAGCAGTACATATGAATGATAGAAAATTGATCATTCATAGAAAACTGAATCATATATTTCCAATTTACATACATTTTTTGTTCTGTTTTTATTTATTTAGTTATTTGAGACAGGGTCTTGCTCTGTTGTCCCAAGTAGAATGCAGTGGCATAATCATAGCTGACTGCAACCTCAGCCTCCTGGGCTCAAGCAATCCTCCTCCCTCAACCTCCTGAGTAGATGGGACTAAGGTGCACACTACCATACCCAGCTAATTTTTTATATTTTTGGTAGAGACAGGGTCTCATTCTTGCTCAGGCTGGTCTCAAACTTCTGACATCAAGCAATCTTCCTGCCTCAGACTCCCTGAGTGTTAGGACAACAGGTGTGAGCCACCGAGCCTGGCCAATTTATGTAAATATTATGTGAACTTTGTTTTTTTATTGAAGTGAAAAATGACATCACATGAAGAGGAAAATGAAAACTAGAAATATATTTTTTAAAGTAGTCAACAATATGGATTACATTTACATTTTATTTTCTTTTTTATCACCACACAGTCTGAATAGCATACGAAATGTCTCATTCCCAGACAAACATTAATTACTTTTTGTTTGTTTGTAGTGTCTGATCTTTAGAATGAGTAAACCATGCCATTTTAGAGAGTGAGGAAAAATCTGAAGTAACAACAAATCCTACCTCTAGAAAATCTTATTAAAAAACAACACTTAATCTTTTTAATCTGATCCATACAACATTCACCAAAATAATTTGTGCTTATCAATATTTTAACTTGTTTCACTGCTTACCATGATTTTTGATATTAGAAAGTCCCCATTTTTGAATTCTAAAATATGCTTCATCCTTTTAGGATGGTATCTTTCTGAATGCTATCTTTACTGATAATGATTTCCAACTGCTATCATGAGAAAAAAGAAAACCCCAGAGAGGGAATCAAAAATAGAATATGGATGTTCCCATGAGAGGAACAAGTAAAAATTTTAATTTTTAAAATCTCCCCTCTCTGCAACCTACCATAAACTCTAAGAACAGTAAACAGTATTAGCATTTAGCCTACTTTTTTGTTCCTTTTATGTATGTATGTAAGAATGTATCTATCTATCTCTCTAATCTCCTCTGATTATTCTCAAAACTTCTGCATAGATACACAAAATGGCACATGCATGATCTTATATCTAGGTTAAAATTGTGGAGAAAAATTTGTATGAAATTAAAGTGCTTATATCATTCCTCTGCTGAGGAAAACAATACAATGTAGTGAGAAAGAAGAGAGACACTGGATTTCTAAAGAGAAGTATGAAAAGTATGAGAGCAACATTGGTACAAATATACATCACATCTAGTTGTCTTACAAGTGTACTAGAGGAAGATAACCTTGACACGGGGCAGGAGCAGTGTGTTGAAAACAAGAAAAAGTACTCTTCTCTTGAGCTTCTCCAAAGTATCTAAACTGTGAGAATAAAATTAAGTTTATAAAATGCCTTCTCAGAGAGGGAAGACAAGATGGCTGACCAGAGACAACATCTGCCAGATCGTTTCAGAAAGAAGGAAAAGTTTTAGATAAAACAAACAAACAAACAAACAAATAAAAAAAAAAAAAAAACATAGATTGGGTGTAATTTCAAGGGAAAAGTACTAGAACCTACTAGAGATTCCACAGGAAGAAGTTGTGGAGCAGAACAAGAAGGAACAAGATATTGGCAGAGATCGACCCCAGATGTTTGGAGACCAGCAAAAAGGGTAGATGGGGAGATTCTTCCCTCTCTCACATCTCTGGCAGTCAGCAGGCTCCCCAGTGGCTAGAGAGCCTTTCTATACTCACAAGTCCAAAAGCTGCTGCCGCTAAGAAACTGAGAGCTTCTTGAAGACAAAGCATCAGGCTGCCAGCACCCTTGGGGGCATTTCCCATCAACACAGACCTGAGTCAAAATCCATATTGCTTCTCCATCCACTGGGCACCTTTGTCCTCCCCAGTGACCTTCAGACCCTCAGTTTTCATCTTACTCATTCCCATACAAATATTTCCCAACTCTGGCCCAGAGTGTGGGAGCCACAGAGGCCAGTGGGTCCAGGGGATCTGTGTGACCCCAGAGCCTGGATATTCTGGGTGGGCTGTGTTCCAGAGAGAGGGACAGAGATGACGAGAGTGCTAGCTGTCCTCCCTTTAGAGTGTTTTCCTCCTCTCTCCCTCCCCCACCTGGATTTGCTGAGAGAGACAATTGAATGGGGGCTCTCAAGAGTGGGTGCTTCCCTTCTGTTGGTGCCTCCACCACACGGAGGCTTCCACAGAGAATGGGGCTCAAACCTTTCCTCTCAAAGACCTGCAGTGGGATAAGGGGTGCTCAAACTGTGAGCTCCCTGCTCACTGGCCCTCCCTGGTACTGCTCACCTGCCTGCTCCATCAGAGCAGGGCACACCCCAAAGCACAGGGACATCAAGCCTATTTGAGCACACTCCTCCCTGGCACAGTTAGGGATTGATCTTCAGGGACCCAGGGACAGGCCCACAGACCAGATCCCATACTGCCAGGACTTGATTGTGTTGCTCACATAACTGCAAGTAAATAAATTCTATCAACAACCTGAATGAACTTGGAAGTGGATTCTTTTCCAGTGAAGTCTCCAAATGTGAACACAGTCTTGCCAACACCATGATCTCAGTCTTAAGAGACCATAACTGGAAGATGTAGTTAAGCTGTGCTTAGATTCTTAACCTGTGAGAAATACAAGATGACAAATGTGTGCTATTATACACTACCAAGATTACAATAATTTGTCACACAGGAAAAAAATCAAATACAGGATCATTCTTGAATCTATAGCATAGGTACATTTATGGCTTTTTTCATCTGACCAGGTTTCTGCTTCTTTAATATGGAAGGGGATGTTCTTTTCACCAGGTCATTATAAACTGCTGGAGGTGGAGGCACAGATGGGTGGACATGTGTAATATTGTGAAACATATATTTGATCTTCACCCCTGTTTCCTGGGATACAACTCTTAAAATTTTTAGAATTCCAAAGTGATATTGTTTTGTATGCTAATGAGTGGATTGGTAACTGGAAGTTACCCACTAGGTAGGATGGGGACTGGTCACCAGAAAGACTACACAGCAGGATTAGAGGGTTGAGATTTTCAGACCTACCCCCTAAATTCCAGGGAGGGGAGAGGGGCTGAAGGTTAAGTGGATCACCAATGATTAAATCAATCATGGCTACATAATGAAGCTTCCATAAAAATCCAACAGGACTAGGTTCAGAATGCTTCTGGATAGCTGAACACGTGCAAGTTCCTAAAGGGCAATGAAACCAGGACATGGAAACTCTGTGCCCCTTCCTACAGGCCTTGCCCTAATGCATCTCTTCCTCTGTATCCTTTCTAATATCCTTTATAATAAACTGGCAAATGTAAGAAAAGTGTTTCCCTGAGTTCTGTGAATCTGAGGAGGGAATTGTGGGAACCCTGATTGAGGAACAATTGGTCTGAATCACAAGTAAAAGAACCTGGGGCTTACGAAGGGGGTATCAAAGTGGGGGACAGTCTTTGGGACTGAGCCATCAACCTGTGGGATCTGAGACAATCTCCAGGTAGTGTCAGAATTAAATTGAATTAGAGGACACACAGCTGGTATCCGTTGCAGAACTTACTGATTTGTTGTTAGCGGAGAGAAATACCTACACACTTCTTGGTTATCAGAAGTCTTCTATGTTGATTGTTGTTGAATGAGAGAATATAAAAAGCATTTTTTCCTAAATTTTTATATTCTCACAACATGGAAAAGGGAGAAGTTACCCCTGGCTTTTGGCTTGCTTTCCTCCAAAATGCCTATGATTAAAAACACACACAATGAGAATTAAAAACAAAATCAGTGTCCTTTTCATTAATATTACTTTGGTTTTAGTTCATGCCCAAATCTATCCTTATTATTTCTGTTAGGTTAGCATGAATGCTTTTCCCCTTTCTTTAGCATAAAGTTATCTATATAATGATGAAGAGAAAATGAGAGATGAGTAGCTATAATGAAAATGAGTAAATTGATAAAGGAGAAACAAATACAGGCATTTGAGAATCCCAGAAGAAAAAATAGAACATATATGTAAAAGTTAATTTAGTTTTAGACATACAAATATAGAAAATGCAGATGGTGATACACTGGTTACTCAGTCGGCAAGGATGTCTACATTTAAAAACACTGATGAAGAATATTACAAAGAAATGATGAATTAGCATTAGCAGGTAGTTCAATTCACAGTTCAACAGCTACTTATTTGATTGACTGCTAAATGCTAGACACTGAATTCCTTGTCATTAGTAATAACCAAGCAGAAGCAGGGATATGATAGGGGATACTTAAGTTCCTGTCTCATACCTTGTTTCTGCATATTTTTAAAGAATAAAATAAAATAAATGTATATATTTATATATTTGCTAATAGTGACAAATAACCCATACTATTAATTTCAATCAGTGGTTCTCATCTCTGAACATTAGAGTCTCCTAGGGAGCTTTTTAAAACTGCCATTTCAGAGGTGCCATCCAAGCCAATTCAATCATAATCTCTGGAACTGGGTCCTCAGCAATGGTAACTTTTTAAGTCTCCCCAGGGGGTAATAATGTGCAGTCAGGATAGAGAAACTCTGCTTTCAACTCTTGATAGAGACTGCTAAAGGGAATCTTATCTTACAGTTTCAGATTTTGGTAATATATTTTAGAATGTTTATTAATTATCTTATACATACTTCCTAATAAAAACTGAATATTTGGTATTTTAAAACTTTAAGGACTCGAATGTGAAACTAATAAAAAATCCTGATTTGGACAGTTAAGTCATCATATTTTTTTAAAACAAACTCTGCCTGCTATTTTAGATCTAAATTATCTTGGATATAAGGCAATTTTGCAGAAATCAAATTATTATAGTTAAATAAAAGCAGCTAATGTGCATCAAGTCCTATGTTATTTTTTCTGAACCATCATTCCTCAATACCACAAAACATATAAAACTAGACAAATTCAGTAAAATAATCTTTCACCATGCTAAAATTTATTAGGGCTGCTATATATTTTATAAAATATATTTTACATATAAATATTTTATTTACTTTTATCATCATAAAGTAAATATTATACATAATATGTGATTTCAACAATTCTATCAGTATATTTATTTCAGTTGATATAAGATGTCTGGTGAACTCGGGATGTCCACAATTCCAGTGGAGATAAAAGAAGCTCACGTAAAGAAATTGTGGGCTGACGGGACTGTGGATTAAGCATCAGTTATTTTAAAAGGAACTATCTTGAAGATAAATAATTTTTTTGATTTGAGTTTTTAATAAAGAAGAGGAAAAATATTTCACAGTGTAGAATTTCCACCACCAGGCACACCCAGGTACTCATTTCTTTTTGAGACTTAGTAGGTTGTTAAGCATTGCACATTCATCAAGGGACAAATCAGAGGACTGAATCACTTGTCTAAGTAAGAGAATAACAACTTAACAGGAAGGTTAACACCTTCTATGTTCTTAACTGAATTAACTGATAAACAGGAATGTGTACAGATGAGGAAAAGAATTACATTAACAATATTTAACTTGAAGATAAATCTTGACTCAAGTTTTAGGGTAACTAAGGTGACCTTGAAGGCCAGTGGAAGGAATCACAATGCATGAAATTTCTCAAATAAAAATTTACTGACTTTAAATAATGTTGCCTAATGTTACACATTTTAAAAAGCCTTTACACTATAGAAAGTCAGCATGTATTTTTGGCCCTAAGTTTCTCACATTTCATCTTCTCCATTAATGCAGAAAAGTAACAAATCTGGTTATCTGATATAGAAAATTTATAGAAAATATCTTTGATTCTAATGCAGATTATATGATTTTTTTCATTCATAAATTTTGCTTTTGTTCTTTTTCTTTTTTATTTCAGCATATTATGGGGGTACAAATGTTTAAGTTACATATATTGCCCTTGCCCACCCCTGCCCCGAGTCAGAGCTTCAAGCGTGCTAATGCAGACTATATGATATTTAAAAGTGTTCATTGACTCTGATTATGACCTGTTAGTCCAATGAATTAGGTAGATACTTTGCGGGGTGGATAGTGATCTCTTCCATGGCCACACCAGTCCCACACAACAGATTTAAATCTGGAAGGACAAAGGTTAGAGATAAGGCATACTGCGTCAAGTCAATGCCATTTCAGAAACAGTTATTGAGAAATTAATGTGTATAAAGTTTAATACTTAACGAATAAAAATTTAATATAGAGATGAGCATTGAAGTAGATGTAAATCTTGACAGAGTGAGAATAGTTCAAAAAGAGTACAAAATTGAAGATAGAAATGTGTCCACACATCTAAGTGTAGGGTAAAAGAAGAGAAAGTATCAAAAGATATGGAGCAAAATTGATCAAGGGTTAAGATTGCCACAAGAATCTCATGCTAGCAAAGAGCGCCAAAGTTGAATGCAATAGAAAGGCTAGCTAGAAGAAATCCTAAGAAAGTGATTTGTAATTGACAAATTGATCTCCTCTGAGAAGTATTTTGGTGAGGGCTGTTGGCAGAGGCCATGTTAGGTTATAGAATAAGTTGTAAAATAGCATAGCTTATATTTTCAGACAATTAGACATAGAAAGGCAAGAAAGAGGAGGACAGAGTTAAGGAATGAATTTGATAGGTTCTTAGAAGCTAAGTAGAAGGAGCCACTAGAGGAAAAGAGAGAAACTTAAAAAGATACAAAGTGAAAAGGAAAATCCTGAGGAGATCAGACAGCCATAAGATCAATTTTCCAAGTAGCTGAGGTAAGTGTTTCTCTGAAACTGGAGAGTACAAAATATTTAAAGAGATCGAGAAATTTGAAGTGAAAAGGAGATATGTCAATGAATTCTGAATGGACAGTTTCTATAAATCTATTCATGTAGAAAACCATTGCCATAGGATGGAAGTGAGGTTTCATTTATTCCTTCACTAAACAAATCACTCTCAAGAGTTTGTATATGTTAGGCACAGTACTGACAATTGGGGGTTTGTTGAGAAATGTAACATGCATGATTTCTGGCCCAGAAACCAGAAAGATAAGAAAACAGATAAATACTTTGGCTAGAAAGAGAGATAATGTGCTTTGGAAAAATACATAGTGGGCTAAGAAAGACAGTCATGAGAGGGGGTCAGGCTTTAGAATTGCAGACAGAGAATGCCTCCTTGAGCAGTTGAAATTTAAAATGAGACTTGAAGAATTAGATGAACTAGTCAAATAAAAAATGTGAGGAAAGTCATTTCAGGTGAGGACTCTACAGATCAGTAAATATTTTCCAGTAGAAAATGGCACAGCATGTCGATAAAACTAAAACAATTTGAATGAGACTGGAAATAAGTCAGCAAGTGAGAATATGGCATGTGCCTGAGGAAGTAAGCAGGGACCAGATCATGTAGAACACCATATGATAGGTCATAGAATTTGAGTTTTGCTCTAGGTACAATAAGAAGACACTGTAATATTTTAAGCAAAGCCCAAATATGATCTTTACATTATAAGATCACTTGAGATAGTGTATGGAGAATAGCTTGAAGAAAAAATAAGAGGAAGTGGGGAGAAGTTAAAAAA
>CM052436.1:80036785-80064154 GCA_028533085.1 Varecia variegata | reverse complement strand
CTAGCTCACAGCAACCTCAAACTCCTGGGCTCAAGTGATCCTTCTGCCTCAGCCTCCCGAGTAGCTGGGACTACAGGCATGCGCCACCATGCCCGGCTAATTTTTTTTCTATATATATTTTTAGTTGGCCAGATCATTTCTTTCTATTTTTAGTAGAGACGGGGTCTCGCTCTTGCTCAGGCTGGTCTCGAACTCCTGATCTCGAGCTATCCACCCGCCTCGGCCTCCCAGAGTGCTAGGATTACAGGCGTGAGCCACCGCGCCCGGCCATAAATGATAATCTTTAAGAAGACGATTGACATGGGGTTGAGGAAAAGAAAGGTAACAGTAATAGCTTCTAGATTTGGGTCTTTACTACCTAGTTAATTATAGTATTTAAAGATGGGGAATATTTTGGGTTTGGCAACATGTTTGCTGGGGATAGAGGTTTTTGAGGTGAAATTATGGTAATAAAAAAATTTTTTGAAATTGAGTAGAGTGGAAAAAGATAATGAAATCAGTCATCAAGAATACCAAACAGTGTGTGAGTAGAAAAAAAGGAAATAAAAATCATTCCTGGAGACACAGACAACACATTGTTGTGAGTTCTCTAGTGAGAACTTGGTTTACAAGAAGAGGCAGAGACAAAATGCTGGGAATTGCCTGATAGATCATGAGCAAAAGGTCAGAAGTCAGAAGGCAGTTACACTGGATTATAAGATTACATTTTACACTGAACCACAAGATAGAGTCAGGGTGAATGAAAAAGTGAGAGAGATGAATGGATGAGAGTATTGTTTCAAAGAGGATGAAAAATTGAACTACCGTATGATACATCAATTCCATTTCCGGGTATACATCCAAAGAATATAAAATCAGTGTGTCAAAGAGACACTGCACTCCCATGTTCTTTGCAATATTATTCACAGTTGTCAAGATATGGAATCAATGTAAATGTTCATCAGTGGATGAACGAATAAAGAAAATGTGATATAAATTCACAATGGAATAATATTATGCCTTAAAAAAGAAGGATATCTTGGATATTTTTAAAAATATTCCTTCTATCTAAATTTAATTATATATCTTTATATCAACATCTACTCATTCCCCTTCCCTCCTAGCCACCCAAGTCTCTGGTAACCATCATTCTATTCTCTACTTCCATGAGATCAACTTTTTTAGATTTCACATATGAATGAGATCCTGCAGTATTTGTTCTTCTGTGCAGGTTGGTCAAAGGATATATAACTACAGTTAATAGAAAATGTATATTTAAAAATGTCCAGAGTAGACAAATATGTAAAGACAGAAAGTAGCAAAGTGATTGATGCCAGGGATTGGGAAGGAGAGAATGGGAGAAAAGGGGTATGACTACTAATGGTAATAGAGTTTCTTTTTAGAGGACAAAAATTTTCTAAAATTGTGATGATAGTTGCCCAACTATGTGAACATACAAAAATCCATTGGATTGTACACCTCAAATGGTGAATTGCATGATATTTGAATCATATCTCATTATAGCCCATTTTTTTTATAAAAAAGAAAGATATCCTATTATTTGCAACATGGATGAAGAGGATGTTATGTTTAGTGAAATAAGGTAAGCACAAAAGACAAATACTGCACGATCTCAGTAATATTTGGAATTAAAAAAAAATCAAACTCAGAACTAGAGAATAGAAAGGTAGTTACTAGAGGATTGGGATGGGGGACAATAGGGAGATGTTGGTTAAGGGGTACAAAGTTTCAGTTACACAATAGAAGTAAGTTCTGGACTTATTGTTCAGCATGATATTGTAATTAATAACAATGTATAGTACACTTAAACATTTATAAGATAATAGATTTAAGGTAGCCTCATCACAAAAAATGAGATATATGCATATATATGAGGTAATGGATATCTTAATTAGCTTGATTTAATAATTTCCTCATATATTTCAAAACATCATATTTTACACCACAAATATATGCAATTTGTCTCTAATCAATTAAAAATTAATAGAAAAAAAGAACATTGAAAGACTAGGGTTAGTATGGTAAATGAATTGAATATAAATAAGTAGAAAATAGTTGAATTAGAATTGCAGAAAAAGTAGTTAGTACATTCATTATGTGTCAGTTTAAACAATACATCTAGGTAACCTGAACTATATTTTATATGTAAAATATTTAAGTGAGTTTTACTCACCATATTCACCATATCAAAATTAAAAGTAGGAGAAGTAATTTAGTGATTGTTTTCTTTCACTGTTATTGATGTATGTTTGGTCTCTTTTCCAAGAACTTTAATGTTAGAAAAGGTCAAATTTGTTCCTTCAGGACATTGTGAATGGGTACAAGTTGTGAAAGTATGCTCCAGGCCAACAGTCAAAATGGCCTCCTCCTGGCTAATTGAATTGCTCAAAGTTAAACAGAATGAGGTCGCCGTGGCTGAAGCAGCAGTCAGGTAAACTGTGTTCTCAGAAAGATGTTGTTAAAATTCCACAGAAACTCCCTTTCTACAATCAAGTCAAATCAGTTGCTGTTGTTGGTGCTGAGATAAACTGCAGCTGGAAATTCCCCAACTGACCACTAACAGACCACCTGCTGCCAACCCCACCTGGAATCAGCAGAAAGACTTGTGTTTTGGGGCTTAAAGGTCATCCAATCAGCACTGTTCCTCACTCCCCTGATCTCCTCCCTGACCTGTGGGTTTTGCCTTTATAATATCTATCCAATACCCGCCTTGGAATGCACTATCCTCTTACACTGAAGGTTGTGTCTTCTCAAGCTGCAGATTGCTCTCAGAAAGTAAAGTTCTCCTTTTTGCCTTCCACAGGTCTTTTTTGTTGACAGAGTTAAAGCTAAGTGATTCCGAAAAAATAATGCATTAGATTATCTATTGAGAGCCTAAAATAAAGGCACAAATATATATTACCAAGGAAGTAACAGTAATGCTGCCACATTAGCAATGTCATGCTTAAAATATCCCCTCAAAATATGGTGTAACTAAATGAGACACCTCCTTTTTCAACTTCCCAAAGGGAGTCACAGGGTAAGAAAAAATACAACAGACAAAGGTACATAACTTTCTTTGAAGAAATAATAAACTATGTTAACATAAATATATTTGTTTTATGATGCTACAAAAAGATCACATTTTTATAAAAATAAAATTAGCTTATGAAAGCAAAGAGCAATTCAATTTTCTCTTCTCATGGAAGAAATTATCACTACAACACAGAAATCAACAGTGCTTTCATAAATATTTTAGTCAGGCTACATCTCCTCTGTTTACCTATATAATTTCCTTGAGAGCTAACTTAAAGTATCCTATACTCATTTTTTATTGCTCTGCCTCAATGAAGACAAAAAGATAGTCACTATTCACTAGTTTAAAAAAATATATTGAAACTATTTACATATATGTCTAAAATAAGTTTTATAATATATTTAATTCAGAATTAATTATAGGCTTTTTCCTTTTCCCTCCTTTAACAGTCTTTGCCTACAATAGCTGAATTTTCCAAGACCTCATCTCTTTGTAAGCATTAAGCTAAAAACACACATTAATTTAAAAGGGCAAGTAAAGTATTTTCATGAATGTAATGAAAATTGAAAAGTTAACTTAGTGATTTTTATTCAAAAAACTCATCTAAATAATAATTTTATGTGAAATTTTAAACATAGTATACTTTCAATCACAAGACATAAATAGCATGGAACAAAAATATTCATTAAAGGTACATAAGAAACATTTTATCCAAAGAATATTCTTACATTAGAGATTAAAAATTCATGGAGAATGTAGTTGTGGTTTATCTGTACTATCTGAAATAAAGAAAAGGAAACAAAAACTATTCCAAAGCAGGTCTAGAGAATTTCTAAAAGAAAAATTTCAATTTTTATGTATTAAGAGACGTATTAAGATATTAAGAGATGTAGTAAGTGGAAACTTAATGAAAGTAAACTAGGAAATGTTTGGTTAAGTAGATAGTTTTGTTTAAAACTAAATACACACTCTTAATCTAAATAGACTCACATTCTTAATTTTTTTTCTTTTCTTCTCAAGAAAAAACGCTATTGTGTTTGAGGAGGTCGGGCATTTCTCTCTCTCTCTGTCTCTTTCTCCCTCTCTTGTGTTTTCATAGCAATAACTAAATATTTAAACATAACATTCTTTCCTTCTTTTGTTAATCCTACTCAGAATTGCTTCACATCCCTCAATTTAACTCACAATAAAGAGGATGATGATAATAGTTGTAGGTATAACTTAGAGTATATGTACTACACATGCTGAATGATTTTTTTTGTGATAACTATGAGGATTTTCAAAATAATCATTTGACAGAAGAAGAGCATCATTGACAGGTTATATAACTTACCCATAGTCACATAACTAGTTTGAATCAGATCCCAAATTAAAATTGAGCTTGTTTGATTCCAAAATGAGTACTTAGAACAGAGTATCATGTTAATGAGGTATTTATTGTGGTAAAAAATGAAAATGGTGCTATAGCATGAAAAATGAATGTGGGGACTAGGTTAAATTGAAAAAAGTAAAGGAGAAAAAAAGGAATCCTGCATATTTTATGCAGGCAACCACTTTTTTAACATTCATTTAAATGTGCTTTATATTATACTGAAAATGAAATTCTGAATTAGGATCTGCATTCATCATGACTGGGAAATCACTTATGAATTTCAAAGACAAGTGTGGTATTCATTAAAGTTCAAAAAAGTCTTGTACTTTAGTAATACAATATGTAAATGATGAATTTTGCTGGTAGTCCTTTCAACCCATTTCACAGTGGTTCTTACTTGATCTCTTAAATTGTCAATAGGATTTTTTGGAGAGAGGAAATAACTTCTTTGTGAAAAATGTCTACTTAGTATACATTGTTTAACCAAGGTGATTTTTCATTATAGCAGACATACATAATAACTACTAATAGTTTTCATTATTATTATATCTATTAAAAATTCTCACTACTAATATAAGTACTAATAGTTCTTACAGTGCCAGCCACTGTGCTTACTGATAAACATACATTTATATATCTTAACTAAAGCAAATGAAACAAACATTATTCTGGAATAATGCTAGCTCAAGAAAATTTTGGTGTGTTATTTGATATCACTCACAACACAAAAAGTTTATGACGGAAAATAAAACAATTACTACAAATCTTGGTTAACTAATTTTGCTCATGAAAATAACTAGTGTAATTTTGTTTCCTGTATAAAATGTATTATTATTATTTTTTTTTTTTTTTGTTACAGAGTCTCACTCTATTGCCTGGGCTAGAGTGCCGTGGCGTCAGCCTGGCTCACAGCAACCTCAAACTCCTGAGCTCAAGTGATCCTCCTGCCTCATCCTCCTGAGTAGCTGGGACTATAGGGGCATGCCACCACGTCTGACTAATTTTTTCTATTTTTAGTAGAGACAGGGGCTCTTACTCTTGTTCAGGCTGGTCTGGAACTCCTGACCTCAAGCAATCCTCCCACTTCGGCATCCCAGAGTGCTAGGATTACAGGCATGAGCCAAAGCGCCTGGCTCTACAATGTAAATTCTTGTTTAGCAGAAATTGAGTCTTATTATAATTATGTGCTTTCCCTTCTTAGATCATAATTAGTACAAACTTACGTTTAATAAATGTTTATGGAATAAATGACTCAACCAACAGGTAAAGTTGTTATGATATTATAAATGGCAGATTAGTAAAAAAAAAAAAAAATGTTAAATTAGAATCAAAATCTTTTAACAGTAATCTACCCTCTCACCTATTAGTTCTGAAAGTTTGGAGAAATCATATAAATGCTGATTCTTTGATTCTAATCTAACAAATGAGGTCACCAGCCCTACATCTCAAGGTTGTTACAAAGATTAAATGAGACAACACATGTGAACTTATTTTTCTAGCTTTGAAATTGTGATTATGAGTGTTTTAGTTATTATCTATTTTTATACTGTATAGAAATAACTAAAGTTGTTATGACACATATTACTATCTTAATGAGTGAGTCACATTCTCCTAGTCTGCACATAACAGAGATGGGATGGTGCAAGAGAAAATAGAGTTAAGTGATTTAGACTTTCATCTGATTTTACCATTATGATTTTTTATCCTTACTAATATTTGTATTCTCCATGAAACAGATTTTTCATTTGTAACATAAGCGTGTAATACTATAATATTAATAGTTCCATATTTTCTCAATTCTGAGAGAACATTATGGATTCATATGCATGGTAATATAAAATTAAATAGTGTTAAATATATTCATTTTATAAATGTGAATACATATTTGTGACTGTAAAGTATTAAGACGTTTTTATGTTTTTTATAACATAAAAATATAAATTTCTTTGAATGATATCACAATGGCCCAATGTTCTCATCGTTTGCTACAAGGCACTCTAAACGCCACCCATGTGATACTCACTGGGATGTTTACCGTAGTGATGTTGCCAAATAAATATGTTGTATTTCATTGCCCCTTTTGTGAAAAGCCATGTTCTCAGTGGCAGAGAAGCTTTGCTTCTTATAAACAAATGTTATTAATTTTTAAGACAGTGACATTCAATGTTACATCTAACCATGCATTTTTCATTCCTGTAGCTGCCAAGACTATCAGAGCCAAATATTTAGTTTGCCTTCAATAGACATTACAAAAACCTATGAACCATATTATTGTAAAATAAATGTTTGTTTTTGATTTTTACTTCTTTTTTATTTCTGTATAATATTTGTGTGCATATGTGTGTACACATGGTGAATTCTGTTTCTATTCCTACTCATTTTCACCTTATTTTATATTTATTTATTTGCATGTCTATGTGGGAAAACATGGTACGTTAGCTCTGTAATATTTGCCTGTATAACATTCCATCGTTACTTACATAAACCACACGTGAAAATCAATTTTAGTTACATTTTAGTCACCCTTAATTTTAGATCAAAGCAAAGTGATTGCACTTGGCTATTAGTTTTATTTTAGACTGTTTTGGCACTTACCTATATTTTATGCACATATGTTTACCTTTATACTTTCCATCATCTTTACTTCTATCAACTCAAATTTCTTAGATTTCTTTTGCCAAATTACTTTTTTAAGCTTTTCCAGATTTTTTAATATTTTATTTTATTTTATTTGAAAATCTTATCGAGTGTACAAATATTTTTCGTTACATGGATTGCTTTTGTAATGTTTGAGTCGGGGCAGTAAGTGTACCTATCACCCAGATAGTGTTCATTGTACCCATTATGTAGGCTCTCATTTAGGCTTCACCCTCCCCACCGCTTGATTTCCACTGAGTTTTTCTTCCAGCTGAGCACATGTGTGTTCATCGGTTAGTTACAATTTAATAGCAAGTACATGTGGTGTTTCTTTTTCCAATCTTTAGATACTTCACTTAGGATAATGGTCTCCAGTTCCATCCAAATTATTGCAAAAGGCATTAATTCATCTGTTTTTATGGCTGAGTAATATTTAATGGTATACATATACAACATTTTGTTAATCCTCTCATAAATTGATGGGCACTGGGTTAATTCCACATCTTTGCAATTGTGAATTGTGTTGCAATAAACATTTGAGTGCACGTATCTCTTTGATAAAATCACTTCTTTCCTTTTAGTAAATACCCACTAGTGGGATTGCTGAATCAAATGGTAGGTCTGCTTTTAGTTCTTTGAAGAATGTCCATACTGGTTTCCAAAGAGGTTGTTCTAATCTGCAGTCCCACCAGCAGTGTATAAGTGTTCCTTTCTGCATCCACACCAGCATCTCCTGTTTTTAGACTTTTTAATAAAAGCAATTCTAACTGGGGTAAGGTAATATCTCACTGTGGTTTTAATTTCCATTTCCCTGATGATTAGTGACATTGAGCATTTTTTTAAATATGTTTATTGGCCATTTGTGTATTTTTTGGAAAGGTTCTGTTCATGTATTTTGCCCACTTTTTGATGTTTTTTATTTATTTATTTATTTTTTCCTGGCTGATTTGCTTGAGTTCTATGTAGATTCTGGTTATTAGCACTTTATTTGATATATAACTTGTGGTTATAGTCTCCCATTCTGTAGGTTGTCCATTTGATCTGTTGATTGTTTCCTTAGCTGTGTGCAAGCTTTTTAATTTAATCAAGTCCCATTTATTTATTTTTCATTGTTGCTGTGATTGCCATTGCAGTCTTTTTCATAATTTTTTTTTTGCCTAGACTAACATCTAGAAGAGTTTTTCCTATATTTTCTTCTAGAATTCTTACAGTTTCATGCCTTACATTTAAGTTTTTTATTAATTTTTGTGAGTGATGACAGATAGGGATCCTATTTAATTCTTCTGCATGTGGCTATCCAATTTCCCAGCAGCATTATGACAAACCCACTGCCAACATCATACTGCATGGGGAAAAGGTGAAGGCATTCCCACTAAGAACTGGAACAAGACAAGGGTACCCACTGTCACCACTTCTATTCAATATAGTCCCAGCCAGAGCATCAGGCAAAAAGATGAAATAAAGGGTATCCTAATGAGGAAAGAAGAGGTCAAACTATCATTTTTGGCTGATGATATGATCTTATATGTATAGAACCCCCAAAACTCCACCAAGAAACTCCTGGAATTGATAGATAAAGACAAAAGATTCTCAGGTTACAAAATCAATGCACACAAATCAGTACCATTCCTATATACCAGTAACAGTCAGGCTGAGAGTCAAATCAAAGTCTCAATACCATTCACAATAGAACAAAGAAAATAAAATACCTAGGAATATTCTTAATCAAGTAGGTGAAAGATCTCTACAAAGAGAATCATGAAACACTGAGGGAAGAAATTGCAGATGACACAAACAAATGGAAAAACATAACATGCTCATGGATCAGTACAATCAACATTGCTAAAATGTCCAGACTACCCAAAGTGATTTACAGATTCAGTGCAATCTCCATCAAAATACCAACATAATATTTCACAGATCTAGAAAAAAAAAATCCTACTCTTTATTTGGAACCAGAAAAGAGCCCAATTAGCCAAAGCAATCTTAAGCAAAAAGAACAAATCTGGAGAAATCACATTTTCAGGCTTCAAACTATACTACAAGGCTATGATAACCAAAACAGCATGGTATTGGCACAAAAATAGACACATAGGCCAATGGAACAGAACTGAAATCCTAGACACAAAACCATCCACGTACAGCCAACTGAACTTTGACAAAGCAGACAACAATACACTGGGGAAAAGAAGTTTTGCCAAATTACCATAATTTAAAGAAATTCTAGTCCCATGAGATTTTGATGGCTATCATAAATTAAATTTAATTATGCAAATGATTAAAACATATTAATGGCAATGTATATTCCCAGAAATAAATTATAAATTATGAATACTTTATTAAATATTTTCTAAATGGAAGAATAAGGAATTAAGTGAATAAAATGGTTATAGGGAAGACAGAAATTAGAATTATAGAAGAGATAGAAGCTCTCTGAATACACCCTATTTTTTAGACTTGATATTGGAGCCATGTAAAAGTTTTTCATAATTATAAAGCAAAATTAAGTCAAAGTAGAAATAAAAAAGAGCAATTCCTGAAAACCATGAGCCAAATAGAAAAAATAAACCTGAGTTGGTGGCTTTCCCATACAGAAAGGAAATACTACTTTTAAGTCACTTCCTTTCTTAAGAAACAGACTTTTTTTTGAAGCAGTTTCAAGTTTATAAATAGCAAAACAAACATTTAGAAACTGGGGCTCTATTGTAAATTTCAATAGACTTCATAGAGGAAGAAATATAATCTTTAGGTATTCATTAATTATACATGTATGAGTGTGCATTTCATGCCATGCTGGAGGATAAGTGCCTTTTGGGATATGTAATGTTTTGAGATGCCTGGAGAGAACTGATAAGAAGAAATAGATATTTAGATTTGGTATTGAGGACCAACTTTGGGAATGGAGGAAGAGATTTGGTAGTCATACATATAAAGTCACAGAAATTGAGAGGAGAAGCAAAGTTTGAAGAAATAAGGGCCCATATAAGATCCCTTGAAAACAGGAATTTTAAGGCATGAACAGAAAAAAAAAACTAGATAAAAAGACAGAAAAGGAATGTGCAAAAGTATTTAAATAATTAAGGATTGGCAACAGTATTTTAAGAGAAAGACCAAAAATACATTTGTAGCTTTTGTAGAGGAGGGTATGGCTATTTTCTGACATAGTATTTACAATAAATGAAAAATAAGCTCTGAAACTGAGTTCAAACTATGAGCTTAATGCTTAAATTTTAAGTTTTCTATGTTTATAACTTTATAGATTTTATTTTATTTTTAATTGACAATGATTTACATATATTTATGGGATACAATGTAATGCTATGATACAAGTAAACCTTGTGAAATGATTAAATCTGGTTAATGAACATATCCATCACCTCATATACTTATCATTTCTTTGTGTTGAGAACATTTAAAACCTACTCTTTTAAAAATCCTGAAACATACATTATTATTAACTATAGTCACCATGCTATGTCATAGATCTTAATAATATATTCTTTCTGCCTAACTGACATTTTACCCTTGAACTAACATCTCCTTTTTCCTTGTCCACCCCACCCCACCACACCTTTCTACTCTTTACTTCTATCAACTTGACTTTTAAAAATTTCACATATAAGTGAGATTGTGCAGTATTTATCTTTCTGTGCCTAGCTTATTTCAGTTAGCACAATGTCAGCATGTTGTTGCAAATGACAGAACTTTCTTATTTTGAATGGATGAATAGTATTTCATTGTGTATATATCATGTCAACATAATTATCTTACTAAAAATATGAAATGTATATTTCAAAAATATGATATCAATATATAACTTCATTTTGTCTATGAAACTGCTTAATGAAGTAAAAGAAAAATTTCATTATCCCTATTTGCCAATTAAGAATTTAAGGCTAAATAGTGTTGAGGTAGCTTGATCAAAGTTTACACTGAGAGTAAGAAGCTTTATGATCAAGGTCTTCTAACTTATATCATGACTTTTTCATGTTTCAGGATGCTCAAATTTCCTTAAGCATCCTTTAGTATATAATTAGTAATAAATTTTATATTTACAAATTAAGATATAATCTAAACCGTCTTATTAACAATTTGTTACAAATCTTTAATGTATCTTATCATCAATTAAAGATTACTTACAGTTTCATAATCCCATTATTCTTTATCAAGGATATAGGCATTTGCTGACATTTTACCCTGAAATGAAATGAAATGAAAGCAAAACAAAGCAAAGCTGAGTTTTAGATAAAATTAAATTCTCTCCTCAATCAATATTAATTTGACTAATCTAAGGAAACTTTCTTTTATAGAATATTAAGTGTGATGGTAAATTAATTAAAAAAATATTATATAAGTAGCACACTAGAACCAGATCCATTCCTTGCAAGGCAAACAGTTCTTAAGTCCACATGTTTATGGTAGTAATGCCACAAGGGTAGCAGTCATTGCAATAAAAACCTTATAACCACATACCTCATTCAAAAATCTCTCTTCCCACAAGCCACATTCAGAAACTAAATGATTTCCTTTGGCCTTAATTTGAAGAGCCAAAATGTGGGCCTTTCCCTCCACCAATTAAACTTTTATAAACAAAGGAATTGTTTTTAATAACTTGAGTGTGTCTTTTCATAATTATTTTTATCTTGCTTCTAAATAAAAATCATTTGAATTAGCTTACAAAACATATATACAAGAAGGTAAAAATATAACTGAGAAAAATCATGTGAGAAGAAAAATAAGAACATAGAATGTTAAAATTTAAAATGTATGTCTAAGGAAGTTGTAAAACATTACTAAAGAAAGATCACAAATCTTTGTGATTTATAACCAGCAATCACAAAGTAGAACATGTTAATGGTTGAATCATTTTATACCCATGAGATAAAAAACAAGCTAGTTAATGAGCAGAAGCACATTTTCCCATAAGAATCCTCATGAAATAGTTATTAGGTTATGTTATAAAGAATGTTTTAATGATAGACCTGCAAGAAATACAACAGAAAGCATCAAAGGATACCTGTTTGTAACATGATGCTGAGGCAGAGTTCAGCAAATTCAAACCACATATCACCTTAAGTAGCAGCACTCTGATCATGTGGCTGAAGCTGAGGATCATTTTTCATGTATCTCAAAAGGAACAGGCTGTATTTTCTTCAGGATGTACTTCCTAATTAGTGTTTTTTCCAGCATAGCTTTTGCTAAGGATTGAGCCATCATAAATTCAAGGTCATATCCCTGACAATAGATTATATTATACTAATCTAAGAATTTTCAGGCTAGAATTTTCAGGTATTAAAATATCAATAACAAAAGGATAATTAAAGACCTTCTTTAACTGAACCAATATATTATTGATCTGGAAAGATTCCCTAGCATACTAAATGAGAAAAAACAAGATGAAATAGAATGTGTAGCACAATCCAATTATTGTAAATAACAAATTTATAATCAATTGCACATATTTACAATTTAAAAGCCAAGCAGGATAATCAGTGGATATATAAAAAGTTGGTATCTCAAAGTAGAAAGATGGCAGATACTCTTTATATTTTTTCTATTAACTGATTTTTAAAAACTGTTTTGATGGTATATAGATTTCTTTAGATTGGTTACAAATATTAGCTATGATCATAATCATTGTAATATGGCATGATACATAGTAAAATGATTCAAATAAAATTAAGGATACCCAGTAGTAATATTAATTGAAAATTAGACAAATCTTTATATCTATGATTAAGAATTCTTTGTGGAAATACACATCAATATCCCAAAACTTATATTTACATGTCTTAGGACAGGACTGATAAGGAATGCTGGGCTTTATGAGAACTGAGGGTCTTCAACTCAGGTATTTTGATCAGAATAAAACCTAAGATAAAGCCAATTATTGTTTTGTTATGATGTAATTAGGAAAAATTGTGGCAGTTAAAATTTCTTATTATAGGTAAAACATTCTGCTGCTCCTTGGGATTTGAAAATAATTTCTCCCCATATATATTTTTAAGTTTTATTCACAGGACATATTTTGTTGTCTTTGTAAAAAAATGTATAGTTCATTGTAAAAGAGATCTTTCACTAGGAACACATAGAATAAATTTAATCACATAACATATTACTTTACATAATTTAAATTTCTTCTCAGGAAGGAAAAATACACAAAACCACTCTAAATTCACCATCTAACTATTTTTACTCTTAAATCTTGGCTTTTAATCTGGCTTTTCAAGTATCCGAACACAAAAAATAAAATGATTAATCCACAAATTTAAGTCTTTCTTCTCTAGAATCACTCCCATTTCACATTATGTTTCATCCATTCTTCTCCTTGTTGGTTATATTCAGGATTGTTTGCTCAGTAAGTTTTAAATCCTACCCTTACAAAATACAAAAATGAAAGTGCTATACAAAGTACAATGTCCTAAATTTCATCCTAAAAGTATTTATATGTATATGAATAATATCTGTAATATCTGGTGGTTAATTATTTTCAATTTGTTGAATAGTGCTGACAATCTTTAAATTTCTGCTATGTTATTTTATTATAAATTTCTTACAATATATACTCAGTGATATTTTAAACACTAACTAAATATACTTGAAAAATGAAACAAATTTGTGAATACTTGACCTACTCATGTAGAAGTGGCCTTGATGCTGTGTACTTATTTATAAAACAGAGTATAGAGATAAGCAACTTTGTATCACAAACGTTCAAATAGAACTTTGATGTGTTAAGCAAAAGACAGTTACTTTCAAAATATTGAACATTTACTATACAAGATTGTAAATGAGGATATATAAATTATGTAATTTCAGAGAGAAGTAAATGCTATCAAATTAAGGGGATAGGTCTGGTGATAGAGGTAGATATTTTGTAGTGGGTGATAAAAGTCTCAGCTTGTATTATACTTCACATTTAGATTTGGGGTTCTTCGAGGGCAGGAAACAGGTATTTTATTTCTGTATGTGCAGAAAGTAGCCTAGTACGATCACTTTGTAAATATTCTATAAATGCTTCATAGTAAGTTATCAATGAGAGTTCGAATATACTTAAAAAGAGGAATTCTGGTTCCATCATGGCATTATGGAGGCAAATTGGCTTCATCCCTTCCCCCAACACAGTGAACCCCAAACAAATATACAGCACAGAGATCTGCATCAGCAACAACTCAGAGTTCAAGTAAGAGGATGAGACAATTCCTGGGGCCATAGAAGAGTGGAAAAACATTGAGCAGATGGTAGATGAATTAGACATTCACATCTATGATGCTTCTCACAATGCATTCTGCCTAACACTGAAAAAATCTCCTCCCACTTCTGCTCAGCACCAGAAAATCTGCCCCCAACTCATGGTTTCTACATCAGTAAAAGTGAAATTTAGGTGTTAAACCAGCTTCCCCACATTCTTGCGTGCCCTGGAAAAAGGCCTGTCTTCTCCTTCATGCATGGGAGGCATAGCGACTGCCTGAAGGAAGAAATATCCTGGAAGACAGGCAGAGACAAACAAAGAGGTGGCAGTCCCATCCCGAGCCCAGAAAACTGCTCCGTAATCTAAACTGGGACACCACCAAAGAAGAGTTCAACAGTACCATGCTGTAGGAGATATGTTTCCATGGGCACAGACTGCTATGCTAGCCAGACTTCCTACATTGCCAGGATAAATCCCTCGGGACCTCCAGTATAATTCCTTAGGCTATAGTAAATGGTTGTACCACTGGCATAAAGGCAGTGGTCCAACCATTTACTATAGCAGAGGCAAACCTAGAATTAAGGAGCCACCTAAACTGAAAAGGAAGAAGTGACCTAGCAATAAAGTTTCACTAAGCAAATATATTCAATGAAAACCAGAACACGCTGGACAGAGAAAACTAGAATACATAACCCCTCAATGCAAAGACAAAGAGGTATAAGTACAGGAAATGATAGCAAACAGGGAACCATGACCTCCTCAAAAGGACAAAGCTAAAATCCAGTGACTAATTCTACCAAGCTATTGATGTGTAAGCTCTCTTAAAACAAACTCAAAATAACAGTTTTAAGGAAACATAATGATCTCTAAAACAATACAGAAAAAAAATTCAGAAATTTATCAGAAATTTAACAGAGATTAAAATAATAAAAAAAAAATCAAATAGAGATTGTTGAACTGAAAAATACCTTTGCTGAACTGAAGAAAACTTTAGAAGCTTTCAACTGCAGAATGGATAAAGCAGAGAAACATCAGTCAGCTTGAAGATCAGCTATTTGAAATAATGCAGTCAGAGGAGAAAAAACAATCAGAACTGACATAAAGATATACATATAGATCAAGGCAATAGAACTGAGAGTGTAGAAATAAATTCTTATATTTATGGTCAAATGATTTTCCACAAGGTATCAGGACAATATAATGGGGAAATTATAGTCTTTTCAACAAGTGATGTTGAACAACTGGATGACCACATGCGAAAGAATGAAGTTGGACCCTACTTAAAAACATATACAAAAGTTAAGTCAAAATGGATCATAGACCTAAATGTATGAGCTGAAACTACAAAAATTCTAGAAGATACATAGGAGTAAATCTTTGCCATGGGATAGGCAAAGCCTTCTTATATAATAATAAAAGTGAAGTACAAAAAATATAAATTGTACTTTTTCAGTATCAAAATCTTTTTTGCCACAAAAATACTATTAAAAAGTGAAAATATTACCACAGAATGGGAGAAGATTTTCACAATTAATGTATCTAATAAAGAGCTTGTATCCACAATAAATAAAGAACTCCTTCAACTCAACAACAATAGAAATAAATAGCCAAATTGAAAAATGGGCACAGGATTTGAATAGACATTTTTCAAAAGAAGACATACAAATGGCCAATGTATGTGCCATTTGTGCACATAAATGTGCACATAAAAAGACGCTCAACATCATTAGTCATTAGGAAGATGTAAATCAAAAACACAATTAGATACCACTTCATACTGACTAGTATGGCTAAAATCAAAATATCAGACAGTAACGAGGGTTGGTGAGGATGCGGAGAAAGCCTTGTATACACTTCTTGTGGGATTGTAAAATGGTGCAGGCACTTTGAAAAACAGTTTGGAAGTTCCTCAACTTGTTGAACATAGAGTTATGATATGATCTAGCAGTTTCATTCCTAGATATATATCCAAAAATTAAAAACATATGCTCACCCAAAACCAGTACACAAATGTTCATAGCAATATTATATGGAACAGTCTAAAAGTGGGCAAAAACTAAATGTCCACTAATTGATGGCTGGAGAAACAAAATGGAATATTATTCAGCCATAAAAATGAAGTAATGATTTATGCTACAACATAGGTGAACCTTAAAACATTAGGTAAAGTTAAGCCAGAAAAAATAAGATGACATATTGTATGATTTAATTTATATTAAATGTACAGAATAGGCAAATCCATAAAGGTAGAAAGTCGATTAGTGATTTCAGGGGCCGCACAGTGGTGGAAATGGGGAGTGACTGCTAATGGTTATGGAGCTCTCTTTTGGGTTGATGAAAAAATTCTAGTATTAGATAGTGGTGATGGTGGCATAACTCTGAATACTCTAAAATGCACTGAAATATGCACTTTAAATAGGTAAATTTTATTTTATGTGAACTATATTTCAATCAAACTTCTTTTTTAAAGAATAAAAAAGAAACTAACACTGGCAGTTGTTACTGTTTTTAATGTATTCCCAAAACTTTTCTTGTGTTCTAACTCTTCAGATGTTCCGTAAGATATGTCAGGAGAGGAAAGAATGCATAAAAAGAAGAAAAGAACGTGAGTGATGTCACATTAGCATAAAAAAGACATACCTTTAATACAAGAAAATGAGACTAACCTACCTTTTTCAGGAGCATGAGGTTTATGTTAAATGTTAAGGATCAATAAGCCAGGAAATATGGCTTTGGCCAGATTACAGGGGACCTTGAACAAAGCTGATCATATAGTGAAACTGTTAAATCCAGGCGACAGATGCAGTGAGTTACTTACACTGTTCCCTCTCTGCACATATTTGAAATTGTCATAGTAAAAACAGTGCACATTTAAAAACTTATGCTAAAACATGTAGGAGAATATAAATACAAATAAGGATTGTCTTTGGCTCTTAAGGAGTTAGAAATTTAATGGGGAAATGCTATATTATAATATCTGATAAAAGAATTACCAGAAAAGAAAAAATCAAATTGGTTTCCCTGATCATCACCTAAGTGCACATTTGGGAATAACACCAATTGTTACCGGACAGAGGTGGGGGGTGGGGGGAGGGGATGGGTGTATACCTACATGATGAGTGCGATGTGCACTGTCTGGGGAATGGACATGCTTGAAGCTCAGACTCAGGGGGGTTGGAGGGCATGGGCAATATATATAACCTGAACTTTTGTACCCCCATAATAAGCTGAAATAAAAAAAAAAAAAGAATTGTGGTGGAAAAGAAAGGGATGGGTGGAAAAAGATGGTATCCAACCAACATATTATAAGATGTCATTTGAGCTGAGACTTCAAAAGGCAGAGATGGGAGTGAAAAGCTGAGAACACAGTAAGGGGTGACAGCATAGTTCCATGTTCAGAGCAGAAGTTTGCCCCAGAAGTAGTCTAAAGAATTGGTCTGAGTGGCAGGAATCAGAGAGAAAGAAAACAGCTAGAAGGCAATTACAGGATATCTATGACTGCAATAGATGGGGCTAAATAAAGGTGATATCAGTGGAAAGAATAAAATAAATATAAGCCAAGTTTGTTAAAATTTATTAGAAAGGATGCATTTCTACAAAGTGAACGCTTTCCCTTTGCAGTAACAACAATAACAGCAGCAACCTTGAAATTCAAAGGACTATTGGAGGCCATTTAACAAAATACTCATTTAAGGGATAAATCACTAAGTCTGGCTCAGCATGAGTGACTCCTTTGAGAAGAATGTCACTACTTCCTGTGGTTATCCATTCCATTCTTGGACATTCTTCCTCAGAACTAAGAAAGCCCATTCAGTCCTAGTACTTTTCTCAAAAACTACAGAACAAGCCCAGGCTTCCACTACATTACTGTCCTTAAAATATTTTATGATTGTTTTCATGTCCTGTCATGTTGAACTCTAGAATAAACCTCCCAGTTGCAGACAGTTTTCAAATTTAGGTTAAATATTTATGGCTTGCTAAAAAGTACTAATAAAATCAATCGTATAATGATTTTAGACACTAAGCAAAGGACTTAAGCAAAGTAAAAATTCTCCTTATGCCTCTGTGTCTACAGCTATGCTGTATCCATATGTGCTGTGAATGTCATGGTGCTTGCCCTACTATGAAACAGAATCCATGCAAAGAATTTTGGAAAACAAGGATATCTTAGAAAAAACATAACACTGTTATATGACAACTTTTTACACATTTGTAAACAAATGAAACAAAAGATATTTTCATTTGCAATCATACTGTTCCCTATGTTATAAATTACAAATAATGTTTTCCTATTTCAATTTATTAAGGGAGCAATAATAAAATCATTAATATTAAATGTGAATATGGCCTTAAATTATTTCATCCAGTTTCTTAGTGTAAAAGCTAATAAAATAGCATAATTTTCTTTTCACAGTTGAAATTGCAATGGCCCAGGGAATTATAGAGAATAGTTAAGATCACACTATTAATGGAGAACGGAGGTCCCTAGGATCAATTGTGTGAACATGGAAGACCATCCTGTCTCACTTAGGTAAATTAAATTATAGCCAACCAAATTAATTATCTGTGTTTCAATGTTTATTATTATTATTAGTTTGGTTCTTAAAAATTCAATTTTAATTTTAAGTATTATGATCTTCTGACAATCACTCCTGTACAATCCCCCCCCTCCCTTCTCACCTCTGCAGTGAGAAGCCTCTAATATGACACTGAAATAGGAAGTAGGAAGAAAGGAAATAGTGTCTCTTTACTTGCGTACTGTTTCTGCTTCAAAGTGGATAGGTAAGAATCACTTTTAATATTTCTATTGGCTAAAAAGCATTATAAATAAAATGTAGTTGCAATGCCTCAACCTACACTAACTATTGTTAAATTTTGCTATAAAGAGTAATTGTCTGTAATTCTTAAAGGTACTTTGATCCCTAAAGTTGCATATAACTAATGAATTGATATAAATCAGCAGTCTTGGCTTGAAAGATGTTTACAGGAGTGTGTTAAGGTTCTCCAGAGAGACAGAACCAATGGAACAGAGAGAGAGAAATAATATAAGAGGGAATTTATTAGTGGAATTGGCATAGGTGATTATGGAGGCTGAGAAATCCCACAACAGGCCACTTGCAAGCTAGAGATCCTGGGGTGCTGGTAGCATGGCTCAGTCCAAGCCTGAAGGCATGAGAACTAGGGAACCCACTGGTGCAATTCTCCATCTGAGTCTGAAGGCCTGAGAACCCAAGGGACCACTGTAAGTCCTGTTGTCCCAAGGCCAGAGAGCCTGTGGTCCTGATGTCCAATGGCAGGAAGAGAAGGATGTGTCACACCTGTAGAAGAGAGAGAGAGAGAAAATACTCTTCTCTCCTTTTTTGTTCCATTTGGGCCCCCAGAAGATTGAATAGTGGCCACTCACATTGAAGGTGGATCTTCCCCACTCAGTCCACTGACTCCCATGCCAATCCCCTCTAAAAACACCCTCACAGACACACCTAGAAGTAGTGCTTTACTATTTCTATAGGTATTCCTTAATTCAGTCAAGTCAACACCTAAAAATAACCATCACAAGGACTGACTTGAAAAAGTTTTCACTGTGATATATATTTGTGAAAATATACAGAGTGTGTACTTCTTGGAGATTCTCAGTGCATATTTTTGTAGTAGCACAGTAATAGATTAAAGCATCTAAGCAATTCCTCTGTAAAGAATTCTCTACATTCTTTGTAACAACACATAAATGTGACAATGTATATGTGTATGTGTAAGGTGTAAGGTGATTTGCTTGTATACTTGTTTTATTCTGGATTTTTGTTCTATTTTTTCCCCAACATAACAATAAAGTATAATCATAGGTAAATATGTATGATTAAATAATTAACTCAGTGAATTTTTAAGGGATCATATTACTTGGTTTACCATATGTTTATGCAGTTCATCATTATTCTCTCTTCACAGTGGCTATGTGGTATCTAACCCCCTGGAAAAGCATAATTCTTTCCAAAATACTTTTATTTGATTTAAGACATCTTTCTTACAACCAGAAAACTGCCTTTCAAAAATAAAATAAATGATCCATACTACAATTAGTCAATGAGGAAAGGCAAGATCTCATTTAACGATCATTGTTGAGTAATATGCTGCTCATATCTGCTTTAGTTAATCCTAAAAGCTTTTTATTATTTAAAACATTTTTGACAAATATATATGTCAAATGTGTTAAATATTTCTTTTCTTTCTCTCACTAGGAACATGGAACATAGCTTTATAATTCATTTTTGAAGCACTGCTAATTTCTAGATATTGGTATAATATGATGGTATCCCCTGGATAATGGAAATGTAAGTACTATTAAATAGCATAAATTTATATTGAAAATAATTATAAATTGCTCTTGGCTGCTTTGCCTTTTTAAATTTTGGTATTTTCTTTATATTTCTTCAATTTATTTTTAGTTAAATCCAACTAAAGATGATAAAGAAAAACATTTTTAATTAATGAGGAGGTTATGTTCCAACCGTTTCATTCCAACCACAGGAGCAGATAGAATGTAAAAATGGAACAGTACTCGAATAGAGCTTATTAGATGTCTGTCTAAAATAAGATTGAAAGGAATTGGAATAAAGAATTAAAGTACTCTCTTATGCACAGGCTGTACACAATATTTAATAACCAATATGGTGTAGACACTGCCTAATGAGCATGAGCACCAGACACAGTACTGAAGCAGGATTCTGAAACTCTCCACCTATAGGTCCCTTGGTTATGGCATTATTAGGAAGACTGAAGTTCTTGCAGTACAGGCCAAGGGCAGCTGCAATTGTCAAGAGTATTTGAGCCATTTATCCAACCATTTGGAAATCATTCAATAAATTAACAACCACTGTGATAACAAGCCAGTGTGTACTGGCTAAATATCAGGCCTGCTCCTGTGAAAATCAGCATAGGGCATGAAATTAGTGACATCTATTTATTTATTTTAATTGTAGGCTCTCTCTCTATCTCTCTCTCTCTCCCTCTCTGCTGGTTCCCAGATGAATTTTGGATTGCAGGGTGTCAAATAGAAAAATTTATATTTTATGCCTTTCTATTCTATTTCTATTATTTATTTTGTTTTCAAAAAGGTACATAATAAGTGCGATGCGCACTGTCTAGGGGATGGACACGTTTGAAGCGCTGACTCCAGGAGGTGGGGCGGCAAGGGCAATATACATAACCTCCACTTTGTACCCCCACAATATGCTAAAATAATAATAATAATAAAACGTATTTCTGAAAGGTACTCTCTTATTTAATAATTATAACACTGGAAAAAACAAACATGATTATATCTAGATTATCTTTGAGAAGCAAGAAAGCCTTTATCATTATCTGAACAACTGTTTATACTGAGGAGTTTCAAAATAGTACCTAGGATAAGAAGAAGTATACTCATATCCATTGTAATTAAAATAATTATTTATAAATGTCTTTAGTCCAGGGAGAAAATTTATAATAATTAGATAATAATGATTGCTAGTTATTCACATGAAAATTTTCTACATGATCACTTAAGTGGAAGTGAAAGGTGAATGGTTCAAATTGTCGTCATCAAATTTTTCCTTGAATCTTTAGCAAAACTTAACATTTCATTCATATTCTGAAAAGAAAGAATATTTTTAGGGCCATAGTTTAAAACCTTGACAAGTTTTTCAGTAGATCACATTATTCTCTTAGAGATTTTGCTGTCATACTTTGAAAATTGTACATTAAAAAATAAATAGCACACACTAGAAGAACTTAATATACCTAGGAAGTAACTTGCTTTCAAGCCTTAATGTTAACATAATAATTATGATAATTAACAAAAAAGTTTTCTTTAATTGACTTTATTTCATTCCTACTACATAGTACAGTGGTGTTCACATACACAGGGATAAGCAGTCTTGAAAAATATCTCAACCCTATTTTATGTATACCCATTGACTTAGTTTAACCATACAGCTACGGAATTAGAAGAGATCCAGGAGTGCTAATTACGCTGATTTTATTTTAGAATTGAAACAAGTTTCCTTAAGATTTTGGGTAGAAATATAGAATCATCTTTGTCATTGTACAATGAAATAAAATAATCTGCCTAAGGATCCAGTAGTCTCCAGTGCAGTTAGAAAGTACTCAATAAATATTAGCTATTAGTTTTTATTTAGAAAGCTAATCAGGCAAAATCAGAATTTAGCGCAAAGCATTTAACCCCACAAGAGAACTTAGAGCTATGAATCTGAGGCTGGAAATAATCTTTTATTCACCTAGTGTTACTAGAAAGTAATCACATTAAGTTTCTTTAAGTAATAATCTATAATTCAAATCTTATCATCAAAGACAACTTCTGTCAAGTAAATAGAGTCAGCACTTTGTATCTGTGGCATCTGCACAGGAGAATTCAACCAACCATGTATCAAAAATTTTCAGGAAAAAAAAATAATAATTCAGGGCAAATCACGGTGGCTCATGCCTGTAATCCTAGCACTTTAGGAGTCTGCAGAGGGAGAAGCTTTTGAGGTCAGGAGTTTAGGACCAGCCTGGGCAATATAGTGAGATCCTGCCTCTACAAAGAACAAACAAATAAATAATACAAATAAAAAATACAGTATGATAACTATTTACTTATCATTTGCATTGTATTAGGTATCATAAGTAATAAATATAGAGATGACTTAAAGTATATGGGATGATGTGCATATGTTATATGCAAATATTGTGCCAATTTATGTAAGGTACTTGAGCAGGCATGGATTTTTTTTTCTGCAGCAGTCCTGGAATCCACTGCATACTTTACTTGTGAAAGGATTTCCATATTTAACTGCTTAATTTTCATCAGTATTAGTTATTAAAGGATCATACTTCACTACAATTAGGATTTAGTCCTTAAGAAAACGAGGATGTGGACTACACTTAATTTTGCAATATGACTGACCATCTTTTACTATATCATTCAGGCATTAAAACCTGCAACATGATTCTCATGAAATCTATTTTTTTTTTGAAAAACAATTGTGACTTAAGTAGCTTCACTTCCTTGATTATACAGATATAAACATATGTCAAAATTAATGAAAGAAATATATAATATTTGTGTATCTTATAATATATGTTATATACTTAAAAACAAAAATAAAATAAAATAAAATATTTATTTAAAAGGAACCTATTCCTCACTATTGTTTAAAACCTACTCTTTAGTACATTTTTACATTTGAAGTATGTAATAGTATTCTAATATTTTACCAGCTACTCTTGGATAGAGAATTGAACCTTATAGTGTCAAGGCATTTAATGTCCCCTATCTAATAAACGCCATTATTAGCAATCCGCTGTTTAAAAATTTACTTCTAACCTATAGAAATCACCTTAGCATGATAGTCATTATATATTTTAAGGAATTTGCCTACCTAGGCATTAAGGAACCCAGAAGAATGGACTATTATTAAAAAAAGCTCAGGGAGCCAATGTATGCTTACATTTTATCGTAAAGCCCCCATGATTCACATGACTGAGGTTTTGACATTATTATGATTGGGAGGCATTTCCCAAAACTGAAAAGAAAGTGATCTTGTAACTTTCATCATAATTTATACTCATAACTTTGGCTTGGAATAAAAATTTATGCCAATTACAGTGTCACCAATTTGAGCAGTGAATCAAGTGGGCAGCATTTGGGGGGAAGTGCTTTATCAGAAATATTTTGAATTAAACTGATACCCTTAGAGAAAGGTTCTTCAAACTTGTCTCAACCTAAGACAAACCAGTATACATTTCTAAAAATTCAGAATCCCAGACAAAACCAAATGAATATCACCATTAATACAGTCTTAGAATCAATAATCCTGGATAAGTGGTTTCCAATTTTTACTGTAAAACACTAACATATTTTTGAAAAAAATAATAAACTGTAATGATACTTACCAAAATGTTAATAGTGATTATATCTTGAATGGTTTAATTATGGATGCTTTTATTTTCTTCCTTATCTTTATACTTTGTAATATGTTCTTATATATGAATATATATTACTTTTTCAATAAAAACATAAAATAAAATGAACAAGGTGAATGGTACTCTGGTCTAATTAATATCAGAAAGAACTGCTCAATATTAATAATAGTAAAACCAAAATATTTGTTCACAGCAAACATTTTTCATGATCAATACATAATACTGAATAATTCTATACAAGAGCCCTATTTATTCAATGTTTATGTAAATTATCCAGATGTGCCAATTGTCATTCCTTCCAAATAGTCACTATTTATTGCACGCTCCCTGCAGAAAAAGCACTGTACTAGATTCTTTTTTGTTATTGTTCTGCTTCATTTTTCGTACTTTTAAAAATTCTCCATGCCTCAATAATCTTTTCCATATTTTTAACAATAGCGTCATGATACACAAGGGTGTATTCATGAAAAATCACAGTGAAATACAGACATTTGCATGTTATTGATTTATACTTAATTAAAGCAGATCAAAGTTAAAATATACTTTAAAATTTACTCTCAATAGTGTGTTGATTAAAATCATGGCTTCCAGAGACTGAAGCTTGAGTTTGAATCTGTTTTGCCATTAAATAGATATGTGACCTTGGACATGTTACTTTACCTTTCTGTATGCCTCAGCTTTATCACGCCTAATATATATATATATATATATATATATATGTGGGGTTGTTATGAGAATTAAAAGAAAATGAACTGAGAATGTAGTTCACTAAAACACTTAAATAGGATGTGTGGTATATACTAAGCATCATGTAAGAGAAGCTATTTTATTATTTTCATTCACCATGGAACTGGATGATGCCTGAAATATTAGCAATTTTGGTCATGTAATCATGTGGAAAATGAAGAAATTGTGATTCTCAGGCTTATACTTCCAGTTTAACTACTTGAGTACATCTAAATCTAAATCTACATATTATGAATAATCCTAGCCTACTTCACTATGCACATGGGATATAAAATCACCACATATCATTGTTGTCAATTTTCAACTTTATCCTCCACATAGTTGATAATTCAGAAGAATGCCTCTTGAATTTTAATACTGAAGCTGGACTTGACTTGGGATATCATTATTTTCACAATGACATTAATTATGTGTGTGAAAGCATGATAATAGTCGTTGATATTTTTATTAAAAAAGTTTGGCTGATACAGTATCACCAATGAATGCTGTGTAGGGCAGAAGAACATGAACCTACAAGACATATTGCCTTTCATTCCATACAATAATATAAAACTGTTTAAAAAATAGGATTGAACCTTTTTAACCCTATAAAAATTGTGAAACATATCCAAAGAAACTGTTATAAATATTTTTCATTAATTGGCCACCCATGAGCAGCTTAATTCAATATGTCCATAACAGAGTTCATTCTGTTATCCCGAATTCAGCTTCTCCATGTGCTGTCAACACTTACCCCAGCTAGAAATATGGAAGTAATATTTGAAGCATCTCTCTCAAGCACCATTCCACTCAACTCCAACCAATTATTCACAAAGCCAAAAGGCTTTAATATTCTATATGTTTCTCAAATCC
Organism: Varecia variegata; assembly: GCA_028533085.1. NCBI lineage: Eukaryota > Metazoa > Chordata > Mammalia > Primates > Lemuridae > Varecia > Varecia variegata. The sequence continues at coordinate 80,038,381 of CM052436.1, read as the reverse complement.
ATCCCTCCCATAACCTTAGTTAACACATATCTCTCCAAGTTAAAGACACCATTTCTGCTGAATTAGTTTAACAATCCTCTGATTATTGTCCCTGACTCCAGTCTTGTCTAAATCAATCCTTCATGCCTTTGCCAGAAATATCTATTAAAAATGCAAATCTTTCATTTAAAAGACTTCAACTATTTTCTGTAGCCTAGAATACATTGGCCAATTTCCTTAAGTAAATAAACTGTTCAATATTCGATTCGGCCTTTCTTTTTCTCCTCAGATAGAAAACTCAGTTACAACTAATGTTGCCTTCCTGAATCTGCTTCCCCTACCCCTTCACCCAACCACTCCTTCCATACCTAGCTCCTCACCCCACCCCTAATCAGTTAGGTAGCAATTCTATTTAGTCCAATTATACCCTGGAAAAAATGATTATAGTTGCACTTATTAAACTGCATTGTGATTACCTGTTTGTCTGCCAACCTAGATGGTTAAGTATTGTGAAAGGAATAATATATGTAATTATAATAAAAACTTTGGGGTTAAACAAGCCTTTGCCAAATTTTGGTTAGCAATTTACTACCTATGTAATCTTAGGCATGTATTTAATCTTTCTGTACATCAATTTCTGCATTAGTAAAATGAGTTATTGTGAGGTATAAGTGACCATAATATTGTGTTACTTATTTTAAAATATCTCAGTATGTTCATGATATTTAACTTTGATCAAAAATACGCACTTACCCCCAGAGCGGTTGAAAGATTCTAGTCAAATATATGCATTCTAACTATAGCTACCCTAATATCTTCAACTATTTTTATCTCTGCTAAATACCAAATAATTCATTAATTAGCATTATAAATATTTATATGATTTTTTTGGTTGTTAAATGAGATGTTAGTTCAATATCTGCACATTAGCAAGATTTTTTTTTAGAAGTTCCACTTGCTATGCACCAGATAAAAGAATCCAGTGAAACAAGTAGCTTAAGCCCTTTAGAAATACATCTTAAGCTTAGAACCCTGATCATATCTATAATCAGATCTAACAAAGGAGTTTGTCAATATTTCTGCTAGAATATTGTTGCATGTACCAGAATAAACATTTCATGCACAGTGCTGATGGGTGCACTACAAGGACAGAAAACTTGTTCTTCCTGGAGCTTAGAGAACTGGAGGAAGATTTTTAAAGCCTGCTTGCTAAGAAAGGTTTTATGTGGCCAAGCTCTTTTCTGAGACTTGCATGCAATTGAAACATACTTCCTGGTAGCACGATCATGGGTAAAGAGATGGAAAGCCTTATATTGCCATCTAGTCTTTGATAAAACAGAGAAACTCATACACTGGGGAAAAGAATCCCTATTCAGTAAATGATACTGGGAAAATTGGATAGTAGAAGACTGAAACACGATCAGCACCTCTCACCACTCACAAAAATTAACTCATGATGGATAGCAGACTTAAACCTAAGGCATGAAACTTTAAGAATTCTAGAAGAAAATGTTGGAAAATGCTTATAGCCATTGGCCTAGGCAAAGAATTTATGAAGAAGACCCCAATCTCAGCAACAACAAAAATAAGTAAATGGGACCTGATCAAATTAAAAAA
>CM052436.1:79953377-80036285 GCA_028533085.1 Varecia variegata | reverse complement strand
AAAAAACTTCTGTACAGCCAAGGAAACTATCATTAGAGCAAATAGACAACCTACAGAATGGGAGAAAATATTTGCATGCTACACATCTGATAAAGGACTGATAACTAGAATCTGTAAAGAACTCAAGAAAATCAACAAGAAAAAATCAAGCAACCCCATTAAAAATTGGGCAAAAGGACATGAACAGAAGCTCTTCAAAAGAAGATAGACTAATGGCCAATAAACATAAGAAAAAATGCTCAGCATCTCTAATCATCAGGGAAATGCAAATCAAAACCACAGTGTGATATCACTTTAGTGAAAATGTCTTTTATCGAAAAGTCTCAAAGCCAACTGTAGTTGCCCCACTGCACTATTGAACACTAGAACTTTTTCCTTCTATTTAACAGATTTACTCCTTCACCAACACCTTTTCATTACCCATTCCCACCACCCTTACCAATCTCTAGTAGCCACCTGATTTGATCATTATATGTTTTTTGCTTGTATCAAAATATAACATGTACTACTCCATGAATATGTACAATTATTATGTGTCAATAAAAAAAAAAGTCTCAAAGCAACAAATGCTGGTGTGAATGTGGAGAGATAGGAACACTCATACACTGTTAGTGGGACTGCAAACTAGTACACCTCTATGGAAAGGAGTATGGAGATACCTCAAAGAACTAAAAGTAGAACTACCATTTGATCTAGCAAACCCACTAACTGTGTATTTACCCAGAGGGGAAAAAAAAAAAAACATTCTATAAAAAAGGCACCTGCACTAGAACATTTATAGCAGCACAATTCACAATTAAAAAGATGTGGAAACAACTCAAGTGCCCATCAACACATGAATGGATTAATAAAATGTGGTGTGTGTGTATATATATATATATATACACACACACACACACACACCCCATGGAGTACTACTCAGCCATGGAACATGGTGAACTAATACCTCTTTTATTAATCTGGATAGAACTGGAAACCAATCCTCTAAGTGAAATATCATAAGAATGGAAAAACAAACACCACATGTACTTACCATTAAATTGATACTAATCGAGCAATACTTATGTGCACATATGGAAATAACATTCACCTGAATCATACAGGTGGGGGGAAGGGGATCGATACATTCACACCTAACGGGCACATTGCACACTATCTGGGGAGGGGCACACACTTATAACTTTGACTCAAACGGTACAAAAGCAATTTATGTAACCAAAACTTTGTTAGCCCTGTAATATTCTGAAATAATAAAAAAAGAGATGTAAAACCTTGCCCATTGCTAACAACTAGAGGCTAGTATCTACCCCTAAAAAACATATAATTGTGAATGAAAACTGTTTTTAATAAAATAATTATGAAATGACATTGATAATTGGTAACCATAGAGCTTAGTATATATAGTCATACCTTGGAGATATTGAAGGTTTTGTTTCTGACCACTAAATAAAACAAATATCATAATGAAGCAAGTCACAGGAATCTTTTGGTTTCCCAGTTTTATAAGAGTTATAGTCACACTATGCTGTAGTCCATTAAGTGTGCATTATGCCTTAAAAATGTATATACTTTAACTCAAAAATACTCTACTGATGACAAAAAAAAAAAGTAATGGTCACTTGAGACTTCAGCAGGTGGTAATCTTTTTGTGAGTGGAGGATCTTGCCACTATGTTGATGGCTGCTGACTGTTCAGTGTGGTGTTTACAGATCAGTGTGGTGTTTATTGAAGGTTGGGATGGCTGCAACAATTTCTTGAAATAAAAAAAAAAAAAACAATGAAGTTGGCCACATGGATTAACTCTTTCTTTCATGAAAGATTTCTCTATAGCATGCAATGCTGCTTAATAGCATTTTATCCACAGTAAAACTTTTCTTCCACAACTAGAGTCAATCCTCTAAAGCCCTGTTGTGCTTTACCAAGTAAGCTTATGTGATATCATAAATCCTTTTTTGTCCTTTTGCATTGCTCACAGCTACTTCACCGAGAGAAAATTTCTTCTCAAGAAACCACCTTCTTTGCTTATTTATAAGAAGCAACTCTTCATCTGTTCAAGTTTTATCATTAAAGGGCAACAATTCAGTCACATCTTTTGGTTCCACTTCTAATTCTAGTTCTCTCGCTATTTCCAGGACATCTGCAGTGATGGAAATCTGCACCACATTTGCTACTTCCTTCACTGAAGTCTCGTTCTCCTTAAAGTCATTGAGTAGTGTTAAAGTCAACTTCTTCCAAACTCCTGTTAATGTTGCTATTTTGACCTCCTCCCACAAATCATGAATGTTGATAATGGCATCTAGAATGGTAAATCCTTTCCGGGAGATTTTCAGTTTACTTTTCCCAGAACCATCAGAAGAATCACTATGGCAACTATAGCCTTACAAAATGTATTTCTTAAAAAAAATAAGGCTTATAGGTCAAGATTACTCCTTTATCCATGGCTGCAAAATAGATACTATGTTAGCAGGAATGAAAACAACATTAATCTCCTTGTATACCTTCATCAGAGTGATTGGGTGGCCAGGTACATTGTCAAAGAGCAGCAACATTTTAAAAGAAATTCTTTTCTCTGAACAGTAGATCTCAACAAAATATTCAATAAACCATGGTGTAAATAGATGTGCTGCCATCCATGCTTTGTTGTTCCATTAGTAGAGCACAGGCAGAGTAGATATGGCATAATTCTTAAGGGCCCTAGAATTTTCATAACAGTAAGAGAGCATTGGCTACAACTTAAAGTCACCAGCAACATTAGCCCCTACCAAGAGAGTCAGGTTGTTTTTTGAAGCTTTGAAGCCAGGCATTGACTTTTCCTCTCTAGGTATGAATATTCCAGATGACATTTTCTTACAACAAAAGGCTGGTTCATTTACATTGAAAATCTGTTGGTTGGTGTAGCCATCTTCATCAATAATCTCAGCTAGATCTTCTGGATCACTTGCTGCTCCTTCCACATCAGCATATGCTACTCCACTTTGCATATTTATGCTACAAAATGGCTTCCTTCCTTAAACCTCGTGAACAAGCGTCTGCTGTCTTCAGACTTTCATCTGCAGTTTCCTCAGATCTCTTAGCCTTCATAGAATTTCATAGAATTAGGACCTTGCTCTGTATTAGTTGTTGCTTAAGGGAATATTGTGGTTGGTTTGATCTTCTTTCTAAACCACTCAAACTTTCTCAAAACAATTACAATAGTAATATCAAAGATCACTGATCAAAGATCACTATAACAGCTAACATAATAATGAAAAAGTTTGAAATATTGCAAGAATTACCAAAATGTGACAAAGAGACAAAAAGTGAGCAAATGGCATTGGAATAATCATGCCAATAATAAACCTTCAATTTGTAAAAAAAAATGCAATATCTGTGAAGCAAGATAAAGTGAAACCCAATAAAATGAGATATGCTTATAGTAGATGCAATTCTTACATACATAACTATGTGTTTACTTCATCTTTATATCCCTGTTGCCATAGTTTTTTTAACCTTGGCACTATTGACATTTTTGGCTGGATGATACTTTGTTGGGGGCTGTACTGTGCATAATAAAATGTTTAACAATATCTCTGGCTTCTACTTAATTGATGCCCATAGCATTTCCTAGTTTAAATACCAAAAGTATCTCCAGACATCACATGTTCCTGAGAGGGACAAAATCACTCCAGGGTGATAATTACTGCTGGTACTTCTCACAGTGCCTCATCCATAATTTAATTAGTTTTATTTTGTCAGGGGCTGCTTAGTTCACATGAAGCTAAATTACTTTCAATTCTCAAATGTTCTAATGAACTTGGTTCTTTTTATGCAACTTTTGCCATTACATCAAAATTTTATGCCATTAGCAACTAAAGGATAATTCTAAGTTTAGAAGTAGTAAGACTCAGAGGGAGCAGGGTGTATTTGTCAGGAGGAAATGGAGACAGGGTACAAATTTTCCTTTTTTCTCTCTGTCTGTATAAATAAGAATTATTTCTAAACATCTAACTCAGAAATATTAAAAATATTACTGAAGAAATGTTTTTTGAATGGGATGAAAAAAGACATTTTATGACAGAATAGTATCAGTAATTGATAGTGTCATGTTTTTCTTACTAAAATAAAATGTATAATAATTATTTATTCTTAAAATTAATTAAATTTTATTTTCTGGTGGAAAGGCTCACCCCCCCCCATTCACTACCAATTTACACATGCCAGATTGGTAAAATCCAAGTGCACAGTAAATCCCGGCCACACATAAAAGTCAAAAGACTAAAATGTAACTCATGTGTTATCTACCTTTAGTCAAAAGAAAAAAATACATCTTTTTCAGGCTTAAAAGTTGACAATGGTCACCCTATTTATCAAATAGTTTATAAGTAGAATATGCTTAGATATTAAGCATAATAAGCTTAATACACAGTAATATTTTTTAAGTTTTGTGAATTTTATTACATACAAGTTACATTCCAATGTTAGAAATTCTTTATAGTATAGTAAGTGCTTAATAAATGGTGATTGTAGTTAGTATTATCATTATTACTTTTACTATTATTATTATTGTTATTATGCTGCATGGTCAATAAACGAACCAAATGAGCAACAAGCAATCACCAAAATTACTTTTAGGAAGTAGAAAGCAAGCCTCACATATATCTTAGCATGTCTGAGACACCTGTTTGTCCCTTAATACCCACAAGATTGTTTTTCTTTTGAGCACCTCATGATTATCAGCCTATCAAGGTGTCCTGAGAGCCCAGACAGTAATTCTACTAAACTTTTATTGAGAAGCAGGAATACAGCCAAGTCTGCATGCTGCTGGCTGTGTTCCAACCCTGGGAGGAAAGTAAGGCTCAGAAGCAGGTTTATGGGTTTCCTGCTTAGACTGGAATTTAGGAAGGTAAAATGAAGAACTGAAGATAGTTTGGACAATTACTTTCAGAAAGACTATATAATCTATTCTTAAGAGATTTCTTGCTCTCATTATATTCCAATATGATGCTCCTTTTCTGACTTCTTTTCTGGATCCTTTTCTTTTTCCAGATCTATAAATGTTGAAGTATTCCCAGATGTAGCCCTGGGGCACATTGATTTCTCAGATGATATTGTAACTGTATCATGGCTTTAAGAATTGTCTATACTCTGATGATTCCCAAGAAATATCTCTTGTCCTCCTCTGGTCTCCAGATTAAAAAATCCAATTGCCAACTCCATGTCTTCACTTGAATGTTTAATAGTCAATTCAGACATAATATGTACAAAAACAAACTTTAGAGTTCTGTTCTCATCCAGTCATCTAACCAAATCTGCTCCTTTCTAAGTCTTCTACAACTCAGTGGCTGACACTGTTACAGTTTCTTAGATCAAAAACAACCTCCTGAAACACTCATTTTGTCTTTATAATCCACATCCATCTATCAGCAATTTCTTCCTTCCTGCTATACTGTGTAACATATATCCAGATTTCGACCTCTAATGTCTCCATGTTAATCCAATCAATTTTGATTATTACAACACCTGTATATCCATTCTGCTCCTTGCATCCCTGTTTCATTTAAATATTTTTACATAGAGCTCCAATGTCACTTTTCTGTCCAAGAAGGAGAGGTACCTAGTCATTGAGGAAAGGGTAAAATCAAAGCCTTTAAAATGGCTTCCACTGACCAATACAACTCAACGGGCCTCCTTTACTTTGTTACTTCAATTATCAAGCTCTGTCTTTATCATTCACTCAAAGATTTCCTCAAATCTCATCTTTGCTCTTGCTGAAAACTTGGTCTGGAAATTCTCTTACAAGACAATCAATTGTTTCATTTTCTACAAGTCACTGTGCAGATGTCATCTTACCAGAGGAACTTCTCCTGCCACTTTATGCTTTAGCAGCAATGTGATTATAGAAATGGTCATTTCCAGGTTACTGGGACATTTTAGCCTACTCTACAATCTGAAAATAGTCAGGGCCTTGCTTTATGTCACAATTTTCAGTAGGCATGTCTGGAAGAAAGATTTGGTATAGTGGTTTAGATAAGCCACTACTTTTAAATATAAGTAGCCCCTGGGGTACTGCCATGATATGAATTCTTATAACTCAGAGTAATAATTTTTAAAAAAGACAAATTCAGTAGTAATGGCTAAAGTCAGGATAAATTAAATTATAGAATTTGGAAGTAAAATGCCATCAAAAAGAAGTAAATAATGTTGACTATTTTGTATACATGCTTTAGAAGGTATTTTAGAGTTAGGGAATTCTATATTCAAAAGCAATTATAATTTTAAAAAAATATTTTATGCTTATTAAGGATGTTGTTACATTTGCTTCTTTTTAGTCAATGTCAATGACAATTTAGACAGTTTTGTTTAGACAATTTAGACAGTTTATTTATTATAAAATTTCTCTACTTAGCTACCTTTCCACATGGTACATTCACACTGTCAAAGACAGTCATGGTTAAAAAAAGGGTTAAATCTCTAATAACTGATATTTTCAAATACAATTCTGTACTGTTATGATTACTTTTATTTTTCCCTCACTCTCTTATCCCTGCTTTGTCTTTTTAAAAATTTGTTTCTCCAGGAAAATTTATCAAAAGATTTAAATGACAAAACTTTATGTTGGGAATGATGTAGACAAACTTTCTTATTTTATATTGAAGTTCCTGGTAAGGAAATAGCAAAATCTTTAATTTATCAGGAAAAAATTTTAAGTCTACAGAAAAGTAAAAAGGAGTAGCTTGTACCTTTTCTACGCTTGGCTTCCAAATGATAATAATAAAGGTCAGATACGTATTTGAAACTAAAGAAATATCAAATTAAAAATAATTTATAAAATTTTATTGTTACTTTTTTGATCACTTTAATGCTGAATTGATGGTCAGTAACTTCCAATGGAAGGAAGGAGAAGCGCATAGCTGTTATTGGGTTCTCAAATTGCTAGGAATTATGAAAAGATAAAAGAAATAGAGTAGATTATCTACCGGTTGCTTTTTATCTCCAAATTTCTTTCATTCACTGTTAAATGTAGTTCATTAAGTCCTTCTGTTTTAAAATACCATTATTAACACCTAGTAAAAATGAGCCAGTGTTATAATGTGCATATATAGCAAAACTATACTTTGAATACTTTGAAAAGCAAATCTTGAACCAGAAAGGATTGGCTATCTGAGTTTGTGTTGTGAGAAGTACACTGGTAATATCATTTCCAAACAGAGCAGGTGAATTTAAATGAGGGGGTAGGGGAGAAGGGAGTATAATTAAAGAGCATGTTCTTCTTTGAGAAAAATCTACCTTACTAGCATTTGTTGTTGTCTTTTAGTCAACTTTATAGCCATTATTGTCTGCAAAGAAGCACCAGGGAAGGAAACATTAATTCAGTGGGTGCCAACAGCAGCCATGCTGTTCACACATTGCCTGTTAAAGCATCACAAATAATTGCATTATTTGCCATTTTCCATCCTGTCAATTTCAAATTTTCACATAGAGCTTCATTTGGCCCATGGCAACAAAAATTCTCATTGCATTTTTCCACAAAATGTACTTTATCATAAAATTCAGCAGGCTTTTGTGAATTAAAAAATACCTTTTTAGTCAAAGAGCCAAGGACTGGAACTGCAAATCTGCCACACTAGCAAATAAGAAGTTCAGTTAAAATACTGGGTCTTCTATTATCATATCTGAAAGGGGGTTTTAATTTTAATTCTTTTAACTGGTTAGGATGAGTATTAACTGTGATGATATGTGTAAACATTGGCATGATAAATGAAATATAATGAATGGATAACAAACCAGTGACAATCATAAAACACCACACATACAACTGGAAAGTGGAACATTTCTGCAAATTACTATCAAACACTGGACTGAGTTATCTATTTTGATGATCCTTTGTTGTATAAGTAAATAATAATAGTCAAACTGTTAGTGATTAACCTTGGCAAATCATTTACTTTTAAGGGAATATATATTCAAAGGCAGGTTCTTATGTACATACAACCTATAATACACTCACATATTTACAGACCACATTTAATGAATAGGGAAATTACCATTATCAAATACACTAAAATAATCCAATAGGAGAGAAATTTATATAAGCATATATTAATGCTATGTACAAATTGAAATAAAAATAAATCCAAAAAATTGAAAAATGATTTTTTATTTCAAAATATTATTTTGGGTACAAATGTTTTTCATTACATGTGTCAATTTTATTATGCTTGATCAGGGTTTAAGTATGTCTATCACCCAGATAGTGTTCATTGTACCATTAGATAGGTTTTCACCCATCCACTCTTCCCCCTGTTTGATTTCCACTGAGTTTTACTTCCCTCTATGCACATTTGTGTTCATCAGTTAGTTCCAATTTAATAATGAGTACACGTGGTGTTTGTTATTCCATTCTTTAGATACTTCGCTTAGGAAAATGGTCTCCAGTTCCATACAAATTGTTGCAAAAGGCATTAAGTCATCCTTCTTCGTGGCTGAGTAGTATTCCATGGTAAACATGTATCACATTTTGTTAATTCAATTTTTTAGCACTTTGGAAGTCTTATAAAGATGAAAAAGGAATAAAATAAATCAGACATAGGTGGTTATCATCGCAAACATCTGGTGTTTCTTTTATATTCTTTTTAACTCCTGTGTTTCTGTTGAAATTCATCCATTTTCTAACACTTTTTTCATTAACTGTGTGTGGTGGGAGTGAAACGTATGTATATGTATATCAAACTCTGGTGTTCTTTTATCATGCTTCTCTCTTCAAAATAGTTTAAAAAATGTAGGGGCATATTATATTGTGTTATTATAAAATAAGTAGTGACAAACAAAATTTTTATCTCTTTGATAATAAGTTATGATTTAATTTTGTTAGATATATAAATCTTGATTTCTTCTTGACTTCTAGTATCTATTGGGCAAAATATATTTCATAATTGACTTGTGCTTTTTTTTTGTTTTCTTGTTTTGTTTTGTTTCTTAAGTGTATTTGAGCGCAAAAACTGTTTTTTGCCAGTTAGATAATGTTGTGGACATTTTGTGAGCTATATCTTTTTAGTTGCCAAGTTTTCACAAAAATACATCTCAATGATGTGATGATCAAATTATCAAAAATAATGTTCTCTGAGCGGTTTGTTGAAACTAAGAATACTTTTATTCATTCAATCCTACGTGAGAATACTGCATTAAACCAGGTTACTTTAAATGAAAATGCTATTTGCTAAATCTCAGTCAAGTGTTATTGGTGCATTTTTTAGACCTGGATATCCTCAATGACTCTAGTGAATGAGTAACAAGCCCTTTTCAAAGTCAGATGTTTTCAATTATTTGCTTTCAAAAAAAACAGAAAGAAAAGAGGACACAGATTTTCTGGATGAGATAGATTTTTTTTTTTTTTAAGAGAGCCCTTTTAATATTACACAATTATGTTTTGTGGAAGAAAACTCAGAAACATTTCAAGAACTGAGTGACCAATTTCATAACAAAATTTCTTTAATCTTTTTGTTTGTATAAATAAGATTTAACAACTCAAAAATTCTTTAAAGTTAAAAATAAGAGTATAATTGGTACAAAATTCTATCTCATTATCTCAGTAATTTATGTTCCCTTACAGATATTGGAATTGGGGAAAAGAGTACCATTAAGATCATTAAGAGATGCATATTCAATAAAATTTTAATTTTTTCATTCATAAAATATAGTATAATATAGTTAAGGGATTTTGAGTAATTTTGTATTAGTAGTAGTCAAAATGCAGTCACAAGCAAAAGAAATGTTTTTAACAGAGACTTAAAGAAAATGAAAATTAAAAAAAAATATTTCTGTTTATTTATAAAATTTTGATGCTGAAACTCATGATAAACTGATCAACAAAGGATTTTCTGGCATAAAATAAATAAAATTCCCATGGCAAGGGTAGGGGTATGATAGGGTATAAATAAAAGTTCAGTGAGAAACAGGAGTACAATTTCCCACTGATAAAGAACAACTTGTTCATTTTTTTATGGATGATGTAGTATAACAAATTATTATAAAACTATTTTATAAGTATATTTAATTATTTGGGTATAATAATAATTTCATTATGTGGAAATTATTAAATTTACAATTATTTAATCACTTATTCAAATTTATAGATCTCAGATGAGTTGGAAGGGATGCACAGTTTTTCATTCTTTCTTAGAGTAGACTTGGGTAGACAGCTCTTATCTACTTAATAGCACTGGTTCAATAGAAGGGCTTCATCATGAGTTTTTTAAAAGAACAATTATTTTTATTTGGTTTGTATGAGATTTGGAGAAATTATTGCTTGTTCTCTCTAAATTCTCTTATTCCCATCTAGAAAAGGTACCAGTTCTTTGTAAGTCTACATGTCAGGTTTTCTGTGAACCCTACAATACAAGTTTTTTGAATGCAGGGTTTCCTCTCTCAGAAATCCTAAGAAGTGTGAGAAGCAAGGGCTGGGAGTAGCAGAGAGAAGAGGAGAGACTTGACTTTTCTGCATATGGAGAAGTCAAGTGTCCTCAGCTCCTTGTGTGACCAAATCCAGCACCCCACTTTGGGCTATTGACACATTTAAGGAAGATAGATCAATCTTAGCCACAGGACTGTCACTGGATTGCAACAGACTAAAAGAACTTCTTCAGCTAAAGGGGCTTTACTAGGTGAACAGTACCTATTATAGGCATATAACCAGAGTAGCAACTCAGAGATCGTGCTTCACAAGACCAAAAATTTAGTACAGCCCTAGGGAGAGAGATTCCCCATCAATGGCTGAAGATAAATTTCTCACCATTCTGGCAAATTAGGGAATCAGGGCTTATATTTAAGTTATTTAAAGAAAAAAATATTATATACAAATATGTGTGATACTAATTGTAGGCCAGATTTTGTGCACTCAATATCCAATGTATAACATGAACATTATCAACATAATACCCTTGATAGATCCTGGAAGATCTATCTTGATCTGATTTCTTATATTCATCAAAAGAAAATATTAATTTAAAAACCAGGAACAGTGAAAAATAAGAGGCCATAATTTTTGTTTTATTAAAACAGCTTTTGTTATCATATAATAATTTTATTCTGGGATGGTTTGAGTAGGGACAATTATAATTGTCTCTGCTGAGCCCCTCGAAATAATATTGACACAAAATAATGATAGCCTACTCGGTTGTGTATTTGAAAAATAAGAGAAAGTATAATTTCAAAATGCCCTTCATTGGCATAAATTGACTCTAATTCATGAATTAATTCTAATTATTCTAATTGAATCCCATTCACAGTCCCCATCTCATCAATACACAGAGTTGGTTTTCATATTAATATTTTGCTTCTGCACAATTTTATAGACTTTATAAAAACACTAAAAACCCTAAAAACCTTTCTGGCACAGGGCTAATTTTTTTTAAAGGTACCTGACTTGAAATGTCTAAAGTTATAAATAATATTACACACACACATGTATACCTGTATGTGTATGTAACATAAATATTTCAAAAATAAACACAAAGAAGAAATAGAAAGAAATATATTTTGTGCTATTTTAAATCACATAAAATTATCTGAAACACCTTAGGATTTCTACATCTTCCAGCTGCCTTGCAATCACAAGTCCACAATCTGCTAAGAATAATGTTACATATTAAGTCTCATTTATATTATATGAGTTTTATTACTGTATTTCATTAACACCAAGTAAAATAATTTAATTATTTGATGCACATTTAAAAAATAAATGCCATTAATGTTTCCATCTAAATGCCTGAGCTTGGTTGCAGGTTGTTGTGGAATGCAGTTGGTACTTTCATTTATACTGATATTTGCATCACTTGGACATTTTCCTGAAGTAGGAGAAGGTGTTTCTGAAATTATTGAAGAAAAAAATTATTCTCTGAAAGACTTCACAATTTTGGTATACCTGACTGGCGCAGGTAAGGTAGTAGGAGCGTTTTAAGCATGCATTCATTATAAATCACAAAATTACTTTAGAACAGGAGCAAAATAGGATAGTGATTCTCAAAATGTGTTTCGTGTACTACCTACATCAGATCTCTGTGAAGTATTTTTGAATGTAAAATTCAAGGTCACACCCCCAAAATATTAAATTTCAGTTAATGGTAATAGGATCCAGGAGGCAAATTTGAAGCTTCTCTCTACATTACTGTGAAACAGATATACTTTAATGCTTTCCTCCCTTTTTCATCTTATGTCACAACTGGCTACTGGTTACCATACTGGACAGTGAAGCCTACAATATATGATGTTATTATTTTAAATAGTAGTCTCCTTGGATGGTGGTGGTTGTATTAAATATATATCAATACAAATAGTGCAACAGTGAAGCAAAAAAGAGATAGCCTTCTTTGTAATGTGTGCTTACCTGAGACTGTTTCACGTTTTTGCCTTGCTAAATCAGCAATCAGATCAGTTGTTATTATAGATACTGTGGTTAAAGTGATGGTCAAGATAATTTCTTATCTATTTAGTTTTATGTTTGTAAACTGGAAAGAAAGAAAAATTATGCTTTTAAACTCCAGTCTCTGGTAAGTGTTAATTAAATTTTATTATTTATAGGGTACTATCATTGATCATGAATATAATTTTTTTTTAAATATGCATGTGTGGTGGCTTGGAATTGTGTTTTGTAAATAAGATTACAAAGGCAAAGCTACTAGTAATTTGCATTGAAGTCACAGTAAATTAAAGCAAAATGGCAAGAAAAATACATATACAACAAAATGCAAATCAAAACAAAATGAGTCAATAACTAATTATATATATATTATATATGTAAAGTATATCTAGATGTCTAAGCCTGCGTGAATACTTTTCTTGTGCTCTAGTAAGTAAAGTTAGAATAGACAATAAAGTTAGTATATATTGGGTATAAAAAGCAAGAGCCATATATATAAATTCTTTAATACAATAATTGTGTTGAACCAAATATTATCTAAAATTCCATTTACATCTGAAAATCTATGATTTTATAAAATAGTGAATCAAATGGATATTTGTAAACTAAGAAAATAAGCACTTTTTTCTGCAAGTAACTCTGTCTAAGGGACTTTCAAAAAACTGAAGAGGAAAGACTTCCCAACTCATTCTATGAGGCCAGGATCACCTGGATACTAAAACCAGATAAAGACATCACAATAAAAGAAAATTACTGAATAATATCTCTTATGAATATGAACACAAAATTATTTCCAGCAAAATACTAGTAAATGGAATCTAGCAGCTTATACAACAATTATACACCATGACCAAGTGGGATTTAGCCCAACAATGCAAAGTTGGTTCAACATTCAAAAAAATCAATGACTATAATACAACATATCAATAGAATAAATAAAAAAATCACATGATAATCTCGAGACACAGAAAAAGCATTTGACAAAATCTAACATGCTTTCATGATAAAAAAAACAAAAAAACAAACAAAAAAAACACTTAACAAGCTAAAAACAGAAAAAAACTTCCTCAATCAAATACAGGACATCCATGAAAATCTCACAGCTAACATCAGACTTAATGGTGAAAGACTAGATGATTTTTTTCCTCTAGTATCAAGAGCAAGACAAAGATGTCTCTTTTCACCACTTCCAATCAACATTGTACTGAAGGTTTTATTCAGGGCAAGTAAGCAAGAAAAAGAAATGACAGTCATCCAGATTGGAAGGGAATAAGTAAAACTATACTTATTTGCAGATGACATAATCTTCTATGTAGAAAATCCTAAAGCATCAAATAAAAAACTATTAGAACTAGTAAACAAGATGGGCAAGGGTGCAAGTACCAAGATCAATATAAAAAATCCATTCTATTTCTATATAATCGAAATAAACAATACAAAAATGAAATAAAGAGAACAATTCCATTTGCAATAGCAACAAAATATATGTACAATTTTGTTTCTTTTTAAAATTTTTTTAATTGACACATAATTTACATATTTATGGGTTACAGTGTGATATTTTGATACATGTTTACAATATGTAATGATCAAATCAGGGTTACTGACATATCTATTATGCTAATTTATCTTTTTTTGTGTTGGGAATATTAAAAATATTTTCTTCTATTTGAAAATGCATAATAAATTATTTTTAACTATAGTCACCCTACAGTGTTTTAGCACACTAGAACTTATTCCTCCTATCTAGCTTTAATTTTGTATTCATTAACCAACCTTTCCCTATCCCCCTCCACCCTACCTTTTCCTGCCTCTGGTAACCACTATTCTACCCTACTTACATAAAATCAACTTTTTTAGCTTCCACATATGAGTGAGAAAATGCAGTATTTAACTTTCTGTGCCTGGCTTATTTCACTTAACATAATGTTCTCCAAGCTCATCCATGTTGCCACAAATAACAGAATTTCATTCTTTGTCTTATATATAAATTTAACAAAAGAAGTACAAAATTTACACTCTGAAAACTACAAAACACTGTATAAAAAAATTAAAGATGATATAAATAATTAGTAAAGCATTCTATCCATGTTAATGAATTAGAAGATTTAACTTTATTAAGATGGCAATACTCCCCTAACTGCTGCAGATTCAGTGCAACCCTTACTGGGATCCCAACAGACTTCTTTGTAGAAATTTACAAGCTTATTCTAAAATACATATGGAATTACAAGAGACCACAAATAATCAAAGCAATCTTGAAAAGGAAGAGCAACGTATGATGACTTACATTTTCTAATTTCAAAACATTACAAGACAGTAACTAAGAGAGTTTGGTAGTAGCACAGGATGAACATGTATGTCAATGAAATAAAATTAAGAATCCAGAAATAAACCCATATATTTGTGATCAACTGATTTTTAACAATGATGCCAAGAGTATCCAATGAGGAATAAAATAGTCTTTTCTCCAAATAGTGTTTGGACAACCCGATAGCCACAGGCAAAAAATGAATTTGGACACTTACCTCACACTATCTACAAAAATTAAAAGTCAAAATGAATCAAAACATAAATATAACAGCTATAACTATAAAATCTTAAAAGAAACATTGGGGTAAGTCTTTAAGACCTTGGATTTCACAAATGATTTTTAGAAAAGACACCAAAAATCATGTAACAAAAAAAAAATAGATAAATTGGATATCAAAGTAAAAAAATTTTGTATTTCAGGAGAGACCTTCTAGAAAGTGAAATGACATCCACAGAATGAGAGAAAATGTTAGCAAATTACATATCTGATCAGGGATTTAAATCCAGAATATACAAAATACTTTTACAACCAAATAAAAAAACACCCAATTAAAAACTAGGCAAAGTATGTGCATAGGAAAGACTCTAAGGAAGATATACAAATGGCCAGCGAGCACATTAAAAATGCTCAAATTATGAGTTCTCTGTGAAGTGCAAATCAAAGCCAGAATGAGATACATACACACCTAGGATAGCCAGAATAAAAATGTCAGATACTAACAAGTATTGGCAAGGATGTGGGAAAATAAGAACTCATATACTATAGAAACGTGAAATGGCACAGCTGGTTTGGAAAATAGCTTGGTAGTCCTCAAAGAAAAAATGTAGAGTTACCATATGACTCAGCAATTCCACTTCCAGATATATAGTGTAATCAAGAGAAATGAAAACATATGTCCATGTGAAAACATGTACACAAATATTTATAGTAGCCAAAAGAGGGAAACAATGCAAATGTCTACAATGTATAAAGAAAAGTGCCATAAACATTCAGTGCAACAATATTTGGCCCTACAAAAGAATGAAATAATGACCCATGCTGCAACATTGATAGACTTTTAAAATATTATGCTAAGGAGAAAAATAAACAGTCACAAAACACCATGAATTATATGATTCCATTAATATAATACATTCAGAGCTAGGAAATCTATAGAAACAGAAAGTACATTTATAGTTTGTTAGGGATGGGGGATGGAGAGGGGATGGAGGATGGAGAGTGGATGGGGGTTGGGAACTGCTAACCAAAGGCATGGTGTTTCTTTTTGAAGGGATGAAGTAGTCTAAAAGTGACCATGGTAATGGTTGTACACATCTGTGTCTATAGTAAAAACCACTGGATGGTACATTTTAAATAGGTGAATGGTGAGAAATGTGAATTACATCTCAATAAAGCTGTTAAAATAGGATATCAAAGAACTCACTATAATACTGCAAATATAGACTGTTTCATTGTTAATAAAGGAGACATAATTTCCAAGATGTTAGCAGTATGTCATAGTGATTAAATAAATAGACCAAGTCAGAAACCTGGGTTTGTAACTTAGCTTTACCACTTCCCATATGTGTGACTTTGATAACTTCTTACCTCTTTGAACATGTTTCCTCCTATCTAATTGGGAATAATAATAGTCCTGAGGTCATAGTGAAATCCAAAAAAAGTAAATAAAATAAGGAATGTTTAGTTCTTAGCACAGTGCCTAGCAAAAGCTAAGTGGTAAACAAATTTAGCTATTTTTATTATAAATGTGATAAAATGGACAAATTGTTGAATTTTCAACATGCCTATGATATAGTCATTCTTTTTTGAGTAAACCATATGTTTATCATAAGATAAAACCCTCAGTTTAAGTGTCCCATATTTATTATTTTAGCCAAAATATTACAATCAACCTTGCAAAATGACCCCCTCCCTAAGTTATTTTTTGTTCACTGCCCAAGAATTCAGACTTTCAGACCATTCAAGCACAATGAGCAAAACATTATAATCTTGGTTAACTAACATCTCCACAGAACTTACCAATGACTCACCATCCATCACCAACAGCTGACTCTTGAATCAGACCACCTGCAGACCCCATGACTTCAAACGCCACAAGCCTGTCCTGTTATCCCACAATCAGCTATAAGAGCCCTTGCTCTTAGTTGGTCAGGGAGACAGATTTGAGAAATATCTCCTGGCTCCTGGATGATGCCAATCACAATAAACCCCTTTCCTCCCTGGCAATACTCATTTCAGTAATCGGTTTTCTCTGTGGTGAGCAACTGGATTTAGGCCAGACCACATTTGGGTTTGGTGATAGAATTTGGTGCATTGACTCAGATTAGGTTGCTCATGGCTCTGTAGCCATGGAGCAAGGAGATACCAAAAGGATTCCTAGCAGACGCTTGGCTATATTTCAGCTGGAGATCGGTTTCGGACTCTCTTGCTGACTCAGTGGTCACCAGCCTTGGACCTATTCTTGATTGTTTTGGGAGAACAGATCTCTGAATTTTGGCATTTGTGTCCAGATGGCTGAGTGCTATTTAAAGGTACCATACAGTGGGGAACACCCCTCTCAGTTTGGAGAATTCAAAGGGAATTTCCATTTGTTTTGGGTTGGAGAAATCACAAATGTTTGTGAGAGTGGGAACTGACCCAGCTGTTTTGATTTGGCACTCCCCTGGCCTATTTGTTCAAACTGCAGTTCATTTGTTTAAAACCTCTTGAATTTTTGCTTATGTTAATGTGGGAAACCAGAATTTAATCCCAGAATACAGCCCTTAGGTATGCATTATCCAAAATTTGCCTGAGTATAGTTATGAACCTATGAAGAAAAAGAAAATGATTTTTTTTTTCTAATATTGTTTGGCCCCAGAACAAGATCTTGAGTCTGGAGAAACTTGGCACCTCAAAGGGTCATTAAATTATAATACTACCCTTCAATTAAATTTGTTTTGTCATCAAACCAGAAAATGGGATGAAATCCCCTATGTTCAATCTTTTCTGCTCCTTTATCAAGACAAGCCAGATCAGAGTAAATGTAAAATTTCAGTACGATGGACAGAGCCCTGTAAGATGGTCAGGGAACAGGAATCAAAACCTAAAAACCCTGAGCTGCAATCAGAGGGATATGCCTTTCAGGAAGAAGAACTTTGGGCAGCTTTGGTCACAACTCCCAGCCCTGGCTGCAGCTCCAGGCCCAGTCACAGCTTTAGCACAGTCCACAGCCCCTGCTCTGGCCATTATCTTACCCATGACCCAGGCTCCAACTCTGTTCCTGGTTGACCTGACCCACTCAGTCCCAACCCTGTGGCCTTCCAGAAATCACTTTCTTAATTCTTCTGCTACCCCCTATGAATCTGTGACCTCTACTTTGCTCCCATTGCCCCTTCTACCTCATCTCCTTTTCTGAGGTCAGTCCTGAAAAGTTTGGGGACATGATTTTCCCTCCTGTACCTGCTAGGGTACTGAATTCAGCTGGGGTCCTCCTCCATTCCCAGCACAGGGTGATTTCCTTTGAGGGAGGTCCCCATAGGGGGATTAAATGAAAATGAACAACCTTCCAGACTCATGTGAGTTTATAGTCCATTCACTATTCCTAACTTATATAATTGGAAACAAAACAATCCTTTCTACAGGGTTGGCCCAAAGTGATAACTGGTCTCTTTGAGTCTATTTTTACCACACATCATCCCACCTGAGTGGAAGTAAAAAGCCTGCTCAATATTTTGTTGACCTCTGAAGAATGCCAGATTATCTTAGAAAAAAACAAAGAGGAGGCTGATCCACTATATGCAGAATACTCAAATAACCAGGTGAGGACCAGAGCTAGTCTGGTGGTACCTATTCATGACTCCAACTGGAATCTGAACAATGGAGATGAAGGTTAAGATCCAACACTTTTGGGATTGTATTTTAGCTAGACTCAAGAAAAACATCTCTAAGATCAAAAGCTTAAACAAAGTTCAGGGGATAAGATGCAGATGAGAAGCCATCAGCATTGTTGGAAAGAATTTTAGAAGCATACCAAAACTATACAGATATAGACCTACAGATCCCGAAAACTTGAGATTTATTAACATGACCTTAATTGGTCAAAGAATGCCTGATATTCAGCAAAAGTCACAAAAAGTGGAAGATGTCTAAAATTTGCCAATATCTCACCTGGTGGAAGTAGCCTATAAGGTTTTTATAAATCATGAACGGACTAAAGAACAACAAAACGAAAAAAAAGAAACATGCATGAAATGAAATAGCAGGCTAAATTTTTGGCAGCAGCTCTGATGAGACTCTCCAAGGGGCCCAATCAAAGAATCTCACAACCCCCAAAAAAGGAAAAAGGATTGGCCAAAGCCCCTTCACCAGAGGAAAAAATCAATGTGTTTATTGTAAAAAGGAAGGTCATTGGAAGAGACGACCTTAAGCTGAAGGATAAGGGTGCTAGGGTGCCTGCCCTGCAATTGGCTGGAATAGATAGAGAAGATAGAGACTGATGGGGCCCGAGGGCTTCCCCAAGCCTCTGGAAATTACATCCCACAATTAACATCTCCACCAGGAGCTGAGGGTAATTTAACAGTGAAATGGAGGCTTAGAATGACTAACTCCATTTTGCTTCTGAACCTCTGTGGTAATATCCTTTAGGTTAAAAACTTCTTAGTGCTGTGCATACACCAGCTAAATATAGGAAGAATTTAGTTTGTAGTTCAACCCTAAAAGAAAGATGATAACCATCCCTTTTTCAAAACTAACACCCACGGAGATAAGGTAAGTAAGAACACAAGTACCAATGCTATGCTAAAGATTTATAGAAACATTGTGACCTGACCTATGTCATCCAAATTTAACTGACCAGGAACAAAGAAATTTCACACCCTTCTCAGACCCTCAGGGTTGCCCGGATGTCTAGTCATTGGCCACTTCCTCATGCAACTCCCCACTTCTTCCCTTCTCTTAATGTAAAAAGGAGGCTAAAATTCACACTAACTGAAGTGAATTTTTAGGACACTTACATCTTCTCAGTTTGCTGGCATTCTAATAAAAATTGCTTTCCTTGTCCCAATTCCTTGTCTCTTGCCTTATTAGCTATTGTGCAGTAAGTGATATGAGCTTGGACTTGATTACAGTAACAAATAATGTGGGTGATGTACTGGTTCATTTTTTTTTGATTGATACTGATACAATGTACTTAGTTATAAATCTCAAGTTGGCTAGGCTTACTGAAGACTTAATGTTGGTAAGTAGGTTGTCTGGAAAACCCTCTCAATAATATACTCTCCAGGCAATAGATTGTGCTTTCAAAAATTCTATCTTCACCCACAGCTTCCTTTACATGCCAGAGTACCCTTTCCCATTGTTTGTTTGAGATCTTCTCTCTAAGTTGCAGGCTCAAGCAACCTTTCAGAACAAACAAATACATACTGGAGTTCCTCCAGAACATTCCAGTGGTTCTCCTCACTGCTCCCTTGGCCATGTATCAATCTCTGTCCACCAAAGATCATGATAAATCAAACCTGAGGTATAAGCTACTGGATGACCTGGAAGGGCACACGTGGACTCCATTCATACCAAGGTAAAACCAAGAATTTCTCCCCCTGTCCCCATCTCAGACAGGAACTGCTAAAACTTCAAGCTAAGGAGAGTCTTTAAACTCTATTTTCAGTCTTTCTGAAATATGGGCTTTTTGACCTTGTTGTTCCTCTTACAACATCCTCCATTCTACAAGTTCAAAAATGTGGAACTCAGGAATACTAGTTTGTTTAAGATCTAAAGGAGAAACAAAAAAGTGGAAGATATTCATCGTACGATACCTAATCCTTACACCCTCATCACCACTTTGTCTGGAAATTTTTCCTGGTTTTCAGTAATAGATTTAAAAGATTCTTTTCTTTGCATTCCCCTTGCCCCTGAATCCCAAACTAAGTAAATAAGCAACCAGTGACCAATCACAACATGAGAACAATATGGGACCTTTCTGACAAAGAATTCAAAATAGCTGTCCTACTGAAGCTCAATGATCTTTAATACAATAGAGAGAAGAAATTCAGAATCCAATCAAAGAAATTTAAAAAGGGATTTAAATAATAAAAACATCAAGCAATAATTCTCAAGCTGGAAAATTCAGTTGACAAACTGAAAAATGCATCAGAGTCTCCCAATAGCAGAATTGATCAAGCAGAAGAAAAAATTCATGAGCTTGAAGACAGACTATTTGAAAATATACAGTCAGATGAGGGGAAATAAAGTATAAAAAAAAAGAAGCACACCTAAAAGATCTAGAACACAGATTCAAAGAAGCAAATCTAAGTGTTATTGGGCTTAAAGGTGGGGGGGGAGGGAGAGAGAGATTAACATAGAACATCTATTCAAAGAAATAATAAGACATTATAAACCTAAAGAAATATATCAATATTCATGTACAAGAAGGTCATAAGACACCAATCGGATTTAACCCAAACAAGACTACCTCATGGCATTCAATAATCAAGACCCAAAGGTCACTGATAAAGGTAAGGTCCTAAACGAAGCAAGAAAAAAGAAAAAAAAAAAATAACATATAAAGGAGGTCCAATATATTTGGCAGCAGACTTCTCAGTGGCAACCTTATAGGCTAGGCAGAGTGCATGTCATATTCAAAGTGCTGAAGGAAAAAATCCTTAACCCTAGAATATTATATTCTGCAAAAATATTCTTCAACCGTGATGGAGAAATAAAAACTTTCTCAGACAAGCAAAGCTGAGGAATTTCATCAATACTGTACATGTCCTATAAGAAATCCAAAACCTAAATAAACCAATAATAAACAATAAGATCGGGGCAACAATAAAAAGTCTTCCACCAAAGAAAAGACAAGGACCCAATAGTTTCACTGCTGAATTCTACCAAGCATTCAAAGAAGAACTAATACTAATCCTACTTAAACTATTCCAAAAAATCGAGCAGAAGAACATACTCAAAATCTCATTCTATGAAACCTGTATCGCGATGATACCAAAACCAGAAAAAGACACAACAAAAAAGGAAAACTATAAGCCAATATCTCTGATGAAGGTAGATGCAGAAATCCTCAAAAAAATATTAATAAACTGAATTCAACAACATCTTAAAAAGATTATTCATCATGATCAAGTGAGATTCATACCAGTAATACAAAAATGGTTAACATATGCAAATAAATCAATGTGATATATTATAACAACAGAATGAAGGACAAAAATGATATGATTATTTCAATTAATGCTGAAATAGCATTCAATAAAATTCAACATCCTTTCATAATAAAAACTCTTGGAAACTGGGTATAGAAGGATCTTACTTCAACTTGATAAAAGCCATCCTGAGAGACCCACAGCTAGTATCATACTGAATCAGGAAAAGTGGAAAGCTTTTCTTCTAATATCTTGAAACATGCAAGGATGACCACTGTTACCACTGTTCTTCAACATAGAACTGGAAGTTCCAGGTAGAGAAATCAAGCAAGAGAAAGAAATAAAGGGCATCCAAATTATAAAGTAAAAAGTCAAAATAAATTTCCTTGTTTTCAGATGATATGGTCTTATATCTATAGAAAACTTAAGACTCCAAAAAAAAAAAAACTATTAGAAATGATAAACTCAGTAAAGTTGCAGGTTATAAAATCAACATGCAAAAATAAGTAGTATTTCAAAATGCCAACAGTTATCAACCTGAAAAAGAAACCAAGAAATAAATCTCATTTAAAAATAGCTACAAATAAAATACATAGGAATAAACAAAGAAGTAAAAGATCTCTATGATGACAGTTATAAAACAATGATGAAAGAAACTGAAGGTGACACAAAAAAATGGAAGATATTCCATGCTTATGGCTTGGAAGAATCAATATTGTTAAAATGTCCATACTACCCAAACCAATCTACAGATTCAATATAATCCTCATCAAAATATCCATAACTTTCTTCACAGAAATAAAAAAGAAATCCTAAAATTTGTGTGGAACTAAAAGGTACACAGAATAGCCAAATCCATCCTGGGAAAAAAGTACAAAACTGGAGAAATGATAGCTGATTTCAAATTACAACTGATATCAAATTTTGGAGACTACAAAAAAAATTTTTGTAAAATTTTGTAGTTAATATTTTGTTAATAAAGGTACGTTTAGTGACAATATCCCATTTTTCCTATGTATGATATCTTTCTGGACACCTTATATACTACAGAGCTATAGTAACCAAAACAGCATGGTAGTGACATAAAAACAGACACATAGACTAATGGAACAGAATAGAGAGCCCAGAAATAAATCCATACATCTATGGTGAATTTATCTTTGGCAAAGTTGCCAAGTATATACATTGGGGAAAGGACAGTGTCTTCAGTAATTGGTGCTGGGGAATCTGAATATCTATATTCAGAAGAATGAAACTAGACCCTTATCTCTCACCATGTACAAATCTAATCAAAAGGAATTAAAGGCTTACATATAGGACCTGAAACTATGAAAGGACTAAAAGGAAATCTTGGAAAAATGCTTTAGGACATTGGTCTGTGCAAGCACTTCTTGAGTAATAACCCCAAAGCACAGATAACAAATGGGATCACACCAAGCTAAAAAGGTTCCACATAGCAAAGAAAACAATCAACAAAGTGAAGCAAAAACTCACAGAATGGGAGAAAATATTTGCAAACTACCCATCTGACAAGGAGTAATAACTAGAATATATAAAGAGCTCAAAAAACTCAATAGGAAAAAATCAGATAATCTGATTAAGAAATGGACAAAATATGTGAATACACATTTCTCAAAAGAAGACATAGAAATGGGCAACACATATATCTAAAAATGCTCAGCATCATTAGTCATCAGAGAAATGCAAATCAAAACTACAATGAGATATCATCTCACTTCAGTTAAAATAGCTTTCATCAACAGGATAGGCTATAATGAATGGTGACAAGGCTGGAGAAAGGGGAATGCTCATACAATGTTGGTGGAAATGTAAATTAGTACAACCACTATGGAGAACAGTATGGACATTCCTCAAAAAACTAACAATAGAACTATCATATGTTGCAGCAAGCCCACTGCTAGATATATATCCAAAAGAAAGGAAATCAGTATCTCAAAAATAATATCTTCACTCCCATGTTTACTGCAGCACTATTCACAATAGCTATGATTTGGAATCATCCTAAGCATCCATCAGTGGATGAATGGAGAAAGAAAATGTCATCCATACACACAATGGAACATTATATAGCCACAAAAAAGAATGAAATCTTGCCATTTATAACAACATGAATGGAACTAAAGAACACTATGTTAAGTGAAATAAGCCAGGCACAGAAAGACAAAGCTCGTATATCTCACTCATATGTGGTTGCTAATTATTAAAACAATTGACATCATGGAGCTAGATAGTAGCATGATTGTTATGAGAGTTTAGGAATGGTAGTGGGAAGGGGGGATAAACTGGGGATGGTTAATGGGTACAAAAATACAGTTAGATAGATAGAATGAATAATATTTGGTAATAGCAAAGTGACTATAATCAATAATAGGTTAGGATATACTTTAAAATAACTGAAAGAATAGAATTGTAATTTTCCTAATATAAAATGTGATAAATGTCTGAGATGATGGATGATCCAATTATCCTGATTTGATTAATACACATTGTATGTTTCTATATACAACTATTATGTACCCATAGGACTTAAAATTAAAAATAAATAAAAATTAAAAATAAAAAAATAAAATACAATGTAGATTTGTAAATATAAAATGCACAAAATTGCATAGATTGCAATAAAGATTGAAAAAACAAGGGTGAGGACAAAGTTGAATCAAATATATGTGTAAAATTTACATTATTCTATGCCTCTACCTTTCATTAATGTTATGAAATGAACCAGTAAGTTCCCAAGTTCTCCAGAAGATAGGGACTCCTTGTGGCTGATGGAGACACCCCAATTAAGATAATAGGAACACGGTGGCCATGGTAAGTAAGTGAAGGGCAGTCAGGCACCCTTTTGTTCCTAGACAGGGCAACTCCTTAAAAACATCTGTGTTTGCACTTCTGAGCTAACTAAGTCAATTCCTGTAATGGGAGCTGAGACACCATTGCTGGAAAACTTCTTCCACCAGCCACCTGAACCAGGCATTCAACAGAGACTTCTGGTTTGGGGCTTGGACACTACCCAATCAGGACTCTTTTTTTCTTTTTTTATTAATAAATTATGACTGAAGAAGTTTGAATCCTTCATTTGCACATATGGACCTGATGGAGGACTGGAGTGGGAACTTTTCCTGTTTAATCCCAACCCCTTTGTTCTACCTAGCGGGCTTTCCTTTTATGCTGGAGGCTGTATCCCTCTGATATGAAGATTGCTTTTTATAGAAAATAAAGTTCTTTTTTTCCTCTGAGACCTCCTGGTCTTTTATTAATAGTATACATTTGGTGCCTTTCCTTTTAACAATGTGGAAGGATAACTTTGCAAAGATACAAGTTCTATTTTTACTGAGGTAAAATATATTAACTGTGCAGAAGAATTACATGTATAGGAACAGAGAAGATATTTTCTCAGTGATCCACATAAAAGACATAATGTGAAATAGTGAAAAATATCTCTCCTCAGTATCTATGAAATAGACATAGCTATTTTCATGTAGGGCTTTTTTGTTCTAATTGTGCTCCATGTAGGCTAATAGTACTTACCAAAGCACATTTTAGAAAGTTATTCAGAGAGGTATAACAATGCCCTGCTCCTTCTTATCTGGTTATCCATTAGATTGCACTGCACTCTCCTTGAAGGAACTGACTGTATTTTATTATACTTGGTACCATGGGCACATGGACAGAGTTGAGAAGAGGTTTAACAAGGCTTCAAAAGATATAAAACCCTTGCTGTTTAATTCTTTAATATATCAACTTTATAATCACAGGAGATTTGGGGTACAAGAAACAATACTTATTAATTTAATAGCTTGTCCCTAGGTCATTTTAGTAATAGAAACTTGCTTTCTATGCCTTGAATTTCACTTCCCCAATTCACTAATCTAGAGAAAATTCCATTTTCTTAATAGAACGAAATACACTTTCTCTATCGTCTAAAGTCCAGCTAATCCTCATATAATGGGTTAATGAAAAAGCTAGTTCCTCTCTTATCACTTTTAACTGCCCACACCTGGCCTTTACTATCAAACGCACCAGTATAAATTTTATTTAGTCATTTGGTCATGAAATCTTAATTTTTGGTTAAGACACATTCTCTCCTCGTTGTGTTTACTGCTAAAGAGAATTTAGTGTCCTATTAAAGATTTCGTTATATATTGGTTTCTTGTAACACTAGGGCATTACAGAAAACTCCATAAATCAGTCCCATATTCAAAATGTATCATATTTATGTAATTCAGTATATTTTTAAGTAAATTAAGTGGCAATAATTTTTTCCTTACTCTGCTTTCATCTTTAATCAATTTCATATTTTATTTTTTAAAATAGTTTTGCTCTCCTCGTGAATTTGGAAAGGTGTATGCTATATATTGAAAACAATGAACATAGGAATTAATTTTGAATGCTATATATTTATTCAGATGGTATATCTATAACCCTAGTAACAGATAGAGCCTATTCACTGTCACGAGCTGCTTTCATCTGAAGACAGTGTGAGTAACCGAAGGTGACTGGACTGTTTTTTCTAACTGAGCCTTAAAATCAGCTGGAAAAGATAAATAATAAAATGTACCTTGAATAGCAGGTTTAATTTATTTTTAAAATAAACTTTTATTAATTTTATAAGTTCTCTATTAGGGGAGATTACATTTGAAGATTATTGCATCACCTCACTTTCCTTTCCCTACCCACTTAGTTATAAGTTTTAGATTGTGTCAATATTAGCCGTTCCCATTCCATACCCATTATATTCTGTTATTTTCATATCCCACTTAAATTTTCTTAACACTTATCATTACCTGCCATTTCATTTTATACTAATTTTTATATTTATTTATTTTTTGTTTTATGCCTTCTTATAATGTAAGTTCCATGAGAGTAGTTATCTGTCTTCTTCCCTGCTTTATCTCCAGCACCAAGAAATACCTGAAAATAATATTCAACAATGTTTTCTTGAAAGAATAAATACAGCTTTTTGCTGAAGCTGGATCCCCATAAGATTTAAATTTCTTTTCATTTTACTATTTTAATATTTTTTCATGGAAGATAACATATTGTCATTTCTGAAGTCAATAATTCCTTTTTTCCCCATTTTCTTAATTTTTTAGGTACTTATGAATTCTTCCCAAACTCTACAATAAAATTAAAAAGCCCATCTCATAAAATTTTTAACATGATTGAATGGATCAGGTAATCTCTCTCTCTTTTTTGTTTTCTTTTTTTTTTATAAACAATGTTCATCCTGATGCTCTACGTATTTACTCGTTGGCCTAACCTGATTTCTCAATATGCCAGATGTACAGTTGTTGGCGTAGCCATATTGGGAATTTCTTTTGCCTGTTCCCTTTGTCATATCCCTTGTGTCCACACAGCCATGTATTCCTCTTTATTTCCTTGCTTTGTGGAGCACACTCTCTATTTTATCTTGGAAAAGAGCCACAGAAGTGTAGTGAACATGTTCTAGGGTGGCTCCCACGGTCCCTACCTCCAGATATTCATGCCTTTGTGCAATCTTATACTTGATTGTGTGCAGGACCTGTGACTTGCTTCTAACCAATGGAATACAACAACAATACAGGATAATGTCACGTTATTACATAGGGTTCAAGCACCAGTCTTGCTAGCATATATCTCTTTCCTTGCAGGATTGATGAAGTAAGTAGCCATGTGGAGAGAGCCTGCATGGCAAGGAACTGTGAGCCTCCTCCTGGAATTGTGGGCAGCTTTGAAAAGCTGAGGTCAGTCTCTGGCAGAGAGTCAGAAAAAAACTCTGAAGTCACAACTATGGTGACTAAATAAATGCTGCCAACAATCACATAACTGGGAAATTGGAACATCACTAGCTGAGCTCCCATATGAGAACCAAGCCCTTGTTAACACCTTAATTGCAGACTTCTAAGACCTTGAGAAGAAGATGTAGCTTATGTGTGCTTGGACTTCCGACCCATAGAAACTGTGAGATAATAAATATGCATAGCTGTAAGCTGCTAAATTTGTGGTGATTTGTTACACAGCCTAGAAAACTAATATACCAAGTAACTTAGTGAGTCCTCATGGGTCTGAAAATTTCTATTTTTCTATTGTAACATTTAGTTTTGTCTTGGCTGGGCTTAAATTCTGTAAAATAATTTTCTCTCAGAATGTTGAATGCATTGCTCCGTTTTTTTTTAGCATCCATTGTAGAAATTCTATTCTAATTTTCAATAATGTTTTTATGCTTTCTCTATTTTACGAAATCAGTAATGATCTATTTTTTTACATCACATCTTCCAAAAATGTGTTTATACCTCTTATATGATGTTGTCTATCCTTCTGTTCTACTTCTTATCATGTGTTCATAAATTTATAACTTTTTATATTCTGAATTAATGTGGAGAAAAGTAAATGCATTTAATTCTTTTGTTATGCAAGCTGTTTAAGATAATGCTTTTAGATAATTTTATTTTTGGACCTATCTCAGTCCTTTTGGATATTATAAATAACTTCATTTTACTTACTACTGTCCACACAAATTTTTTATAAACAAAAGAATATCAGAGGGCTCCCTTTCAGAAGATGAGGAAATTTTACTGCCTCAGATTCATCAGCACCACCTACCACCTGAATTGTTTCCTTTCTTTATGCCTTTGTCATTGCCTATCCTATTCACGTTCATGAACTTTTTTCTCCCTCTTTCTGTTTCTGGGTTTTATGCTGAATATATCTTCTTTTTCCCACTAAGGATATTGAGAGTGTATAAGAAGCAAGAACCTCACAAAACCAGATGCAGAACAGTGGCACACTCTTGACAACATATTCCTCCAGACATTCTTCGTGGCCACTCTACCACAATAGCTGCATTTCTGAATTTCATTATGAAGCATAATGTAAGAGATTCAAAGATGTCATCATAAAGAGATTCTACATTTGCTTATTATGGTGAGAAAGAAAAAAATATATTTTTTTAAAATTTTAAAGTTTTAAACATTTGATCTGGGTAGTCCACTCTCAATTATCCATGTTAAACTGAATAATGGTATAGCCCCCCACAAAGTGAAAATATTAGACAATTCAAGAAATATTACATATAGCTTGGTGCTGTTCCAGAAATAATAATTATTTTTTGGTCATGTCCTGATGATCATATAAAAAGAAAATAAAGATATTTATATTTTGGAGCCAGGAAATTATTAGGGGTAAATTTGGCAGAGTAGAGGTAGAAACAAGCCATAAATGATTTGCATTTATAAATTCTAGAGTTATTTTTATTTACTTTGAAAATATTAAATTCATCACAAGCCTCCAGCAAATAAGTTAACATTATCCTAAAAGTATGGATAATCACCTTTTCTAGGAACAATTTCACTTGAATATTTGGACTGTTTTTCATAACTTATTTGGATGACTGAATGTGGTAATATGTATACCATGGAGCACTACTCAGCCATAAAAATAATTAATACTGTTTGTAACAATCTGGATGGAACTGGAGACCATTATCCTAAGTGAAGTATCACAAGAATAGAAAAACAAACACCACATGTACTCACTATTAAAGTGGAACAAAGCAAACAGCACCCACTGCACAGATGGAAGTAAAATGCAATAGAAATCAAACAGGCTGGTGGGGAAGGAGGGGGTGGAAGAAAACCTATCTAATAGGTACAATGAACACTATCTGGGCGATGGGCACACTTCTAATTTTGTCTCATGCATTACAAAAGCAATCCATGTAACCAAAACACTTGTACTTGTGTAATATTCTGAAATTTAAAAAAAAATCCCTAATTCTTAATAGAGCTTAGGTTCCTTTTACAAAATATATTCTGAATTGTCAGTAATCATACTATTTCACACCTGATTAATGGTTGATGTAATATATGACAATTCATGTAACATGTTTTAAGATCCCCCAAAATGACTCTTGCTTATTAAATTTTGATAGTAGTCCTCCATCTCTAATGTCTTCCTTTAGTTCCACTTACATTTATTTCAATCATCAGCTTTTCTCCTGTCAGACATTTTTTACTCTTAGCCTAGATTCCAACATAATGTAATTTCAATTTGCATGCCCTAACGAACTCTCATTATTCCATTTTCCTATCTTATTTTGTCAGAGTGAAATTACGATGTGAAATTATTTGACCCACATCATCACATAGTGAATTATTGAACCAGGCTTAAATCTGTGACTCACATCCTGATCCATTTCATCTAACTTTTCAAGCAGTACTTAACTACTCCAAACTACTTTTTTTTTAAATACTCCATTCTTTATCGAAGCATTCTACTACTTATCTTCCCCAAACATTCTCTGCTCCCTATCATTAAATGTTGTAGATAATTACTAGTATCCATAAAAGCTATGTTTTACTTTTTTTCTTTTAAAGAGGATTTCATTTGTGGGTTATATTTGACTTTCACTGCTATGACTTTGTCCTTTTTTTTTTTTTTTTTTTTGAGACAGAGTCTCGCTTTGTTGCCCGGGCTAGAGTGAGTGCCGTGGCGTCAGCCTAGCTCACAGCAACCTCACACTCCTGGGCTCAAGCAATCCTTCTGCCTCAGCCTCACGAGTAGCTGGGACTACAGGCATGCGCCACCATGCCCGGCTAATTTTTTCTATATATATTTTTAGTTGGCCATATAATTTCTTTCTATTTTTAGTAGAGACAGGGTCTCGCTCTTGCTCAGGCTGGTCTTGAACTCCTGACCTCAAGCAATCCACCCGCCTCGGCCTCCCAGAGTGCTAGGATTACAGGCGTGAGCCACCGCGCCCGGCCTTGACCTTGTCCTTTCTACTATGAATGTGTACAGATGTGGTAGGTCATTCTATACCCTTTCTCACCAAATGTACTGCTGTCTTTCTAATTACTTTCTATTCTTAAGGTAATTTCTGGATGTCCTAAAAAGTATTGTGTAGCTACACAAAATATTGAAATAAATGTGTATATATATATAAATTCTTTCATCTTCGGAATTTGCAAGTAGTGAGAAGACATGATAGCTGATTTTAAGCTATGCATATTATATAGTAAAGTGTATGACCACTCCCCTAATTTTTCAGTGTATGAACTTGATAAATCCTTAAAATACTATAATGAATACACAATTGCAGCTATGCAGAAGGAATAAATAATTAAGGTGATGGATATGTTACATATCTTGATTTAATCATTTCACACTCTATACATATCATAATGTCACTGTGTGCCCAAGAATAATATGGGAGTATACTTTGTCAATAATAAATAAATAATTCAAAATAAAGGGAAGTGCTATAATTGGAATGTTTGTCCTCTCCAAAGCTTATGCTGAAATTTTGTTGTTATTGTAATAGCATTAAGGGGTGGAAATTTTAATCAATGATCAAGCCATTATGTCCCCATCCTCATAGGTGGGGTGGTGCCATTATGAAAGGTTGCACTTGTTCCCTTTTTCCTCTTTCTTGGCCCTTCTGCCTTCAGTCATGTGACTATCCAGACTTACTTCCCTCTAAAGGATGCAGAGTGGAAGGCACCATCTTGTAAAAAGAGAATGGCCTCACTAGACACTAAACCTGTGGCACCTTGACCTTGGACTTCCCAGTCTCCAGAACTGTGAGCCAATACATTTCTTTTCTTTACAAATTATTGTTGCAAGCATTCTGTTATAGCAGCACAAAATAAACTAAGAAAAAAATCAAGGAAAATTAGGAATAACTTAAATTTATCTTGCTACTGTTTTGCCTTAATTCATAGGCAAACTTAGAACAACACAAGTCACACAAAACTCAGGTTAACTATTACTACAGTACTGTCACTCTTGGATAAAGGAAAAATAAATAAAATTTATAACAAGTTTTTGTAGAAAACCAGTCTTAAAAGTGTTGCATCTTTTCTTCTTGAAGCTAGTATTTTCTGTTATTAATCTGAATTTCTCTGCTTGGATTTTAAGGCCGTTCTTAATTCTTTCCCATCTTAACTAAGCAGTCATCCCTCTGCTCCCACAATATGTACTCTCCACTCTATTGAGGTCATTTCTAGACACTGCCCATCCCTGGAATACACTATAGTGAATGTCTGATACTCTTTTTGTCTCCAAGACATCTTCTCCATTTGGGAACTTCATTTTTCTACCGATTGGACCTGTTAAATACATGGTCCTGGTTTCCCAAAAAATGGGCTGACCACTCAATAAAGATTAATTACCCATTAATGGAAAAATAAGCACCA
Organism: Varecia variegata; assembly: GCA_028533085.1. Classification (NCBI taxonomy): domain Eukaryota; kingdom Metazoa; phylum Chordata; class Mammalia; order Primates; family Lemuridae; genus Varecia; species Varecia variegata. The sequence continues at coordinate 80,004,254 of CM052436.1, read as the reverse complement.
CGTATACTCACCATCAAATTGGTTTCTCTGATCATCACCTAAGTGCACATTTGGGAATAACATTAATTTGGGAGGGGATGAGTGTATACCTACATAATGAGTGCGATGTGCACTGTCTGGGGAATGAACACGTTTGAAGCTCTGACTCAGGGTGAGAGGGGCATGAGCAATATACATAACCTAAACTTTTGTAACCCCATAATATGCTGAAATAAAAAAAACAAAGAAAATGATGATTGCAATAAATGCAAAAAAAAAAAAAAACTTACTGGAATCCCCCCCCAAAAAAATGATTAATTACCCATTAAATACTATCCACCTGGTCACACTGATTGGTTCAAGGATGGCTAATTGGACCAAGCAATTTGAGTAAGTCAGTCATCTACCAAAATTCTGCTTGTGCCATTAAAAAATATATTTTTTCCCTAGATTATTAACTTATAAGGATAGAAAAAGACTTGAGTTACTGATGGCATCATTTTTATTGTCATGCATAGAAAAACTGATGAAAATAAAGCTATGAAAAATTAGGAATGCAAAACAGAAATGAGAGGAAGAAAAGAAAGAAATGAAGGAATTTCTTGAGTATATATGGATTTTAACTATATGCTTCTGTCATGGGAACAGAAAAAATTATATGTAATATTTTGTACATAAACAAATTTGCATTGTGTTTTGTCACTTAAAAACTCAAAAGTCCTAATAAATATGTTATGCTGATTTATATCTATACTTAGAGTGAACATAGTTCCTGGTTTGCCTGGGAAAGACCAATTTAAAAACTGTTGTCCTAGCATATCATCACATTTAGTATTTGTCCCAAATTTTTCCATATCTTTAATGAAGTTGTATCATTAAAAGTTGTACTATCAAATACCAAAATGGATTTTGCAGACCTCCACCTAGTACTTTCAGCTTTTGCTGTGGACTTATAGAGTGTGAGATGCCTGTACAGTGAATAGCTTTTGTACTTTAACATCTTTAATAAGAAAGATTACCAATAACTTTTATTATTTTTTTTGTTTTTCAGAAATAGTGCAATGAAGAATTACACGTTCAAAGACAGAGTATATACTTGTTGATAAAACGAATTGTCCACACGTGCAAATGCTGAGAGATATAGCTAACTCAACTGGTCTCAGGTGGCAATGGGAAAAGAATTCCATACTGCTGCCTTTGTCAGTCACTTTGTGTAATAGAAAGTTATGCTATGGCCCATAGCATGCCATGCAAAATACATAAAACCCAAGATTTCATTGAAAAATGTGGAAAATTATGGTTTGGAGATACATGAAGTATGTCATGGAAACAAAGGCTCAGAGATTAGCTATACATAGTATAAAGAGTTGTCTGACTATTCTTCATATGTTTTATTATCTACAATAATTTATTTCAGGATTATGGAACATATTTCTTAATTAAATGACCATGGTTTAAAATACTTGTTTACTGAAAAATTCTATTTTATAATTTTGCATAATCTCAATTTGGCAAATATTCAATGGAATAATGAATAAAGAACTTACTTGAAAAAGTGTCTTGTAAAAAATGTTTATGGAAGAAGGGCACTCAGAATGGGGACAAAAAACAGTACCTGTGGAAATATTTGTGCAAAAGTATTTATACATTTTAATATAAAAATAGAATTAGTTATATCTTCCATTTAGCAAAGTTGTCTCTGAGATTATTAAATTCCTTAGAATCCAACGAAGAGTATTTTATAAATTAAAAATATGATTCTCTGCAGAAAAAAGTCAATAAAAAGTCAAAAATTTCAAATTTAGAAAATAAAATGTATAGTGATGAAATCAGTGTAATTAGCATATGTATCAGATCAAACATATACAATTTCTTTTTGCTGGCAACATTCAATATCTTCCTTATGGCTATTTAAAATTATATGATATATTATTGTTAACTATAGTCATTCTATAGTGCTACAGAACACTAGAACTTATTCTTCCTACCTAGCTGTAATTTTGTATTCTTTAACAACTCCATTACATGTATTGCAACATCACTATGTACCCCACAAATATGTACACTAATTACATGTCAATTAATTTTTTAATTAAAAATAAAAAATAGAATTAAAAGATGAAACCTATTTTAGACATAAAATGATATTATAAGATTTTTCAGTTCTATAAAATAGCATATTTCAATCTAATAATAAATTTTATTTTTAATTGAAAAAAGAAAATAAAATTTAATATTGAAAAATACTGCAGGGAACTTTATGAAAAATTTAAACAAGATTATGATGGTTTAATTTATGTGTCAACTTGCTCAGGTTATGGTTCCCAATTATTAATCAAACACTTGTCTAGATGTTGCTGTGAAGGCTATTTGTAGATGGGATTATCATTTACAATTAGTTGACATTAAGTAAATGAGATTACGCTTGATAATGTGGATGGGACTCATCCAATAATTTAAAGGCCTTAAAATCTGAAACTTAAGTTTACTGGAGAAAAAGGCTTTTTTTTTTTTTGCTTTTGCAATAATTCAGTTTCTTTTTTTTTTTTTTTCAGAATATTATGGGGGTACAAACACTTTGGTCACATAAATTGCCTTTCGCAGCCTGAGTCAAGCTACAAGAATGCACATCCCCACACAGCATGCACCATACCCATTAGGTGTGAATTTACCCATCCCCTCCTCTCCCCTCCCACCAACCTCTCCCTGACGAATGTTACTTCCGTATGTGTACATAACGGTTGATTGATCCCTATCAATTTAATGGTGAGTACATGTGGTACTTGTTTTTCCATTCTTGTGATACTTCACTTAGAAGAATGGACTCCGATTCTATCTAGGTTAATACAAGACGTAGTCACCACTTTTTATGGCTGAGTAATATTCCATGGCATACATACACCACATTTTATTAATACACTTATGTATTGATGAAAACTTGGGTTGTTTTCATAGCTTTGCAATTGTGAATTGTGCTGCTATAAACATCTGAGTGCAAGTGTCTTTTTAATAGAATGTCTTTTTTTCCTTTGGGTAAATACTCAGTAGTGGGATTGCTGGATCAAATGGTAGTTCTACCACATTCTGTCTGAAAACTGTAACACAGAAATTCTCTCCTAATTTCCAGTTTGATGGCCTGCCCTACAGTTCCTTCAAAAAAATCTCAAGAAGCTGAACAGTTGATTGTTGTGTTTAGAACATACCCTAAGAAAATCTAGGCCAGGCACAGTGGCTTATGCCTATAATCCTAGCACTATGGAAGCTTGAGGTGGCAGGATCACCTGAGCTCAGGAGTTCCATACCACCCTGAGCAAGAGGGAGATCCCATTTCTACTAATAATAGAAAATATTAGCAGCGTGTGGTGGTGCATGCCTGTAGTCCCAGCTACTAGCGAGGCTGAGGCAGGAGGGTCACTTGAGTGCAGGCATTTGAGGCTGCTGTGAGCTAGGCTGACACCATGGCATTCTAGCCTGGGCAACAGAGTGAGACTCTGTTAAAAAAAAAAAAAAAAAAAGAGAGAGAGAGAGAAAATCTTAAAAGGTTTACAGACATTTCCTATGTCCTTGTATAGCATGAAAGGAACAGAATGATTCCCATGTTTGAAGCATAGCAAGCTATAGCAGAGACTAAACAGATCTCAACAAACCAAAAGAGAAAAATTAAAATCACCTAGGGGGATACTTTCCTCAACCAAGACCAAGGGAAGGTAGGTGACTGAGCTGATGGCTAAAGGGACAGGTGCCATCTATTTCCAGATGGATCCATCTCCAAATGCTTTTATATTAATACTATGACAGTCCCTAGAACTTAGCTGCTGCTTTTTACCTACTCTTTCACCAATACAACACTTCCTTGACTATTGTAGCTTTAATAATATGTCTTGAAGTTAGGTAGTGTCCATTCTCTGACTTTGTTCTTCTCTTCAATACTATGTCTGTTTATGTCCAAATCCCCCCTGTTGATAAAGATACCATTATAATGGATTAGATCCAACCCTAATGACCTCATTTTAATTTGATACCTATGAAAAGACCCTGTTTCCAAATAAGGTCATATTCTGGGGTGCTGGGATTTAGTACTTCAACATATCTCTATGGCGGGATACATTTCAACCCATAATGATATCATTATCCCATCATTATATTTTGAAGAAGCAAGGCTAAAGAGTGTAAAAGAGTAGAAACAAACTTAACTTGAAGGCTTGATAACACATCTCAACTGAGAATCATAGCAAGAACCAAAATCATCAAAATATCATTGAAAAGTTTAATACAGAATAGATAAGGCAGCTAGTGTTGGCAAGAAACTTTATAAGAGATATAAGAATTAAGCACTTCAAGCTTTAAATATGAGGGCCTATGGAGAGGTGTCCCAGGAAATCATAGAATTAACTTTTTCATTGGGAAGAAGAAAATCTCTTCTATACTCTCCTCTGATGTATATATTTAAAGTCTTTTTGCCATAAAATTTCTATTTTGATTTTCACAGATCTATTACAAAAATTATGTATATACATTGAGCTGAATCACTACAGTTTTCCCCAAATCTAACTATTCTTTAAAAAGAAAAAATAACTGCAATTACCATGTTTTACCCTTTATAATTTTCCATATCCACTTCTGTATATATTCTAACCCTTCAGCCATGTGTATCTCCAACTCTATGGTATTATAAATTCTGTTTTGCCATAGGAATCTAGAATCACACTCAAGTCCGTTATATTGGCTACTCTTTAATTAAGCTTTTGATACTTTATAGATATATCACTTAACATTTTCCCTAATATGACTAAATATTCTCCTTATTCTTTTAAAATGTTCTTTATTAGCTATCTAAATATTTTAACCACCAAAACAGAATAAAGAAAGTAACGTATGTCATTAATGACTTCTGATATTCTATATACCTTTGCTATCATCTGAATGTTTAGGTCTCTCCCAAAATTCATACAATTGTCTCTTGGTATCTGTAGGGGATTGGTTCAAGGAACCCCTTCAGATGCCAAATTCTATGGGTGCCCAAGTCCCTTATATAAAATAGTGTAGTATTTGCATACAACCTGTACCCATCCTTCTGTATACTTTACATCATGTTTGGATTACTTATAATACCTAATATAATGTATATACTATGTAATTATTAATAGTTGTTATATTTTTAATATTTGTATTATTTTTTATTGTACTTTTAAATTTTTTTCTCCCTAATGTTTGCCATCCACAGTTCATTGAATCTCTGGATGTAGAATTCAAAGATAACAAGGGCAGACTGTGTTGAAATCCTTACCCCCAAGTGATGTTATTAGGACGTGGGGCTTTTGGGAGGTGATTACATCACAAGGGCAGGGCTTTCATGAAGGGGAGAAGTGACTTTATAAAACAAACCTGAGGGAGCTTGTTTGCTCCTCCACCATGGGAGGACATAGTGAGAAGGTGCTATGAGGAAGCAGGCCTTTGCCAGACACTGAATCTGCTGACACCTTGAACTTGGACATCTAGCCTCCAGAACTGTGAGAATTAAGTGCTTGTTGTTTAAAAACCATTCAATTTGTGGTATTTTGTTATGGTAGTCTGAATGGGCTAAGACAACCCTCTTCCAGTTGTTCTAAGCATATCATAATCTTATACTCACCTTTTTTCCCTTTCTGTTAATTTACTTAAGCATTTCTAATTGTCATCTTAATTATAATAAATTTTATAGGCTACTAAGGTATTATCTAATTGCTAAGAAATATTTGTGGTTTAATTCTAATTTTTAAACAGATATAAAAATAGTTATGTTTTTGAGCTAAATTTGTGGGTCATAATGATAAATGAGGAATTACTGGACAAAAAAAAACTAATTTATATGCCCTTTTCAAGGAAAAGGTATGTTTCCTTTCCCACATGTGAATATGCCTTGAGTTATTATTTTTTAAATAAGTGATTCTGCTTTAATTGCAATTTCCAAAGATTTTTACCACTGTGTATATTTATTCAAATGTTTAAGCAATCATCAAATGTAGGGTTACTATTTTAAATATGAATCTGATTATATCTCTCCTCTATTTCCCATTATAATTAGAAAAAAATACATTCTCATATCTGCAACCCAAAAGACCTTACCAGAAATGCCCTGTCCCTACCTTTCCCACATCCTTCTTACTCTGTCCTTCTCAGTCATCCCTTGTCAAATACACTGGCCTTTCCAGTCCTCAAACACCACATGCTTTATTCTCATCTCAAGCCTTTTGCCATTGCAGGCTACTCTGAGATTATTGTATGGTTACCTCCTTCCAGGTATTCATTTTTTTGTTTCAAATACCATGTCTTCCTGATGGCTGGGACAGGAAATAAACATCATGTTACTTTCCATACTCTCCAACTCTTCATTATTCACCTATTCTTTTTCACCCAAGAGCTAAGGAACAAAACATAGTTGTAGCAAGACTCCTGGGACCACTAGCTTCTCATTTAAGGGTAAAACAGGATATTTTACAACATAAAAAGGTGCAAAACAATGGGTTAACTTAGATTTTGATTGAGAGGAATTACTTAAAAATAATATGTAGTCAATATATATGAAATTTTAATGACACTGAAAAAGAATCATGCAGTAAATAAAATACAAAACACAATAGGATGTTTCTAGTTCCTATATACAAGATACAGAGAGAAAAACCTATCTATCCATTTATGTGTCATTTATCTATCATCTGTTTACAATATGATTAAAATAAAAGATATTTAAAAATTAATTCTGGTTATCTCTGGATGAAAGAGTGATAGAGGTCCACACTTTTACTGTTTTACTGAATTTCTATTGTAATGAGCATGAGATACATTTCATCTAAAAATTTTAGACTCTCACAATATACTTCAACTCAAAATAGTTTGTGTTAACATATCTGCCAATCTATCAAATAAATTTGTCACTATATATATGTGTATATATTTACTTAAATATTTCATTTTTTCTTCCAGAATTTATTCAGATGTATGAGGTTTAATTGTTGTATACACAATGTTCTGGGGTTTTCCTCACTTATGTTATAAAGATCTTTAAATATTACTAATCTGTTTTATGTGGATAAATATCACTTAACATTAACTCTATTTACTTTATATTCTCTCAATGGATTCTCAGGAGTGATATTGAAAGTCAAAGATTATGTAAATTTCTGGTCATTAATAAACAAATCTCCATTGGACATTTCTCTTTGTCAAATGACTTTATGCTCTCTTCGACTTCAATTTCTACCGAGCTTTGATTTGTCGTCATGCTGATTGGCATCTCCACAATCTCTTCTTTAACACATTGTTTGAGTGAGAACTCTCTCTTGCCTGGAAAATTCTACAAGCGTTATTTCTTATTTGAGAGGTAATATATGGTGCCCCTGCATTGTCTTTAATGCCCTATTTTGTGCAGACTACTAATTATATTTTTATTGAAATGCATAGAACTCCTTTGTAAAATGTATTCTGAGGTAATATTTTAATAGCATCAAATTTATCTTCCATTTTGCTACCACCTTCAATTTAGCATCATTTGTAAATTGGAACTAAAATTTATTAATTATTTTATATTGCTTTCTAATGACTATTCAAAATTCCTTTCTTTTGTTTTTCTACTTTGTATTTTTCTTTGCTTTATTTTTATACATAAATAATTGAGCTTGGAGAACTCTATACTTAATTCTTGCTTGCTTTGGGTGCATCTTTTCAATATTTTTTTTGCTAGAACTATTAGAAGCTATCATAAGTTAATTGATGCATTCACTTAATGTTTAATGAATTCACATGTGTCATTCACTGTGCTAGTTATGAGCTCACTTTAGTCTACATTCACTACTTGTTTCTACTTCAGATTTTTTGTATATTGATCTGAACCTCAAGCTTTCCTTTGAATTTTCTCTTTACTTTCTTCCAGAATACTGAGTTTTATCTCTCTCTTCATTAGCAAATAATTATTTGATTCTATGGCAATTTTTTTGTTTTCTTCTATGTTCAGTATACATAAACTATAATCAATATACCTGAGAGCATCAACACTCAGAGTGAAAGTATTGTTTTCCTATCCCAGGGAATCATTTGAGTCTAACAGATGGTATGCATTGTCTAATATTCAATAGTAATGAGGAATAACAAATTTTAATTCAAAATACAGTAGGATATACATATCTAGAAATATGTATTAGGAAATAATATCTCAGAACACATATTGGGAAATATATATCTAGGAAATAAAATGAGAAATTTCAGAAAATGAGTTACCCTGCCTCCTAAAAAATTTGTACAACTCAAACTCAATTCCAAGGAGAATAAGTAAATTTTAAGAAGAGGACTATATCAATACCTCACTAATTATATTCTTTGAGACAATAGTTTCAGTAAATGTTAAAGGTGTTATAGGTAATAGATTTCATGAACATGTAAGTTTGGAAATCATTGTGTAAACTAATTTATGTATGTTTCAATATTTTGGGATTTGACAGTATATTTCATATTTTAATGAAGTTTTTAACCTCCATAAAGAGTTTTAGACATAGAATTTTTCAAATTTTTCTGGGACCATCTCCTAAGATAAGTATTCTGATTAACCACTGTTTATAATTTGTGTCGCTATATTAGCTTAGACAATTGTTCATATGTTTTAGGATCAAAAATTTTTAAACAATTACATTTTATTGCAGAAAAGAAAATAAGCAAAGGATCTTTTTAACCTTAAATATTTTAAGAAATAGGCCAGTCACAGTGGCTTATGCCTATAATCCCAGTGCTTTGGGAGCCCAAGGCAGGAGGAACACTTGAGGCCAGGAGTTGAAGATCAGCCTGGGCAACATAGTGAGGCTCTATCTCTAAAATAAAAATTAATTAAAAAATCTTAAGAAATAGATCTTATGTATTTAATTCAGCACTGTATGCTATATTGAAGATAAGAATTACATAATATAAGCAACGATTAGAAGTTACTTTTATTATAACCTGAACTTACTCACACATAGTAAATACTGAAATATCACCTTCCAAAAGATAACCATTTTGATTCCCAATCACTTTTAAATATTATTGAGTAAACTAATTATTACTAGTGTTTGTTAGCATGGCAGTTTACTCAATACTATTGAAATTTTGTTATAAACTTCTCAGACCTATATCTATTTATAATAAGAATTTGCTATGTATTAAATACAAAACAAATTTCATAGGGTCAAACATTGCTAATAATTATATTATTATATAGCTAGAAGAAATAAATCTAATACTGAAAAGAAAATAAAGTCTCTCCCTGAAAATTTGAGTTCATTTCCCTTTTACTTCATTACAATTTTTCTATTTTTTTCTTTTTCTTTTTTCTTTTTTGCTGTTATGGATAGACATTACAGTCCAAATGGTACACATATATTAACTACACAGAATGTAAAAGATATCAGCAATCTGAACTGGCTAATTTGAAGTTAAGGTTCTAATGCATCTTAGCAGTTCTCTTATCCTTAATGAAATTAAATGTAAGTTTTCTTCTTCCCTAAATTAATGTTTTGAATTTTTATTGGCTGACTATGACCCTGATAAAGATGACCAGAGTATTTTTTCCTGTAAACTGCTCATTTGAGATTTGAACATGCTGACTCTCAAAGAAGTTGGTGATACAGCTCAGACTGGACTGCATCTTTTTGCTCTCAATCCACTTTTGTCCCCCCACCACATCATTTCATTAAAGAAGTTGGATAAAATCTTTGTTTTTATATTTCTTGTGCCTCTCCTTTTTTTTTTTTTTCCTCTCATTTCAGCTTGGGGTTGTTAACTGCCTTTGATTTCAGGAAATTTCTCTGTTTCTTTATATCATCCAGAACATCCTAACTAATCTTCTATAGTTCCTTTATTCTCTCAAATACTAAATATTGATCTTTCTGAAAATTCTGTCCTCAGTCCATTGTTTTCCTTATGTTACATGCTATTCAGGGATTGTTCCATTTACACACATGAGTATAACCAGTATACTGGGTCACAGATCAGCTTTTGAGCCAGAAATAGTTGGGGTTGATTATTTCACTTCACTACTTCTAGTTCTGGGACTGGGTAAGATGCTTGATGACATCTTACCTGATCCTCTTCTTCCTTGAATATGAAAGAAGAAAGAAAGAAATAAAAAGAGAGAGAGAGAGAGAGAGAGAGAGAGGGAAAGGAAGGGAGGGAGGGAAAGAAAGATTGAAAATATTTGCTAACTGTAGTTCATGCCTGTTGAAATATCTGTCCAGCAACTCCTCTTGAAATTTCCCCAAGTTTCCCCACATCATCAACTTAATATCTCAGTTGGTGGTGTCACCATCTTCGCAGTTATCCAAACCATATAAGAAAATCACATGAGCATCAGTTGAGCCAGCTCTTTTCCAGACTGAAGATGGACTTCATCACTGTTGATTCTTTTGATGCCCTGCTCCTGGCAACTAATCATTTTGCCTCTGCAAATGCCACTGAAACTCTCATTTCTATAAAGTAAAATGTAAACAACTATGTCAAAATAGTTACAAAAAATTCAAAATAGACCGATATTGTTAATCTCAGAGCTAGCAAACTTTACTCTCAAGCACAATGATGAATTCATTTGATAGTTTACAGTGCTAAAACTTAAATGCACATTTTTGAGATCTCTAGTAAGAAGAAATGTGCTTAGGGTGATAGAGAGAAACCAGTATGTGTAGCCACGTTAGTGCTGCTTTGTTGAACTATCGGAGTTGCCAGAATCAGAAGCAGCCCAGCAGTCTTGCAAGCTCAGAATGATTTTTATCAAATCACCAAGAGGGATTCTATCTTTCTCGAGCAGTCTAAAAAGTAAGAGTTATAGCCTTCTTTAAATAATTCAAAGCGACTCTTTGATATTCAAGCCAGAAGTGCAAATATAAATATCTGAAATGAAATGTCATAAAACCTTTCATTTGCATTCTTGGTTTGGACAATTCATGAATGACTAGGAAGGTCTATGACATTGCAATTTGCAACTTTGAAGTGGCATAAATTTTAATCATACACATGCTAAAAGTCCTACATTTGGAAGGGAGGTATTTATTTGGGATATAATCCTAGCTTGCTACACATCGGAAGTTCGGTGCAATATCCCAGTTCTCCAATTCTGTCTGTTCCCTTAATAGCCTTAATGTGGGTCTGAAGAATGTTAACCTAAATTTTTAATTTACAAAATTATAAATTTTCAGTTCCTACTAAGGATAAGAAATAAATAAACCCACCTCTGAAAATAAAGTCTAAGCAGATTATTACAAAATGACAATTTCAAATAAAATTGCAATTTAGTAACCCCTATAAGTCTATATATGTTTCTAAGATAATATTATTTATAAAATAGATAAGAAGAACAGAGAGAAGGATATAGAAGCTATCTTATTTTTTTTTTTTTTTGCTTTGACACTAAAACTGAAAATTAAATGCTTTATCAAAAACAATTTTTTGGTGTTTCTCTATAAATATAAATATTGAGAACTCTAGAATGATAATCATCAAATGTAAAATACAGTCATTTCAGGGTGATATAATTTGGGGTGATTTAAAATTTTTCCTCATTATAATTTTTGTTTGATTTAAAAATGGCAATGTACTATAATTTACTTAAATCATATATATAGTTAAAAATAAAAAAAAACTTTCTAAAACTTTAAAAATATTATACTAGGCATTCTAAAGATGTTTTTTACCATGTGCTTTTATCATGTTCTAAATACAGTAGAAAGCCCAGGTTTCAACTGAGTTTCGTTTAATATGTAGTACTTTTTGACAGTGATGGGCATAGGAGGAAAATGCCCTCCATGAATTATTTCTTTTAACATCACTTCATAAGATAAAACCAGACTCACAAACCTTACTTCACATGTCATATGTTTTATGCTCAGCTCTCATCTGCTGATAGCAAATAAATTAATTTATATAATCAAAAATACTTATTCAATTTAAATTTATTATTTGTGATAATAATTACTAATACTAACAGTGACTACAAATTATTGATCATTTATGTGCTATCATATGTTAGTTAATAGGTGAGAGTTTCTACATTTTATGGTTGTAAAAGTTAAGAGTTAGAAGATTAAGTAATTTGGCAAATACATTCAAATAATAAGTGATATAATACTCAGGCTTTAAATCAATGTTCACCTGACTCTTGCATGTATTATTAATACTATCTTCTGAAATTAAAAACAAAAATAGTTAATCTATATTAAGCTTTCTCTGTTAGCACTTCTTTAAATTATTTCCAAGGATAACTGCCTTTAATCCATATAAACATACAAAGTAAATACTAGTATTATCACCTTATTACAGATGAAAGTAATTATATGATATACCCAAAATCAAATGGTTACTATTCCCATAATTCTTATTGATATTCAATACTATATTTGTCTGTCTAAGCTCTCATCACAGGGGCATTAGTACAGTAAACATTTCCAAGAAGTTATTGCCAAAGAGTTCCTGTCAGAGAAGATTGAGTTTGATACAGAACCCAGAAGAGAAGTCTTTGTTCCATGGTGACAACTATGGGCAGAGGTATAGATGTCTTCAGGCAGTAGACATGGGGTTTTCACTACCATGGTAGTGCATCTTCCTGAGACAGAGTTACAGACTTATTTCTAGATACATACATTCTTAGTTCTCCTCTAAAATAGTACTTAAAATTCAAAGTTCTTTATATCAAAATGACAATAACAACAACGTTCTGCGTGTCATTTCAAGTTATACCTTAAAATAATTGTATTAGTTTTCTATTGCTGCTATAATAAAATATCACAAACTTAATGGCTTAAAATGCCACAAATTAATTATTTTACAATTCTAGAGGTTGGAAGTCTGAAATGGGTCTTACCAGCTAAAATCAAGGCGTTGGCAGAGCTGCATTCTTTCAGGAGGATTCACAGGAGAATCTTTTTGTTAATTTTTCCAACTTCTAGAAGCTGCACATAGTTTTTTGTTTTTGCTATTTTCCATCTTCAAAACCAAAAATAGCCAATTGCATTAATCTGACACTGACGTCTGCTTCCGACGTCCTCTTATAAGAAACTCTGTGATAATTTTAGGACTACTCAGATAATTTAAAATAATTTCCTCACCTCAAGGTCACTTGATTAGAAACTTTAGTTTCAACTGCAACCTTGATTTTCCTTTGTCACATGACCTAATATACTCATAGATTCTAGGGATTAGGGCATAGACATCTTTAGGGAGCCATTATTGTGCTTAACACAATTGAATATTACAATAGACCAAAGATTAAGGTTTCAGATCACCAACCTTTATCCTGATGACCATATGATTCCTGTGGTCTTGTGTTTGAACAAATAAACCCAATTTTTCCAAAGAAATAATGTATTTGTTGTGATAGTTGTATGGTAGCTGTGCTAGTGTTTGGCATATGTTGGGATTTCACTATTAAAAATACAGAAGTAAGCATGCAGTTTCCAAAGTTTTTATTTCATAATATTGCTCCTAGCAAGGAAAATTTTGAACTTTTAAGGAAAAATCTATTTTAAAATTAACAATATTGGAAGAAATAAAACATATTTCTGAATCCCATTTTAAACCAATTTATATCTGCTAGGATGTGTTAAACTAAAAAAGCAAGTATCCAAACTTTTGGTCTGTCAAATGAAAATGTGTCCTGTATTTTGATGATTCAAGTTTGAGAATGTTCCTCAGGTCAACTAAATTCTACCACATCTATGTGTAATTAAGTACAGAAATCCATAGTGCCAAGATAAATAATACTGACTTTTGTTTTCTCTATAAGATACACCATTTAAAAAAGATAAAACTGGGAAATGCAGTGTTTCTGGAATGTCCATATAAAATAATAACCATTCTATTAAAGGAAACACGTTCTCTTCTGCCACTCCAAATTTATGTAAGTGCATGTCAGGGCATCGAACCAAACTACTTCTTGGTCAAATACTTGAGATTCTAATCATTGCTCTGTCACTTTCTTGCTGTCTGACTTCAACAGTCAGTTTCCTCATTTTTAAAATAGAAGTAAAAATATGAGTTCAGTGTTGTCAGGAGAATTAAATAAAACCAACTAGTTCATCCAAAAATATTTATTGATTGCTTACTCACTGATAGGCACTCTTCTAAGTATAAGGGATATGTCAGTTAGCAAATAAAACAAATCACGCTGTTAAAGAGCTCATGTCCTAGGAGTGGGAGACAGGTAATATATCAATATGTAATTAAGATGTGTACTGTATTTTATGGTAATAAATTCTAAAGATGAACCATGGAAGGGGGTTGGGGAGTGCAAAGGAGTGGTCAAGGAAAACCTCATTGAGAAGGTGACCCTTGGCAAAGACCAGAAGGAAGTGATGAAGTTAGATGTGCTGTTACCTGTAGAACAAGAAGGGTTCAGAGCGAAGTGAATGTGCAAATGCCTCAAATGGGAAGAAGCATGCCATTTCAAGAAACACAAAGTAGGCAAGTGTACTTGAAGCAGAGAGAGAGAAGGGGAGAAAGGCATAGGTAAATGTGGAGAACTAGGTCCCCTATGGGTCAGGAAGGCCCTGGGAATCATGTTGAGTCTTTTTTTATTTTTTTTTTTTTTTGCTCTAGGAGTAAAGGAAAGCCATTGATGGGTAAGCATAGGAGTGATATCATTGCATTTGTGTTTTTATTATATAGCACTTTGACTTCTTTAAAGAGAATAGATGAGGTGGGAACAAAAATTGAGGAAATTGAGGAAGGCAGAGTAATTAGTGGTCTATTTTGATGTTCCAGATGAGCCATAACAATGGTTTGTACTATAAAAGTGGCAGGAGAGATGAAGAACAGGAGAGGAAGTGAGGAGAGTTTAAGACCTAGAACCCATAGGATGTGGTGGCACATTAGATCTGGGGTATAAAGGAGAAACTACCATTAAAGATACCCTCAAAACTTTGTCATGAACTACTGTGTGGATGGTGGTGTCATATTCCAAAATAAGAAAGAATGAATAAGGACCTAGTTTGGCAATTAAAATGGAGTTGGGAAGGTGGGCAAGATTATGAGTTCAGTTTTAAAAGTTCACATTTGAGGTGCTTGTGAGATGTCCAGGGAATTACTGTAAAGGAGGGAGTTTAATATATGAGTGTGAAGCCATAAAAGGGATCTGGCCTAGAGCATAAAGTTGCTGAAGTTTGAAATAACAAACAACCAGAAAAGCATTATCATCAGGGATCAACCAGCCTTCAGCTAAAAACAAAATGTGTTGAAGGAACATTTGGAGGAGAATTTGAAGATCCAGGCATTTACTGACTGTTATAACCTCTGTGTACTGGTAATAAGTTTCATATTTTAGCTAAATATGTCAGATGAAATTTAAGTATAAACATATGGTAAATGCTATTAAATCTTATTGTACTTCTAAATTATTATTTTCCAAACACATTATCACACACTATGTGATATTTCTTCATATTATACTCATGTATTGCAAGTGTGAATTTCACCTAAATGAACTATCATTATTTTCTAAAACTTACTATTAGGAAATGAGACACCAGTTGATGATGATAAGTACAAAGTCTACAGTGATAATGGGACTAAAATACAGTAATATATGTTTTCTTTTCCAGTTAATCTATTTTATTACAGTCTCATTTTAAAGTAAAATAGTGTTAGTAAGTGGTCACTATATATTGTTAATATTCACATCAAAAGTAAACCAATATACATATCTATAATGAACAGAAAGTAACAGCAAAGAATCTTAAAATATTTACTAAGGTGATATGAAAGATCATGAATATAATGTAATGTATCATGGCAGAAAAAATCTTAAAGATAGTTGGCAGAAACGTAAGTGAAGAATAAAATGCGAAAATCCTAGGTGATTAAGGGAATAATTATATGATTGAAAGGCTAATAATTTCAAGACCTACATGATATTTCAAGTTAAAAATTCACCTATATGGAGCTATCTAGATAATTTCCATGATTATTGAAATACTTAAGACTATTACAAGGAGATATACAAATGGACAAGGAACAGAAGATACAGAATTATAAGTAAGAATATACTTTGAACAATTTCTCCAAACTTTAATTAGGCCTGAAATAGAAACTACAACAATTTAACCAAAAAATATAAAAAGAAAAAATATTAAAATTTTGAGACAACACAATAAAAATTAAGAAAAGTATATGAAGGAGAAACTGCAAACAATAGTACCTAGTAACCATAAGATACTACACATACTCGTAAGAGGGGTTTTGAGAGGATTTCTTTATTGATTAGGTTGTCATTTCATTCAATCTCTGGGGTGTAAGAGCTGTATCTTGAAAAATAGAACACATGGGCTAATAAAATAATATTTTATCTCCCCTAATGCTATGACACCTATATTAATTTTGAAACATATATCCATAAAAACTTGTAATGACACAAAAGGGAAGCACTTTAATCTTCTCTGCAATCCTTCAAACTTCTCAAAAGATGAGCCTCAACACTTTCTCAGGAAGAGAGTCCTTTGTGTGCAGTGTGCAGCTGCTTTCATACCATCTATGTAAGTAAAAAATATTAGCTTCAGGTAAACTAAATTAAACACATTTTATTCCCAGCAGAGAGCATGATTGATACTGATTAGCTTGTCCCTTTCTTATTCTTGAATTTCTCCTCATGACTTTCTCAAGTCAATGCAAAAAAACAAAAAAGAAACCATTTTCTCTTGTTTTAATTATTAAATATCTGATCTATTATTAGCTAATCTATTCCCCTGTCAACCACTATTTTTATTAATGTTAAATAAAAATGTTTAATTTGAATGACTTAATAATAAGAGGAAAATACATTAAATTAATTAATTCACCATTTAATTTGTAAACATGGAAAAATTTAGAAGAAAACAGAAATGTGCACAATGTTTACATAGCTCAGTCTGGATTTTTACATAATTTCCTATTTTATTTTTATATTTTTCTCTTGTTCTAATCTCTGTAGCCTCCAATTACTTAGAGGGATGACTGGTAGATACTTAGAGTATAAATTAATTTGCCAAGAAGTATCTTGCTTAATATATATAATATGGCAATTTTTAAAAATATAAATCCAAGTGAATTCAATACAGGGGAAGCACTGAAGATTTTTGGTGCCAACAATGAAGCAAAAGACAGAAAGGAGAAGCTTAAAGAAAAGAATATAAAGCTAACAGGTCTGATACCTTGTCAATAAAGATGGCTGTCATCAGTTCCCCCCCCCTCCCCTGCCTTTACATGCCATTCTTGCATGGAGAGAGTCTATTCCTTCAAATCAGGCTCCATAAAACTGGGCTGGTTTGTGACTATTTTTACTAACTGTACAATATCCTACATCTTGGACCTCTGAGCTTCCACATAAGAAGTCCAAGCAGCTCAAATATATAGAGAGGCATGAGTATAAAAACTGAGATATCAAATGTGAATGAAGAGGTCATCTTGGATTTCCAGACTTCAAATGATTCTAATGCCAACCTACATCTGACTGGCACCCAACACAGGCAGAATTGTAAAAGATAAAATTTTTGTTTTAAACCACAAAATCTGGGGGTGATTTTTTTTACATAGTAACAGATGGGCAAAACAACAAGTAACACCATTTATCTTTGTAACTGAAACTAAGAAATGTAGAGAGAATATGAAACATGAAAGTCATGGATAAACAGAGGCAAAAGTTGGAAAAGAGAAAATCCCCTGGGAGTGTCTGCAGAAAGGTAGTAATAAAAAAGGGAAGCAGAATGGCAGACTAGTAAAGCTGCCAATTCTCTAATAAGCCTGCCATTTCTCCTCCCTTCTGTTTCCTGCTTGTGCATCTTACTTCCCTTTGTGTTTAACAAGGTTCGTTGCCTGAGTCAGTCTCTTGCAATCTAAAGAAACTAACAATTTAAGATGAGATAAAATCTATGCTAATCAAAGTTGGCTGTCAAAGCTATTATAACATAGAGTCTACCAGTCCCTCTTGGAAGTGTCCAAAAACAAATGTCTAGGAAACTTTAAAACAATTTTAAATTATTCTCCATGTGCCCAAATCTTATTTCTCAGTCTCTGTACCTGCAATTAACAAATTCCTTTCTTTTATAAATTACCTAGTTTCAGGTATTCTTTTGTAAGCACCAGAAAATGGACTAAGACAAAATTCTTCACAAATTCTTCCAAGAAATAGAAAAGGTAAGAACCTTTCCAACTAATTTTATGAAACCAAAATTACCCTTACTACTATAACCAGAAAAAGATATCAAAGAAGTACACTATATAAAAATATCTTTTATGTTTTGCTAGTATTTTGTTGAGGACATAAAAATCCTTAACAAAATATTAGAAAATCAAATTGAGGACTATAGAGAAAGGAATATAAACCATGACTAATTTGGGTTTATTTCAGCTATGCAAGGTTGGTTTGCCATCCAATGAACAACCAATGTAGTGCATCATATTAATATAATAAAGAACAGAAACCACATGATAAACTGAGTAGATACAAAAAATGCATTTAACAAAATCCTATACATTTTTATGGAAAAATACTCAATAAACTAGGAATAGAGGAGAAAATCCTCAACCTGATAAAGAGCATGTGCAAAAAACTAATAGCTAACACACTGGTAAAAGACTGAATGTTTTTTTCCCTCAGATCAAGAATAAGACAAGGATATCTGTTCTCATTACTTCTATTAAAAATTGTAGTGGAGGTTCTAGCCAAGACAAATAGGCAAGAATAAAGGAAAAGCATACTGATTGGAAATGAAGAAGTAAAACTCTCTCTATTTGCAGATGACATAATCTTTTTTGTAGAAAATCCTAAGTAATTCCTTCCAGAAAACAATTATAACTAATATACAAAAATCAATTGTATTCCTATACATTAACAATAAATAATCTGAAAATGAAATTAAAAGGCAATTTAATTTACAATAGCATTAAAAAGAATAAAGTATCTTGGACTAAAATTAATGAAACAAATACAAAATTTATACACTAAAAACTTCAATGCATTGTTGAAAAATATTTTAAAAATTGAAATAAATTGAAAGGTATCTCATGTTTATGGACTGGTATGCTTGATATGGTTAAGATGGCAGTACTCTACCAAACTGAGCTAAAAGTAAATAAAATCTCTATCAAATACTCACTCACCTGCCACAAAGAAACTGAAAAAAAAAAAAATAATAACCTGCCATTTTTGTAGAAAATGGCTGATCCTATAATAAAATGTATAAAAACAAGCTGATCCTAAAATTTATAAAAATAAAATTCAAGAGACCCAGGATATCCAAAACTATTCTGAAAAAGAACAGAATTTGAGGACTTACACTTCCTGATGTCAAAACTTACTACAAAGACAAAGTAATCAAAACAGTGTGGCACAGGCATAAAGGGAGACATATTGATCAATGGAATAAAATTTAGAGTTTTTAAATAAATTCTTAAATTTATGGTTGATTTTTTATTTTTTTATAAATGACATAAAATTATACATGTTTATGGGGCACAATATGATGTTTCAATA
This sequence comes from Varecia variegata, assembly GCA_028533085.1. Classification (NCBI taxonomy): domain Eukaryota; kingdom Metazoa; phylum Chordata; class Mammalia; order Primates; family Lemuridae; genus Varecia; species Varecia variegata. The sequence continues at coordinate 79,984,783 of CM052436.1, read as the reverse complement.
CATACATACATTGTATGATGAACAAATCAGGGTTGTTAGCATGTCCATCATCTCAAACTTTTATAAATTCTTTGTGGTGATAACTTTCAAGATCTTCTTTTCTAGCTGTCTTGAAATATACAATTCGTTGTTCTTAACCATTGTCACCCTACTATGTAATATAACACTTGTACTTATTGTTCCCATCTAACTGTAAATTCATACCCATTGACCAACCTCTCTCCATTTCCCCCTCCTCTCTCACATTTCTAGCTTTTAGTAACCACTACACTGCTCTCTACCTCTATGAGATCTTTTTTATTAATAGATTTCATATATGAGTGAGATCATGCAGTATTCATCTTTCTGTGCCTGACTTATTTCACTTAACATTATCTTCTCCAGGCTCATCCATATTGCCACAAATGACAGGGTTTCATTCTTTTTTATAGGTGAACAATATTCCATTTTGTATAATATACCATATTTTCTTTAGCCATTCATCCATTTGTGAGCCCTTAAGTTGATTCAATCTCTTGTCTATCATGAATAGTACTACCATAAACATGGGAGTGCAGATACCTCTTCAACAAAATGATTTCAATTTTTTTAGATGCATACCCAACAGTGGAATTGCTGAGTCATTTGGTAGTTTTGTTTTTAGGTTTTTGAAGAACTTCCCTACTTTTTGTCATAATGACTATACTAATTTACATTCCCACCAACAGTGTATAATAGTTCTCCTTTCTCTGTAATTTGTCATTTTGATAATAGACATTCTAAATTGGGTGAGGTAAAATCTCATTGTGGTTTTGATTTGATTTTCCTGATGATTAGTGGTGAGCATTTTGTCATATACCTGCTGGCCACGTGTATGTCTTCTTTTGAGAAATGTCTATCTAGTTCTTTTGTAATTTTAAAAATTGGATTAATTATTTGTTTTGCTATTGTCTGAATACCTTATATATTATGAATATGAATACCTTGTGAGGTGGAAAGTTTGCAAATATATTCTCACACTCCATAGGTTTTCTCTTCACTCCATTGATTTTTTCCTTTGCTATGAAGAAATTTTTTAACCTGATGGAATCTCATTTGTCTATCTTTCCTTTTATTGTCTGTGCTTTTGAGGTCCTATCCAAAGAATTTTTGCCCAGACCAACATTGTGGAGGGTTTTCCTTCTTTTTTTCAACTAGTTTTATAATTTCAGGCCTTAGATTTAAGTCTTTAATCCAGTTTGAGTTGATTTTTGTGTATGATAAGAAATAGGGATCTAAGGCCGGGCACGGTGGCTCACACCTGTAATCCTAGCACTCTGGGAGGTTGAGGCAGGTGGATCGCTCGAGGTCAGGAGTTTGAGACCAGCCTGAGCAAGAGTGAGACCCCATCTCTACTAAATAATAGAAAGAAATTATCTGGCCAACTAAAAAAAAAAAAAATATATATATATATATATATACACAAAAAATTAGCTGGGAATGGTGGCGCATGCCTGTAGTCCCAGCTACTCAGGAGGCTGAGGCAGTAGGATCGCTTAAGCCCAGGAGTTTGAGGTTGCTGTGAGCTAGGCTGATGCCACGGCACTCACTCTAGCCCGGGCAACAAAGCGAGACTCTGTCTCAAAAAAAAAAAAAAAAAAAAAAGAAATAGGGATCTAGTTTTATTCTTCTGCATGTGACTATCCAGTTTTCCCAGCTAAATGAAAAAACTGTCTTTTTCTCAACGTGTGTTTTTAGTGCCCTTGATAAAAATCAGTTGAATGTAAATTTATAGATTTATTTCTAGACTCTATTCTGTTCCATTGGTCTATATGTCTGTTTTTATGCCAGCACCATGATGTTTTAGTTACTATAGCATTGCAGTGTATTTTGATGTAAGATAATGTGATGCCTCCAGCTTTGTTCTTTTTCCTCAAGGTTGCTTTGGTTATTTGGGGTCTTTTGTGTTTCCATATGAATTTAAAGAATATTTTTTATTCTATTTCTGTGAAGAATGTTATTGATATTTTGATAAGGATTGCGTTGAATCTGTAGATCACTTTGGATAGCATGAACATTTTAACAACATTAATTTTTGCAATCCATGAGCACAGAATATCTTTCCAATTATTTGTGTCCTCTTCAATGTTTTTCATCAATGTTTTATAGTTTTCATTGTAGAGATCTTTCTCCTCTTTGGTTCAATTTGTTCCTAAGTATTTTTATTTTTATAGCTATTGTAAATTGGATTGCTTTCTTGATTTCTTTTACAGATAGTTTGTTATTGGAATGTAGACATGCTACTGAATTTTGAATACTGGTTTTGTATCCTGAAACTTTTCTGAATGTATTTATTAGTTCTTACAGATTTTTGGTGGATTCATTAGGTTTTTCTATTTATATGATCATGTCATCTGCAAACAGGGACAATTTTTCTTCCTCCTTTCCAATTTTGATTTGTTCTTTATTTCCCTCTCTTGCATATAAAGCAAAGCTAGAAAAAGAAATTTGGATTTCTAGACTGATGTTTGTGCTCTCCAAATTGATACTTTGAAACTCTAATCTCCAGAGTCGTATTATTTGGAGATGGAACATCTGGAAGACAAATAGGTCATGAGAACGGAGTTGTTATGATGCGATTAATGTCTTTCCAGGCATGAGAGAGCTTGTTTCCTCTCTATCTCTGCCATGTAAGGATACAAGAAAACAGATGTCAGTAAACTAAAAAGAATACCCTCGTTGGACACTGGATCTACTAATGCCTTGATCTCAGACTTTCCAGAATCCAGAACTGTGAGAAATAAATGTTTGTTTTTTAAGTCACCCAGTCTATGGTAAATTGTTATAGTAGCCCAAGTTTATTAAGGCAATTACCTTTAGGAAAGAGAGAAAAAGTGCACAATTTATATAATTATATACTTTTTATTTTCTGTTTTCTAATTAAATGTACATACTAAGAAATAATTAACTCTTGTGACAACTGTTGTTATATATCTCAAATCTAGTAAACATTGAGAAACTACTGTATATAATTTACAATTACATAAGGATTTCACTTAATTTAAAATCACCTGTTTAAATTGTATCTTAGCTATACATATACATGCTTAAGAATTAGTTTACACTTAAGCTGATACTTAACAAGGGTAAATAGAACTATTCAAATTCTATTTGACATGTTTTAAAAAAATGAATCCAGCCCATACTAATATAAAATTAGCACCACCATCCATGTACACTGTGCAATAACATTTAGATAGATGTTATGAAAATTATATTTTATAGAATATAAGAAACCAGTGAAGAAAGAAAATTATAAGTGCTGTAAAACATAAATCCATGTATTTCTTTCTCTTTCATGACTGGAACTGATGGTGATCTTCACGACCAGGAGATTTCTATTGGGTCATCGAGAGTAACACTATTCCCGGTCAGGTCAATATTTAATATCTAAAAAAAGTAAAATGGCAATTAATTATTTAATCAGAACCACATTTTTACTTTCATTTCTGTTTTAGTGAAGACCATTTCCATGAAAGATGTTCTCTATGTAAATAGAGTATACCTTGTTTTTCTTTTTTATTTTGATGAAGTTTTCTTCTGGAGACCTTGCAATTTCAGCAATAATCTCACTAAATGAACCCATTTTACAGAGTATGAAAATAAATCCAAGAGAGGCAGAGTGAATATCAAAAGACAGTAAAAATCCAAAACTCTTAACCAATTATATTCATTTCTATTTTTTAGTTTTTCCACATGATTACCATAATACATATGGAATTATTTGTCACTGCACTGCATGGATTTCTAATGCTTCACTTCCTCAAATGTTCTCCAGTCATGCTCATCCAAAGTTTAGATTTAAAAATATGCATTATTTTGCCTCAATCACAAAGAGTTTTGTGATGCTTAATTGATTGCCAATAATTACAGTTTTGTATGTGTTGCTTTCTTTCACTGGAGACAATCTCCAATGTATAGGGCTTAATCACAGAGATGATGAATTGCAACTCTAGTCAAACAATCATCTGTCATATTTTTATGACTTGATGATTTCAGGAGACCTTACCATTGCTATTTTTTCCCCAATATACTTACAAGACTCTCTGTGCCTTAGCTCAGAAATTTTGGATTCAAGGATCAAATATGCAAGAGAAGGGGAAGTAAAATTAACATTCCTTTGCTGCCTAGCACACACTAATCACTCTACTAACGGCTTTATAATATGTATTCTTCACTAAAGCATAGCAATTTTGGATTAATACCACACTTTATAGAAGAAGAGTTTAAAAGGTAAAAGTTAATAATTGTATCAATTATTAAACTTAAACTAGCTCTTTTTATTAAAAGTGAAAAGCAACAAATACACCATATAGCTTTTAATACCATGTGCAAAAATCAACTAGGCATAATTATTGCTAGGAAAATGTTATAAAAATCATATTGATAGAGCAATTAAATCATCAGTTGCATAAAGTTAAGAGCAACCAGGACAGAGAAAGAAACTGACCATTCTCTCCTTTTCCTATGTATCTATGAAGGCTTGGAAAATAGGAATGCTCATAAATATTTGCTTAATTTAAATGCACTTAGAACTTCCAATTGTTACTGGTTAAAGTAAATATCTTCTTTTGATATCACTGAGGTAATAAAATATTGTCAAAGATTTTTTCTTACTACTACTTTAAGTTGAAGTCAGTCAAACAACTATTTTGTAAGTTAAGTTCATCTAAAGTTTTTGATTAATAGCTCATTGTTTTTACCCAAGTTTAAACACAAAAGAGTGTGTGCACATACACTAACAGTTTCAAGCATGTATACATAGCTTTAAACTTAGATCAAATACTTGCAACAGTTAGCTGTTTTCTAGAATATATGTTGTTTTAAATCCACCTTTACAAGCCATAGATTCACAGAACTTAGGATAGGAAAGAGGTTAAGAGATTGTTTACTTATATATTTTTTATTCAATTGGAAAAAACAAGAAGGGCTAAAATTATTTGTTCAAAGTGAAAGGTTAATTCCTGGCAGCAGTGAAATTTTAACACAAGAATCTTGACTACTTGTTTAGTGTCTGTATCAAATCGCTCATACTCCTATATTCATGAGTGCTAAGAAATAGTTCTATAAATTTTGCAAGAATTTTCAAATACATATTTATCTAAGACATATGCAATGTTATTTGTAGACATTTTATTTTGAAAAGATAATTTTGAGGCACTTTACTATATAGGTTATTTACAAGTTTAATTTAATTTAATCTTGCTTTGTGTCAGGACGGTAATAAAATAGATGTCATTAGATTGACAGGTTACTAAGGATAATGTTTGGAAATAAATATAGAAGTTTAATGAAAATGAATACATAAGGAATGTCCTAATTGACTCATAATTATGTTTCTTCATGGCTGAGAAATATAAGTCTATGCAGATGTTTTGAATAGCTACATTTAAAAAATGTTTTCTTATGTCACTTACCTCCTTATCTGGTTCTTCGGTAAAACTAAGTGACACTGTATTTTCGTTATATATTAGATTAACCTCGTTGACACTATCTGTTCCTTTCCCCCATACATGGATGTATCCAAGCACGATTTCAGTTTTATTTATGTAACCACTTTTCAATATAGTGCTGGTCAGAGTGGTCTGTGAAGATAAATAATTTAAACCTCTGATTTACAAAAGCAATTAAATCTTTGAAAAATGTCTGTTAACCAAAAATATATTTCATAGTATAGCAAATTGTTTATTCAAATATTTGAAATGAGATATTTTACATTACAAACATGAATTAAAACTTCAAATATTCTTCTAAAAGTTGCATATTAGTGATTTTACGCACCTGGTTTAAATTAAATTGTACCAATAAGTATATGTCTCTTTCATAGGTGTCTGCAGAGAGAGAAAAAAGATAATATATTTTTATTTCCAAAGAACAATAGAAAATATTAGCATACTTTGCTTCTCTTTCCAGCATAAAGAGTAGCATATAGTATCAATGCATAATTAATTTTTCTCTAATGTTATTTAACTTCTTTAGACACAGGTCAAGAAGCACTGGAAATTAAGGATGAATCACCAGAAAAGATTCTAAGGGGACAGGGTAGATTGGGATGTGTGTGTGTGGTGTGTATGTTTATGTGTGAAGGAGGGTAACACTAAACCTGTAACAGGTCTAAAACCACTTTAACACACATCTCTAGAAAGGTGGCAAGGAGTGCACAGAAGTGCAAGAATAAACAGAATTGGGTGGCAATAGCAGTGAACACTTACTTGCCATGTCAGTCAGTGACTGACAAAATAATATTAGTTTTAAAGGAAATGAAACACGGCAGCAACACATTGTCATTTAAGAAAAAATTCAATTAGTAGATATTGTTGCAGGTCAACTAAAATCCAACTGATAAAGCATAACATTTCTATCTACTGTTTTATCTAAAGTATAATCTTTCATATTTAAAATCAATTTTAATAATAATCTTAACAGTTAAAACTTATTAAAACCTTACTCTTTGCCAAATTCTAAGTACTTATCACAACTCCTCTAAGAGATATGTATTATTATTATGCCCACTGATAAAAGAGGAAAGTGAGTCTGAAAGAGGTTAAATAAATTGCCAACAGTTAAACAACTAATTACTGTCAAGGTCTGGGATCAAGCCCAATTTTCCTTGACTTCTAAGATCGTGCTGCTATGTAAAAAGTAAAAGCATGCATAAGACAGCAAGGGAAAAGTAGAGTCAAATGAATGATTGAAACATGTACTGAAGTAACTTTGAAAAAGAAATGTATTTTAATTCTTGTCTACTTAAACATCATTGTATTCATTAATTCACTACAATTTGCACTTAATTTTGCCTATATTAATATTAATATTCTGCCTAAAGATTTTTCTATATATATGCCAATCTATGCATGACTAATTTATTATGCATTATGAGGCATTTTAGTGTTAATATATCTTAAATATTTGTTTTAATTTTAAATATAAAATTTTAGGATAAGTTTTGAATGAGTAATTTTTAAGTAAAGAATTCTGAGATAGAAAAACAAAAGTGGCAGCTATTAGGAGGATATGAGCACCTTTGTTGTTTTTAATGAATAAGAGGAAGGTAAGGGCACACTCATATCTATTTCATTAGGAAAAGTAGGACAAATTAACATGTAACTAAGCTACACCTTTATTAAAAGCTAGAATGGTCAAAATTTATTTAATGTTCACAAGTTTTATGACAGGTTCATCTCTCTCTATCTTCGATTTTTTTTTTGAGAGAAAGAATTTGTTAGCACATTATAATATATCACAAAATTTGAATGTATTTGCTTAAAAGGAAGGAATCATTTAAATTGGTGTGCTTGCTGTGAGAGAAAACTTCTTTGGAGATTGCGATCTAATAAATTCAGAGAGGTAGCATTTGCTGTATAATGTTGCTCTTAAGTGAAGAGATTTCAAGGGATTACTTAAAATTTTTATATTAATTATATAAAATATACTGAGATTGTGAAATATAACAAAATAAGCAGATATAATTGGCTAAAACAATTTTGTATGCTTGCATGGAGAGACAATAGAAAAATATTTGATTTATACTCAGTGACTTTCCAGTGATTATAAAAATCTGTCATGAAACATGAATAGGGTAAAGGCCATACCAAGTTACTTCATCTACATCTTAGTTTGATAGGAAGAACTGGAGAAAAAAATTCTAAGATAATATTTATGTACCTAACTGTTAGAATTAATGAATTCAGTTTGTTAAATTGTGAGATTCAAAGATTCTATAACAAAGACACAAATTATGAGTACTTCAACTTTACACCCCAGGTAATATTAATAGTAGGCAAATTCAAAGTGCATCCTGCTGGTCGCAGGTGAGAAAGAAAGGCTGCAAGCTTTGTAGGATCTCAGTTAACATAGTCCATCTACGTAAAACTTCAACTTTACATAGATGTTAGTCTTTATGACTGAAGTTTGTGTCAAGAAAATGTTCAGAACACCCATCAAGTAGAACTGGCACCATTAAACGGCAGTCAATATACTTCATTTACCAGTGTTTACGCACAGCATAAGAATCTCTGGGAACATTGTGCTCAAAGGCAGATTCCTGGGTTTCTTTCCAAACTAATAGAATTTGGATGAGCTCCAGAATCTGCATTCTTAACAAGCTATCCCATTCGTTTATGATGCCAATGGTCAATAGAGTGCACAAGGCTAGGAGCTTAGAGTTCAGTCTGGTATTGAGGAACAGTTATGGAGGCAGTAAACATAGATCTAAGTTTAAGGATGTCCTCTCTTGTACAAAAAAAAATGTTAAATATTAAAAACAAAACCAACCAAACGAACAAGCAAAAAAAAATAACCATAAAATACACAGACCAGATTTATTTGAGTTTGGTTTCTGGACTATCTCCTTGTTTTAGAGGCATCCTTTGTGCATTGTTGGGGCTCAAAAAATGATATCCCAAAATAAAGGCTTCAGAAGCAAAGTTTCTCTCTGACCTCCTCCTGCCTTCCTGTCTCTTGACCCTGATTCTCCAGTCACAGAAACAAGAACCCTTTCCCCTCCAAAGCTATCCATAAATCCTAAGAATATTACTCTAAGCTTCCTCTTGCCTTTATGTGTAACAGCTAGCCTTAAAGAAATTAGATCTTCATTCCAAAGTTCTACCTCACACCTTGGAGGAAGAAATGCTATTACAAAGAGGACAAGAAGAATCTGAACAGACAAACATTGCTAGGTTTCCCCACTCAGTCTATTTCCATTAGCTCATACACTTTTTGTCCAATCACATTTCTCCATGGCTGTTCTTGCTTAATTGAATCTAAGCATAAAATCAGATAACTTTCCCTATATCTTTGGGTCTTTATTTCAAAGGCTCCCGTGTCACATAAAACTATGATTAAATAAGTTTGTTATGCTTTTTTATTGTTAACTTGTCTTTTGTTATAGGGGTGTTGGCTATGACCCTTACGATATGGCTATGATCCCTTATGAAAGGGATCACCCCTATCATCCCCTACAGCATCAATATATTCACAGGGAACATGACTGTTGAACTGACGAAAGTCAGTGTCTGTTATGTGAAAAGCACTGTGCTATCTTTTGGAAGTACAAAGATGATAGATATATAATCCCTACCCACACAAATTTTTAGTTATTAAGACATTTACCATAGGTATTAACTATATTTAGGATAAGGGAGGTCTTTAAATGCCTGTGATGTTGTTTATCTATTTAAGTTGATTCAATAAATTATTAATCTCTTTTAATTTTGAATAATAGTAATAGCTTAATACTCAGCATCCAAAGAATAACAGGTAACATAAAAGTAATGTTAGAGAATATGTATGTCACCAATTACATTTATCTACTAAATGGAACATTCACCTATAGTCTCTCCATCATCCCAGAACAGAGATCCTTCTGCCATCTGATTATCATCAGCAGCAACGATGAGCTTCATGTAATTTTGTCGACTATAAGAAAGAAATATATAGTTTTACCCATGTTTATAGAATAAAATATGTTTAGTTATGATATGGCATACATATAAGTATCTAAAGTAACACAAATTGGAATAGCAATTAAGTAGAATGCAAACTGACATACAATATAAATCATGAAATTCTTTATATCTAAGAGAAAATATCATGCGTAACAAATCAGAAGTGGCCTCATTTACAGAAATTAAAACCATATTAAGTTATTTATTTATTTATTTTTATTTCAGAATATTATGGGGGTATAAATGTTTAGGTTACATATATTGCCTTTGCCCTGCCTGAGTCAGAGCTACAAGCATGTCCATCTCCCAAACCGTGCACATCGCACCCATTAGGTGTGAATATACCCATTCCCTCCACCCCTCTCCCACCTGTCCAACACCCAGTGAATGTTACCACTATATGTGCACTTAAGTGTTGATCAACTAATACCAATTTGATGATGAGTACTTGTGGAGCTTGTTTTTCCATTCTTGTGATACTTCACTTAGTAGAATGGGCTCCAGTACTATCCAGGATAATACAGAAGGTGCTAGATCACCATTGTTTTTTGTGGTTAAGTAGTAACCTGTGGTTATTGATACATTTACTTATTCTTCTCTTTGGTAATCCTGTCAATGGCCATTAAACATTAAACTATTTTTATAGCATTTTGATCTCTTATGATTTAAGTCTTCCTCACATTTGCATACATAAATCACTGAATTATTTTTGGCCATTATTAATAAGAGTGTATAGAGTAGCCAGCAACTTCCAAGTTCTATCTTTGTAATAGAAAATACCTTCCAAGTATGTGCCTATATAGGCCTATTTATGAACTAAAGACTTGCTTCCATGTTCAATATCCAGTGATTATGGGACACAACTTGTTTTAGCAGCATCATATTGTTAAGGAAGGATTTCTCAAATAAATAGCTTTAACTAGCTGCCTTTTCCAATCACAAATGTTGAAGGATGTATGTCATGGAAGTCTCCTAAAATATCCACATTTCTGAAGTTCAAATCTCCACAGTAACTTGATATTTTCCAGGTAAAAGATGTTAACAAACTTTAGGATGAATATGCATATGCATTTCAGTTCACAGTCACTGGGCTAAAAGTATAACTTAGAAACATTAAAAATCTGATTTAACCTGCAATTTCCAGACATATAGTAAGACGAGATTAAAAAGAGTTTCACAACTTTGATTCTATCCTGTACAATGGTCTCTCTCCTGTCTCATAACAAAAGTAAGGATTCTTCAAGGCACAACTTATGAATGGTTTCCTCCATGAAGCCCTCACTTATCGGGTGAAATTATTTTTCTCATCTTTAATTGATATCAGGATAGAATATTGACAGAAATGGAGTTGAGTGGTTCCAGGAGATGAGAAGAGTCTATTTATGCCAATGAAGGTGTCAGTATGCAGATTACCAAGAGAGTTGATATAGCATGAACAAAAAGAAAAGTAGGGACTGAGTCCTCTAGAATCTGAATGTGAAAGCCAGCAATTTGGGCAATGGAAATAGAGACTCTGTGTCTGCTATAAGAGACTCACTCTTGCATCAGTCACAGAAGAGAAGACAAAGTGGACCCATGGTCTCTGGCATATTGCTGAGTGAAAGAGAGAGCATACCTGATAGAGGTGCCCAGACAAAGAAGAGAGGGTCCTGGCCAGATGATAAATTATGAAGGGTGATAGAAAATCTGTGTTATCTTTCATCTCTATATGGGACAAGACCACTAAGAAACAAGTCTGACTCCTCTGTGGACAGCAGGGAACTTAGTAGTTTGAAGGAGTACTGATATAGTCAGTGGATATCTACATTTTCATGGACTATAATCAGTCTGGAAATCTTAATATATTACAGGGAAGTCAGAGGAAGGCAGAGAAAGGGAAACAGAAAAGAGCTCGGAAGGGAAGTCCTCCAAGCAATATTGACTTAAAGTTTGTAAAAAGGTTCACAAAATGGAAAAAAAAAAAAAAATATATATATATATATATAATTCAGTGATAAAAAATGAGATACTAAGCTATGAAAAGATACAGTGGAAACTTAAATGTATATAACTAAAGGAAGAAGTAAATTTGAAAACATTACATACTGTATGATTCCAACTATATGGCATTCTGGAAAAGACAACATGATGAAGAAAGTAACTTTTTACTGTGGTTGCCATGGGTTGGAGGAGGGATGAATAGATGGAATACTGAGGATGTTTAGGGAAGTAAAATTACTCTATATGATACTACAATGGTGAATACTTGTCATTATACATTTGTTCAAACCCAGAGAAGCTACAATACCAAGAGTGAATCCTAATGTAAATTATAGACTTTGATTGAAAATAATGTGTCAATGTAGGTACAACAATTTTAAGAAATCTACCACTCTGGTGGGGGATGTTGATAATAGGGGAAGCTATGCATGTGTGGGGGCAGGGATTTTATGAGAAATCTCTGGATTTTCCTCTCAATTTTATTGTGATTGTAAGACTGCTCTAAAAAATATAGTCTTAAAAACAAGTTCATAAAAAATCATGTTTTCATGAACTAAGTAATAGTTTGTTCCACATGTTAGAGGCAGAAAAAAAGATGAAGACATTTAAAATATAAGACTTTCATTTGCCAGTACTTCTGCATATTATGTACAGAAGTTATAGAGCTTTAGTTTATATTTTGGTCTGAGGGGTGGGGGGGAGGAAATTCACAACTAATGGAAGTGGAATGCACTGTATGGGGGAGGGACACACTTGTAGCCCTGGCTTGGGTGGGGCAAACAGCATTACATGTAACCAAAATGTTTGTACCCGCATAATATCCTGAATAAATAAATAAAAGAGAACAACACAGAAAAAGAAAAAAAGAGTGGATGTCGTGTTGGAAGACAATTTTCCATTAGTCTCTTGCATTACTGTATATCTTACATGTAGAGATCCTGACCCTGACAGCTTTTCTTCTGAACTCTTTTCAAGGATATTTTAAAAGTGAATAGCATTAGAGGACAGGGAAAAATTTTAAAAAATATATTATTCTTATTATTACTGTCCAGTATAAAAAAGATAATGTCTTCCTTCAAAGCAAAGAAAGGATAGGTTTTCTTGTAGTCCTATAAAAGTTTGGGTTTTTTTAAACTTGGGGATCCTCAGCTGTGGCACAAACCTCCTATATGTGCAGCATCTGCCTGGACCACTTCATGTCATCCTCATGGGGATTGGGGGACAAGAAAAACTGATGCTAATATAAAGTTCCTCTTTCTTGTTATGCCATAAATAAAGACTTTTGTCTCTTCCCCAGCATCCATGATACTGTGGCAGGCTACTGTACTAGCTTGCAATTGGGGTAAAATATCAGACCTTTCTAGTTCCTGACAATTCCAGCATGATGTATCTCAAAATTTAATCTGAGCTCTGAAAACAGTTCACTTACCTGAAAACTGTGGTTTGAGCAGGTTCTTGACATGGTAGGATGTAGCCACCACGGACATGTAAGTTTATTGTGTCATAAGGAGCATTAAAATAATGATATTGTCCTCTGATACCAATATCTTCGCCCTGGAAATGAAAGGGGTGGAAAGAACAACAAAAGGAGCAAGAAGTGGAATCATCAGCAATACTGGTAAGTGAGGAGACACGTTTGTAAAGTGAAACAATACACTTTTCAATTTAAAAAATTTAGAAACAAACATTTATTCAGGAAATCTTAATTTAATTCACTATAGTAATTATTTTACTATTTATATGTATCCCATAATATGTATAGTGTATACCTTACATATATACAATAACATTTATTTTAAAATATATCTTTAGTTCCTAAATATAAATCCTTATGATATCTTTGCAAGTAATTTACAGATACTTGTTTTTGTGGAGCTCACATGCAGAAAATGTGCGAATTTTTGAAAGGTCACAAAAGCTGTTCCTGAGTTGTCATGTACATTATTTGTGGAAGGACTGCACTACCTTTAATGATCATTTTACATATCCAATAAAAGGCAATGACCTTTTTGTTTGTTATGTGCCCTTTCTATGTTTATTTGCTAAAATAAATCAATGACTGTATAACAAGCAATGGCAGAATAAATTAACTCTATTTCACTGTGTGTTAATTTGATTCAGGTATAAACAGCTAGAAATATCTTACTTTTTTAATTGGAAAGTAAATCATATACATAATTAATGAAAAGGCTAGGACCAAACTATTACCCATTTCTGTTTAGACATTTCCCCAGAATTCTTTAAATACTTACTGTATGGTAGTCAAACCACCGAGCATTAGGGACATAGCCATATACAATGTCAGCATACTGGAATTTAAATGTATAGACATTAAAAACATATAAACCAAAGAAAAACTATTTTTTGAACAAAACTATGTGGTAGGACTTACAGGTTCCAATACAGGGGTAACCATAAATGATGGACCCCATAAGAACTGCTTAAATATATCCCAGGTTGGCTTTTCATCAAAGAACCTTGACAAAATAATTAGAAATAATTAAATTAAGTCAAATAACTTTATCTCTTCAGAATACCATTAGAATAATATTCAAATCACATTTTACAGTATGGACTTATGTGGAATAAAATGAAAATCAACCTAAAAAAAAACATCAAAAACAATCCTAGCCCTCGGAATTCAGTGTGCAGCAGTACCACACTTTATGAGTAATTCTGGACTATGAATAAATTTTCAGAAAAAATACAGAGAATTGTGATGAACATGTAAGACCAACTGAATGAGAAATCACCGTGGAAGAGAACTCATAGAGGTACAAATGTTAACTTTGCCTAACGTATAATCAACAAACTAGGAAGTAAATATAAATACCCTGGAAGAAAATTGTGAGACATGTGCTATAAGAATCTTAATCTGTTAACTTTAAAAAGAGTTTGATTATCCTATTCAGTAGAGCTATCTAAATGCTGGATTTACATGTCTTTAAAGGTTTTTCCATATGCAAAATTTGCTGAATTTTAAATATAATTGCTAGAAAAAACAAAATCTGCTTTTATATTTTGAGAATAGTCAGTATTAAATGCTCACATTTCTTCTTCAAATTAAAGAGAAAAGTTGTTTTTATAAATTTGTTTATTTTAGTTTCATTTTGTTTTGCTTTATTAAAAACCGAGATTAATACTGAATTGGACAGCTGGGTTTACTCTTCCACAGACTTCCCCTGAGGGCCAAGACATAGGCATTCTCAATAGGACAAGAGTCTGCCTAATTAATAATGTTTGTGGTTGGGGACTCAGTCCAGAGCTGTTACTCCAATTATTCTGGAAAGTTTATAGGAATAAGACAAAGGGGAATAGTATGTAAATGAAAAAGGAAGGGGATCAATAAAATAAAGAAGGGATTTTGGTAAATAAATTAATAAAGTAACTAGAACATAATTTGAATCTAGAAAGAACTTTTTATTTTAAGAAAACTGGATTTCTTATACTATTATCAAAAAGAAGACATATTGATCAATTTATTTTTTGATAATGTTATGTTGGGTACTATTGCTTTAATTTTGGTAAATATTTGCCACTGTTTTAGTGGTTTATCAATAGTGAAATCTTAACAAATCACTTCATTTATTCTGATAATGTAAGGTACACAAAAAGCTAAGTATACTATGATTATTAAGGGTTTTTTGTGTTTTTGTTTGATTGTGTGTTTTGTTTTTTAACATCCACAATAAGAATCTGCTTGTATTTGCATTAAAAATAGAACAAGTTAAAATGTTTGCAACTATGCTCCATGTAATAGAATTTTCAAGGTTTTTTCATGTATTAGTTGAGGTTTTAAGGATGAATCCAAAAAATTAAATTTCTGAGGAGAATGATGGAACTGTTCCAGCATATCTTGTTAACACACCTCAAGGAAAAGGTGAGATGGTCTTCTTCAGTTATATATGCATGCATGGTAGATTTACTTAACTGCAGTAAATTTTAATTCATTCATAAGGGATAATATTATTTATTTCCAAGAAATTTGTGAAATATTAAATGAATTATGTATATAAAACATCTGAAATCATATTTGGTACACAGTTGTTATTCTTGAAAATTATTGCTTTTTGATAACTGATTAAGGTGTTTCATTCTTAAATTGTATATATTAGTCTGTTTATTAGTAGATTTATTTATGTAAATGATTTATTAACCCAAAATGAATGCTAAAATATCAAATAAAAAGTTTCCAATCTAAAATATTCTATATTGCACTAAAAGAAATTATTGAATAAATTAAATGAAAGCTACATATTTGTGGAAGGAAAAAACAAAGAAACTTTGTACTTACTCATGCAAAAGGGGTCGGATAACAGTGCCACCATAAGCATGAATTTCATGCATTTGTGTATAGAAAAAGGGCAATAAGTTGTATCTAATATTTAGAATGTTCCTTGACATATTAGCAAAAGTTTCATTCCAAGAAACAGGATCTTGTCTCTGAAACAAATAAAAATTATATACAGCTATAAGCCCTTTCTCTTTTTTAAACCATAATATTCAAATACATATTTGGAGGAAAAAAGTAGAAAATGGTATCAATTCATTGTCTTGTGGTATGCATTATACTTTCTTCACAAAAATCTTATGCAATAATATTTCTGTCATATGATAGAAAGAGAAGGCATAAATTAATATTTTAATAAGAAAAACTCCAATAATTTCACAACTTGATTTAGTTTAGGTGAACACGCACAACGAATAGTTCACATTTTAATAGATGACAGATATATTGTCAATTAGGTGATACTCAGTGTTGGGGTAAGACGTCTAGGAGAGAAAAGAAATAACATGCTACACAAAAGTGGATTGAAATAAACACAGACATACAGAGCAAATCATAGTGGCCTTGCACATTGTGAGTGTTCGTGAGAATGAATACATTATGGTGTTAAAGGATTAATAGTACAGATAGAATAGAGGACCTAATGATGAATGAACGGAAAGAACATGCCTACCTTTGCTTTGTCATACACACTCCATCTCAAAAGATTAAAATCAAAAGTGGAAGATTAAAAGCCCATGAAATGTTGTTGGACATATTAGTTAAAAAATAATAGACAAGGAAAGTGACTAGTTTTATATTTTAATATGTATCAGAGGAATAAAAAAAGCTGTCACATAACTCCATGGGGGGTAACACTTTCCATGTTTGTTGTTAACATCAGCAAAACTGGGGGCTTTTAGAGCTGTCATATCTGTGAAGATTCCAACTTTTTCTAGATTTGAGGATTAATAAAGTTTGGATGATGATTGTCATCACTGTTGTATGCATTATTAGAATAAGTAAAACCTTGAAAGTAAAAACGGTCCAAGAATTTTTAGGCTATATGTGATCCCATTGTTAGCACTTTCAAAGTTAAACAGGAAGAAAAAGACAAAAATCACATCTGTTGCTTATTGACTTCATTGATATGAGTTCAATTTTAAAATGTTGATTTAAGCATTTAATTCTAAACCATATATTCCTAAGTTCAATTATATTAACTTATATTTAAACTTAAGTGGAGGTTTCTGTCCCTGAGATTTTTATTTACAACTGCATCCTCAGCCTTTCCCTCCTTTACATTTCAGTTTTCCTCAAAAACTACAACCACATTCCGATTTTACGGTGTTTCACTTTGTTCCTCCCACCTTCTCCTCCTCCATATATTTATACTGATTACTCTTCCCCTACGCCCATCTCTGCTCTAATGTACCTTCATCCAAGCCCTTTCTGAGCTCCCTTTCTAAAACAGAACCCCTATAAATCTCTATCGCTTTAGCTTATTCTGTTTTCCCTTATACACACAAATTTACTGATATATAATAATTGTGTATTTTCTCTATCTCCCCTTAGAATATACAAATCATTAGGGCAAAGACTTTTTAAATATTAAATAGTAGACTCTCAATAAATACTTGTTTAGTTTAGTGAATCCCTGCCCAGGCTTTTATTGACTCTTGCACCACCTCCCCTATAATTACAGCCCTCTAAAGTGCACTATTGACAGCAAGTTTTCCTGTTAAAATATTCCTGTTCCATCAAGTTATACCTCTACAGTTCAATTTTAAAATTCTTCCAAATTGTGGTTCCATTCTGCCTTTTATTCTTGTACTGCAGCATTTTCTAAAATAAATTCTCCTTTCTATTTAAATTAAAATTTCCCATGGGTGGCAAAATTGCACAGCACATCATGAGCCCTACTATTCAGTTACTATGACTGGAATACATCCTTCAGAGACCTA
Source organism: Varecia variegata (assembly GCA_028533085.1). Classification (NCBI taxonomy): domain Eukaryota; kingdom Metazoa; phylum Chordata; class Mammalia; order Primates; family Lemuridae; genus Varecia; species Varecia variegata. The sequence goes on along the minus strand of CM052436.1, from coordinate 79,967,108 downwards.
CCCTGTCTTCAACTCCTCCATGCTGTGCATTTTGCTAATTTATCTTTTCCCTGAACTTCTTCTCTGAAAGCATTATGAAATTTTGTGCTTAGGTATTGCCTCTAATTGTTCATACTTTTCCATGATTTTTAGTATTGTTTCCCCAATTGCACAAAAATTCCTCCAGGCAATTTATTAAAGTGTATAGTTGTGCTGTCACACAGAAATTAGTTCTCATTAATCCCTTTTCCTTTTATTAATATACATTTTCAATTTCTCAACTTCTTTTAACTTTGCCTTTTAAATCTGTCCATTTCATGCATTGATACAAGTGACTTTCACTTCTAATTATTTAGTTTGTGGCTGATTTCCTTATTGTTCTATCTCAGTTTGGAAGAAGTTCTAGAGGCAGGTTGTTTTTTCCTACTAACTACTCCAAAATCATATAGGACAGCAGTAAATATGCCGGCTAAGCAAGCCATGTGTCCTAAAGTATAATGAAGTATAGCCCAACTCAGAATATTCTCAAAGTGATGGTTTCAGATGTCTTCCATAATTATGAAGAAGTTTAAAAACATTCATCTGAAAATCAGCCAAGTAAGATACATTCTATTAAAGAACTTCTAAGGTTGGTTGCAGGAGAAGATCTAAAGTAAATGCAGTAATTACATACTCTAGTCTTTTCAATGTTGTGATTTCTTGAGTATGGATAAAATGCTCCAACTTGCATCCAGCGGGTACAGAGATGATATTCCGAATCATTGAAGAAACCACAGATGTCTGCTCCACTCTAAAATATATTGTTATATTTAATTAGTTTTGAATAGTTTGTTTCTTAATATTTATAATTTAGGAAGATAAAAGGAATAAAGCTACTTACATATGATATTCCAAAGAGACTAAATTCCATCATACCTAAAAAAAAATAGGAAAAAATTTTAGAAAGCTACTGTTTCATGTATTTTAATATATTTTATTTCTATTCATGAACATGCTCTCTTTCTAACATCAACCTTCAATTTAATGAAACATTTTTCAGATTATTAATAAACTTTTATATCACTTCTCATAACATTCATTTTTTATTTTATAGTGTTAATGATTATAAAAATAAGACACTGTAAGCTTCCTTGACACTTGCAACATGGCATATTTAGAACACAAATGTGTTATTGAACACAGTATAGTGTGATAAGAAGGTGTCTCAGTTTCATTTTTGAAAATAAAAAGGCTGTTTCTGCAATTAGATAACAATACATCTTATCATTTGAGAAAAATCAAATTATCTTCATTTAATAAAATCCTCTTAAGGAATGATCACTTCAATACAATAGAATGCATGTGTTTTCTGAGCTCTTCTTTTAAAGGAATATTTCTAAACATCAACTGTTTTCCTTGAATCTATTTATCAATCGTAAAGAATTTTTAATACTAGTCATGACTCATTAAAGTATCTTTTTTTTCCTTTAAAATGATAGTGTCTTATTTAGCACTTATTCAACTATTGTCACAAAACCCTTTCCAATTTGGTGTGAAATGTTTCCTTCTTCAGCATCTATTAGTAATTCTTATTCCCTACAATTTAGAATTTCTATTCGTTTCCATTTCTTAGCTCTAGATGTTATCTTTCCCAGCTTATGCCTTTTTCAGCCAGAAAACTTAGGCCTAAAAGGAGAATATTATTTTCCCAAAACAAACTAATTGGACATCATTAGTTTCTACACAGCATCCCCAATCCTGCTTCCTGGCCCACTGCCTTTTTCTGATTGTGATGATAATATTTCATAAAATATGATGCCACTGTATAATTCTGAGGATTATAAAGCATATGAACTAGCACAAACAAAAGTGAATACCTAATAGAAAAAACAAAAGAATAGTGATAAATACAGTGACTCTGACTTACCAATGATCGATTTATCCAGATTGTCCCATCGTGCATAGTTGTCTCCAAGCCAGTGTCCCGCCCACCGTCCACCAGTAGGATATGTGGAACGAGAAATGACAATCCCTCTTTTGCCAGTTGTCTTCTGTACTGCACTAATAAAGATAAAGAAGGATTTTGGGTTTTTACGTGAAATATTGTCCTCAAATATTTCTACTTATGTCTACTTTTGTGGAAAAAAGTGTTCAATTTACATTATTCAAGTTTTCTCTTTTTCTAACTAGGTCTTAGTAAGCGAGTCTTCCATCATTATACTACAAAGTCCTCAGAGGCATGAAGGACATTTTTCCTTCCTCCCAACATTTACCAGAATGACATGCAGATATTAAGTGGTCTCTATATATTTCTTCAATGAATACAAGTTAAATCAACTATTACTAACATCAAATCAACTAATTAATTGAACTTTTTCAATCTATTTAAATATTTTTTAATAAAGGGCTAGGTTCTAACTATTTATCACTCCAGTTGTTCTCAATTATAACTTGTCAACACTTAATGTGCATATTACTGTGCAGAGAAATCCTGCTACAATACTTCCTGTTTTAGAGGCTAGTTTAAAAAGAGAAATGGTTTCTTGTGCCTTATTAATAAAAATAAAATTAATTGTTCTATTTCAAGCATAGAATCTATACCAAGTAAGATCTCATCAAGGGAAAAGATAATGTTTAATGATGTTATATTTTTTCTTTTCTCCCCTCCCCAGTCTTTGGAGAGTGACTTTAATAATTTATGCATATTAAAATATATTATAGTTTTAGGAATAATGCAATAATGCATTATTTTATATTAACTGCATCTCTTTTCCTCTATATCCTTTTTTCTGCCCTCTTTCTTTCTCTTTCTCTCCTCTGTCTCCCTCTGACTGTAGACTGAGATTACAATATAAAAATATAAAAAGGGAAAATTATTTTGCTATTATATTAACTGGAAATAAAAATTTATTTTTGTATTACTCAAATAATTTGTATATGAGTAAGAACTATAGAACTATCTAGGGAGAAGATATCTCAAATGCCTAATTAGACAGACTTTACTACTCACTGACATATTGTCAACATCATTGCATCATTTCCTTTTTATAGCATGCACCACAATGTTTTTACTCATTTGTTTATAGATAAAGCTTCCTCCATGAGATTTTGAGGTTCCTGTAGTCAAGCATTATGTTTTAATTTCCCTTGTATCTCCTATACTTAATACAGTGCTTGGCATTTAATAGTAGCTCAAGAAATTTTTGAGTCAATGAATATCTCAAATCAAAAATACAGGAAATTAAAAATATATTAAATAGAAATAAGATGATATATTGAACCATCTTTTGATAACAGAGACAATATTGTATTCATTAACTTAAAACTTCCAAGTTGTACATTATGTCCCTCTTTAAAAAGGTCATATAAGAAAACCATCTTCATTGCTTTATTTTTTCATAACAAATATAAAGGGGCCAATATGCATGGAATATTAATATTTTAAATACATATCACATATATTTGCTGATAATAAGAAATAAATGTGTACTTAGAATAAAATAATTGATAATCAGTCTATAAATCTATGTGAAAATATACTTTCTGGGTTTAGTTAATTTGCAAACAAAATTAATTTTATTTAAATGATATGAAAATTATTTACAAAGACTCAGTTGTCTCAAATTCCTAATGTGTTCACATGCAAGAAAATCATATTTCTGAAAGATTTCTTTTTTTCCTATTGTATATCTTACTTCTGCAAAATGTTATGGATAAGAGCAAAATTAACATTATTAAATAAATGTACTTTGCTTTCATATTGAAGGATATTTTATGGAAGAATGTGTTGACTTATTCTTCATAATTTTATTTAATAGTGGAAATGGACCTTAAATATTCTTAAATATCTTTGTATGTCAACCAGTTAGAAATTTACCTGTATCTACCTTGAACATATCCACACAATTTTGATACCTAGAGTTATAATGGGATAATCGTTGATTAATTTAAATTTACTAGGCATCCACAGTGTGTCAGGAACCATGCTAGACTCTTAATTTACTGCTCTCTGTGGAGGGGATGTCACCTATTCTAAGTTGAATAAAAGGTGCTTGAAATAAGGTAAGCATGTTTTACTAAGTGAGGACTTTTATTCATACTCTTTTTTTTTTTTTTTTTTTTTTGAGACAGAGTCTCGCTTTGTTGCCTGGGCTAGAGTGAGTGCCGTGGCGTCAGCCTAGCTCTCAGCAACCTCAAACTCCTGAGCTTAAGCGATCCTACTGCCTCAGCCTCCCGAGTAGCTGGGACTACAGGCATGCGCCACCATGCCCGGCTAATTTTTTGTATATATATATACATATATATATATTTTAGTTGGCCAGATAATTTCTTTCTATATTTAGTAGAGACGGGGGGTCTCACTTTTGCTCAGGTTGGTCTCGAACTCCTGACCTTAAGCGATCCTCCGGCCTCGGCCTCCCAGAGTGCTAGGATTACAGGCGTGAGCCACGCGCCAGGCCTATTCATATTCTTTACTACAAAATGCTTTCCATTATTTTGCCAACTTCAATAATTTACTAGAACGGTGATTTTCAACCCTGGATGCTCATTATAACTACCTGGGGAATTTTTAAAATCCAGATGCTTTTGCTGTAGAAGAGACCAATTAAATCATCAGTTATAAAAAATCTCCAGGTGATTACAATATGTAGTCAAGAGCTAGTGATCTACAGCTTTACTGTCTAACATATTAATAGTAGCCATTTGTCATCTATTATTTTATGTTTAATTATTTAATATTATTTAATTAAAATTAAATAAACTTTAAAATTCCATTCCTGAGTCACACTAGCCACATTGTTCAACCACCATATATAAGCTAGTGGGCACTGTATTGGACAATGAGAATTATACAAAATTTCTATTATTGCAGAAAGTTTTATTGGACAGTACTAATAAAAACTTGATATTCAGAGAATGTTATGTGTTCTATTATCATTGGCCTTACATAGGATTTTGTTAAAAATGCAGATGACTAGTATGAATATTAAAGTTTGAGGAGCTCAAGATCATTCAGGAATGCTCTAATTTGCTAATAATGAATTTAAATAACAGATTTAGCCAAGATTTAATTTCTAAACTAATGACTTCAAATTATATGTTATGTACTCATGTATTCATTCAACACCACTCACTGATAACCTGCTATTTGCCATGCACTGTTCTGGGTACATGGTAGGGAACAAAATAAAAATGATGATTCTCTTTGTAATAGGATAAAAATGAAAAATAATAACAACATAGATCAATACATACAGACACAAATTTTCTAAATTCTGTGAAGGAGGAACTAATTTACAGAAAATATTGGGAAGGAAAAGGCTACCAGATAAGTTCAGTGGGATTCTTAATATAGGTACCATTAAATTTAAGGTCTGGAGGACAAAAAAGAGTCAGAGAGGATAATTATGAATGCTGCTTACTCATAAGTAGGTTTTATTTGTGACCATCCATATAGATTGTGAACATCGTAATGCAAAGCTGATGATCCGTCACTAAGAATATGCTCAGTTTCCATGCACATTGTTCTGAAATGTAATCCCTCAGTTCTTTTTGTGAGTTCTGGGAAGAATCAATGAAAAAATATTAATATAGTATATGATGCCATATATTGAAATATATACCAGATAACTACATACACTTTGGCAACATTAATCATTATTTTAAAATAATTATTGATTTTTTAACCATTTGTATACTTTATGCTAATTATAAATAAAAAATCAGTTTGCAATTGTAACTATTAGATGAATTAATAAAAACTTGAAAAGTAAGTATATTCTAAATGCCTATTATTTCTAATGAATTTAGATGGAAAATACTAAATAAATTTTTACCAAAAAATCCACTTGGTAACATAATACCTTGACATTACGAGCCAGGTAAATGCTATAACACTATTTACTTTTTCTCGATTTAAGGTACCTTTTTTCAGAGCTTTGTTGTCACTTTATATGTTAATGGTTTATAAAGGTTTCTGCCTATACAAGAGAATGAGAATGAATGTGGAAGGTCTGGCCCTTTCCCTTCCAGGTGAGGGATAAGCAAAGAAGTATTGTTAGTATACTTTCATTTATCCCTAGTAAAGAGAAAATGAAAATAAACTTTTTAAGAAGAATTTTATTTTTATCTTAAAGAGTATTTAAAATTTTCAAATCTGGAAAGATTCTTAAGCAAACCAAGGTAACGATTTAAAGCAAATTTAGGTTACTGTTCATATACATAAAACATGTTTCTTAATTTTTCTCAAACTATTGTTATGGAATATTGGTAATGGGTCAAGTTGTGGTCCAATGTATGAGTGGGTAGTGAAAACTGGGAATGTGAATCTTACTCTGCATCCTCAGGCATATATAAACTGATTAATAAAAATAACAACATAATAATATCAAATGCATAGCAATAATATTGTACCTGGGAAATAAGGTGGATAATTTAGCTCTACATTCCTGCATTCATTAGTAGTTGTTCCATTTACAAAACTTGATGGTTCATTCATATCCTTAAAAAATGGCAAGAGAAAAAGACAAACAAAAAATGAATCTAGAACATATATTCTGAAAAGAACTAATTCTAAAAGTGAGTAAATTAGAGTAGCATATTTGAATAATACTTCATTTACTCACTATTACATAAAATAAAAATGTAAAACACCTTGATGCTAAAGAATTTAGCTTAACTCAGTGTTTCTTAACTTTTATCAGCCTATGCCTTCTTTTTAGAAACATAAAATGTCCTATTTTTTTTCTTTCCTGTGTATTATACATATAGAATTGAATAGATTTTTATATTTCTAAGACATAAAAATTAAATTACAATAGTGTAATTTATCGCCTTCCCCTCCATTCCTGCCCTGGGCCTGGTATCGATTGCTGTTATTTTTAAAAACATAAGATATTGTTTACAAATAGAGAAAATTTCAAGGAGTATCTCTATTGAGCACATATCTCAGGATTACATTAGCCATGCATAAGGGGACCATGATCTAAATATATATCTAATATATATAAATTAGTTACCATTTAAGTGACTTCCTCTACTTGAAAACAGGTTATTTTCTCTGCATCAAGGTATCATTCTCAGAATATACTTAAGAGAATCCCTTATGGTACATAAATTTATACATCCAATAAACACATATTTCCCATTAATTTTTTAAAAAATCTATTCCTTATGTAGTTTCACATCCTCAAGGCTCTACATAGTGGTACTTCTTTAAAACTATCTTTAATCTAAAAAATAAGTAAATTATTGCCTTCCAGTGGAAAAACCAACAGAATAAGAAATTACACCTCTAGAAATTTTGAGAAGTATGTAAAATCTCCTGTGCTAAATATTTACTTGTGGTAAAGTAAATTCTTTTTTATGCTATCTCAAAATTATATTACTAAAAATTTTACTCCTAATATTGTAAAATTACCTCTAAGAAAGAAACTATTTGAAAACAATATTGCTAAATTTATGAGATTATTTCTTATACTAAAGATTGACAGTTATTTGAACATGAGATTAACTCCTACATTAAATGACAATAAAATAAATTTTACATGTATTTATTAATAGCTAGAGTAAGAAGCCACATAGGTTCTTTGGTCAAATTGAAAATGTCCAGGAAATAGCATCAATAAGCATAAAGTGAATTTTTAAAACTTTATATTGGGAGATTTTGCATAAGAAAGTTCGATGGAAAAAAATGAGTGGACTAATTTTTACAAAGAATATTTTACTGACATTATTAGAGCCCAGGAAGAAATTTGCATAATCACTGCACAATAAATAACTTAAAAGATAAATCTATCAAAGCTTACTTACAATCCACAAGCCATCAAACTTCATCTGGTCATTGTAGAAATCTATAACTTCCCTTGCCCACCACTGTGCTGTGGCATTCCTGAAGAAATCTGGAAAAGCTACATGAGCTCTGGAAGCCTTTAAAACCAAAATTCAGATCCACATGTTGAAAGTCATGACAGAGACCATATATGTCTAAATCTAAGTTTATCTTTCAGATTTATTAATACAAGTCACACCTGAGTGATAATTAAAGCAACCTGATAAACTTAATTATTAATACATAAATGTATGTTCTTCTAACCATCTCAGCAGCCAAGGGGAGTACAAGGAGAGAGAGACATACATACACACACACACACACACACACACACGGAGAGAAGAGGTCAGCCTTGCGGCCCTATGTGGGTTATAAAGAAATAGTTCAGAATACACAGAAATGTATTTTTAGTGCTTCCTAGAGTGATAGACAATATTTTTTCTCTGTATCTGTAGAGCCCTATAATTCAGATTTATCTTTGTAGAGCATGGTGGGAGCAGAAAAAGCCTGAAGTAAAGCCTGTTTTTCTGACTGAAATGTGTTTACCCTGGTTTCTGAACTCCCAGAAACAGCAGATCATCACACCACCCCAAACAACTGCTTCTCTTTTTCTCTCACATCTATCCCTTCCCATCCCAGTAAAGAAGAGGTGTTTTATTCCATTCTCTACTAAGAAAATTTTCTACTTGCCAATCCACATATATGAGTTCTAAGGTCAGAGGAACTGGTGTGTTAGCCAAAAGATTGACTTTCTGCAGGTAAATCAATTGGAAATGTCTCGTAAACATAGCATATGCTATGTATTAACAGCAACAGCAGGAACAGTCTTCTCCATGAACAGCGAGAACAGGGATATGGGAGAGCAATGTGCGTAGAGAAAATGCAGAGTAGAGAATCCAGAGATTTACAAAATACGTATCATGGATATTTTTAAGAGTTGAAAGGGACTTAAATTATCATCTTGTCCCAGAATTACATTTTACTCATAAGGACAGAAAGCTTAGTGGAATTGCATTGAATGAATATTTTCTCTGCTAGGACCTCCTCCAGATCACAATGATAATTAAGAAGAAAGGGAGCACCAGACCTTGTTTCTTAACTTCCACTTTTATGCTTTCTCCACAAATCATTTTTTGGTTTATTTAATTCTTGTCGGTGAATGCTTTTATTTCTTTAGTACAAATCCTTGCTTTTACATCTAGAAAATTAATCAGGTACATGTGGTCCAACACTCCTTATACCTTTTGTAGAAGACACTCCCAAAGATTTCTACATAGTCATTCTACATAAATTGAAGCTCTCCTCCTACACCTGTATAAGAAGTCATGCCTTTCTCTCCAGTGCAGTTCTACTACCCAAGAGTAGTGGATAGAACTTGAATTGAATTAAAACTATGGATTTTTCCTCAACAACATAATTATGTTTATTTCTTTGGCTCTGCATTAGATGTTTTCATAAGTTTTAAGCTCCCTAATTTTTTATACTTACATGAACTTGTATGATTTAATGCTTATAATTTCTTCTACCTAAAAGAAGGATTGCCAGCTCTCAGCTTTGTTTATTTTTTTCTATTGATTTTGTATTCCTTATTGTGTTATTTTCTCCTCTAATCTTTATTTTCTTCCTTCTGCTAACTTTGGGCTAAGTTTGTTCTTTTTTTTTTTCTAGTTCGTAAAGGTCTAAAGCTAGGCTGTTTCTTTAAGATCTTCTTTTTTAATGTAGCTGTTTATCATTATAAAATTTCTTCTGAGTACTGATTTTGCCACATCACAAGTTTTGTTATGATATAGATTCTTTTTGGATTTCTAAGAAATTTTCTAATTCCATTTTGATTTCTTCTTTGACTCACTGGCTGTTCAATGGTGTGTTCTTTAATTTCCACCTGTTTGTGAATTTTGTTTTCCTTCTTCTGTTGATTTCTAGTTTCATTCTATTGTGGCCAGAAAAAAATTGGTATGATTTCAATATTCTTAAATTTTTTAAGACTTGCTTTTGTGATCTAACATCCAATCTTTCCTGAAGAGTGTTCTATGTGCATTTGAGAAGAATTTATATTCCGTTGCTGTTGAGTACCATTTTCTATATATGTCTGTTAAGTCCATTTGGTCCATAGTGTTGTTCAAGACTGCCATTTCTTTGTTAATTTTCACTCTGGTTGTTCTATTTATTATTGAAAGTGGAATGTTAAAGTGTTCAACTATTATTGCATTGCTGTCTCCTTTTCCACTCCTGTTATTTGCTTTTTATATTTAGATTCTCTGATGTGGGGTGCATATATATTTATAAATGTTATATCTTCTTGATGGATTGACCCTTTTAGCATTATGTAATGACCTTCTTTGTCTTCTGTAATAGTCTTTGACTTAAAATCTATTTTCTATGATATAAATATGGCCACTCCTGCTTACTTTTGTTTATCATTTGCATGGAATATCTTTTTCATTCCTTTTGTTTTCACAGATGAACCTTGAGAATATTATGCTGAGTGAAATAAGCCAGTCACAGAAAGCCAAATGTTGTATGATTCCACTTATATGAGGTATCTAAAATAATCAAACTTATTGAAGAAGAGAGTATACTGGTAGTTGCCCAGGACTGGAAGTAGGGGATATTGGAAGTTCCTAAGTAACTAGCATAAAATCTCTATTCCTCAAGGTAAACAGTCCTAGAGATATGCTTTACAACATCACCCATATATTTTATAATATTGTATTATACACATAAAATTTTGCTAATAAGGTAGATCTCATGTTAAGTGTTATTACTACAATAATGTTTTTTTTAAAGAATGATTGCTTGGATTAAATAAAAAAAAATATAAAATTGCTTAAAATAGTGACTGATGTACTTTGTTATTCGGGGAAAAAATGGATAAATTTGACCTAAGTATGATCTGATACAGAGAATTAAAAATAAGCCATCTATTTTTTAATGAAAGTATTCAAATTAACTTATTGTTTAAAGTGATCATTAAGAACACATTTTGAATTTATTTTAGTAATATATAGTTAATCAATGTAAAACTTACATTAACAGCTTCATCTTCAGTTAGAGTATCATCTATCGTTATATTTGGCAAATCCGGCCAAACCTACACAAGAGCAGAAATAGATAAACAGTTCAAATTAAATTCAATATGATAAGATTATGATGTAAATAATGTGTAATGGAGCACTAGAGATATATTATTGACTCAAGATCTCCAGATCTATAATCTCTTCAATTCCCTTTTTAGCATATTTATCATTTGCAAATTATTCCCACTTTCCATATTACTCTACTCTTTAATATAGCAAATAAAAAAAGAATTGTTAACCTTTGTGGTTATCAGTGATTTTGAAAATAATGCATGTAACCAAAAGGTCTGGTAAAGAAATAATATGAAAAGCATATACTAAATTTAATTTAATGTGGTACATTAGAAGTCTTTCTAGAATTACTCCAGAAATGAAAACTAAAAATGATAAATATTTTTTATTTGGAAAGAATTGAAGATCTGGTTTGATAAAGTCATGCTGATTCAAAAATCCCGCTGATTTCAAAAGTTAGTACTAAATTCTCATCTTCCTTCATCACCACCCCAAGACACACTGACTACCAATGTTTTCCTCTACTCCAACAAGAAACACACAAAATAGAGCCCAGGTTTAGTCATGCTGAATGCTCTTGGAATTTGAATCTGTGCAGTAAAAGTCAGAAATCCCCATATAAAAATGTAAATAATTTCTGAAGACTAATTATTTACAAGGCATTAGTTTCTAGTAGAGAATAGTGCTCTAAAAGAAGGGAAAAAGGAGTAGAAACCTTCAAAAATGTGTAGAAGTATGGGATAAAGACAAAGTAGGAAGAAAAATGAGTCCCCCTCTATGGCCAATATGCTGTACTCTAATATTTGAATGTTTCTTAAAATGTTATAATGTTACACTAATGTATCATAAGGTCTTTTCTATTTTATTTTATTTTTACCATTTTATTTTGGAACATTTTTAGACTTACATAAAAACTGTAAAACTTGTACCTAGAGTTTATCTATACCCTTCACTCTGCTTCTTCTAATGTTAACATATTATATAACTGTAGTATAGTTATCAAAACCAAGAAATTAATGTTGATACAATGCAGTTAACTAACTTATAGAATGTTTTTGAATTTTACTGCTTTTATCACTGATGTCTTAAGTTTGGTTCAAAATCCAAGAAGAATCTCACATTGCATTTAATTTTGTCTCCCATTGTGGGATTTAGTGGGGTTTGTTGCTGTTGTTCATTCTATTTATGCCTATTGGATTTTTTCTTGATTATTTTATATGAAAACCAAATTAAAATATTTTTATAATCATATACTCAGATGTGAATATTGATTATTAATTATATAAAATACAGTCAATTATATTTCTTGTTCCATCTTAGAGCTATAAGTGTAGCTCTTAAAATATTGTTTTTATTAATGAGATCTTTTAAAGAGAAATACAAACATTTAAATGACTCTTGCAGTATAGAAGAATGAGTAGCCATCTTACTAATGGTTGTTTTATAATAAACCACGGAAGATATCAATAAATATAATAAAATATCTTAAAGATGAAACAATTAGTATTTGGACATAAGATGTGTATGCATTCTTCCTTTGTGTCTAATAATTTGGATGGAAGTCAAAGAACATATAATATTTTATTAGTTGTTAAATCATTACATTTCTGTATATCTCTACCTCTCAATATATTTTTAACATTTTTAAAAAATTAAATGGAAATTTGCAATGAAATGACATTTTCATACATATTCTATTTCAAGATATAAATTTAGTACCTTTGCCCAACAAATATCACTGGTGTTAGGCCATTTGACAAAGACATCTTTCTGTTGTCCTCTATCAAATGCAGGGTAAGGTCTTGTTTCATTTCCTGAAATCGCTGGATCCTAAAATTAAAATGAAACACAAACAAGGTATATATGGAATAAAAGTATAGACACTTGAAAAGCTATTATGAAACATAATTTTTCATTATTATATTATCATAATACTGTACTTTCACGTGGACTGACAAATGGTATAAACATCAGTATTCTAGCTAGATTGTTCTCTGAATTTCTTAGAAGAAAATTCTAAGGATTTTTGAAAAGGTTATGATTTCAAGCAAGATTATCACGGATTTTTGTTTTGTTTTTATTTCTATGGTGAGATTTCTGGCTACCTAGCTTGCTCCTACAAGATAGTGATAAAAAATTCTCTCCACAGAATCACAAACCTGAAGGCAAATTTTTAAACATGAAAAACATCAGAAGCAATCCTAGAGAATGACTTCAGAATTGCATAGAAATAGAAAATCTACAATTACTTTTTGATAACCTCTACCAATTGAGGCCAGTCTATAGCTATGATGATACTTAGAAAACAGCCTGCCTTTCTCTCCCAGCTTTAGACTTAGAGCTGTAAGGGTATACCTAAATACAAATGTAGCTGGTGGCAGCCCATGTAAATAAAATAAAGTGGGAAAGGAAGAATTTTTTAGATTTGGGAGTAGAATCCAAACTTATGTACTCCCTATTTTGAAACCCCTCCTCCCATTTTAGAAGAATTAATGAAACCAAGATAGTAAGACTCAGATAAACTATAAATACTGACCAGGATAATTATGTATCTCATTCCTTCTCTTCTTATTCTGTCAACAAACTGAGGAAGGCCAGAGAATGCTTCTCCATCAACTGTGAAGTCTAGTTGCCTTTCCATGTAATCAATGTCTGTGTATTGAACATCCTGAAATAAATGAGAATCATGGCAGTGGGGTAAGAAACACAAATGGGTAAGTGTATCATATTCTATCATACTTACAAAAGTAAAAGCAATAAGAAAGTTTCAATTCTTTTTTCCTAGATCCTAAAAAGAATTAATCAACTAATTCAGTGTTCAAGGAATAATAATAAATAAATAAATAAATAAAT
>CM052436.1:79936315-79952877 GCA_028533085.1 Varecia variegata | reverse complement strand
AAAAAAAAAATTGTGTGTGAACTAAGAGAATTACTTTATACTTCTATTTTTTAAAAAATTTTATATTTTTAAAAAGAAATATGCACTCATACTTCATGGTATTGCTGTGTTGCAACTTCTGGAGTTGGGCCCAAAAACATATAAAAATCCAAGATTCCTCCAACTGTGCGGTAAGTTAGAGCAGGAGTTGGCTGGAATGTAACATCTGGAAATCAAAAATATGATTCAATTTTGATTTATGTATATTCATATATTAAAAAGTCACAAATATGAGAAATCCAACACACAGTTGCTTTACCCATTGCATTGCTGTTGAGTAAGAGAACTCCATAAGCATTGCCCTCCTCTTCCAGAGCCATGTAATAGGGATGAAATCCATAGGAATTAAGTTTATACTGAAATGAAAAAAATTAAGCACAATTTATGTTTAAATAATGATAGCATTTTAATTTTAATTAAATTTAAATTGAATTTAATCAATGCTATTTTAAATTCATTAAGATTGACCCTTGGGATTTAAATGTTTCTATTTTGCACACTCAAACTATGCTTGAATTAAAATGAATGTATTTCCTTTACAAAATAATTTATTATTTGAACTGTTACTGCTTTAGAGCACACAAATTAATAAACAAATATGTAACACCCATAAATACTAACATATCAACTGAGGTAGAATGTCGTTGGCATTAGAGTAGTTGAGTTTCTTTCCAAAGGCTATATGTCTTAATTTATTTATAAATTGGCACTTCTTTTTCTATAATACACTATCCTAGAAATATTAAATTGATGGAAGTAATTTTATACATATTTTATGTTTATAAAACACATTTTTATATTTACAAAATATTTAATTTGCTGTCCTGTATTTGAATCCCAATAATTTATGAACATGTGAAAGTAATTTTATATATTGAGAATTTTGATCATATTCATGTAATAATATCTATACCAATGCTGAAGAATTTTTAAGTAATAAATTTTGGTATAAAAATTGGTATAAATGAAAAACAGCCTTCAATAACCTAAGTCTGGACTATTGTACAAAAAAAAGTTGTTTCAGCACCTAACAATAAAAAATGGTTGCAATAGTACATACACTTATAGTGTGTTACTGAATAGATAGATACCTTAAGTACACATAAAGTGAAAAATGGAAATGAGATAATTTTTACTGAAAAGTATTTTTCTGATATGTTTGGAATAATTATAGTTATTATTTTACAAAAGTACATTAAATATTAATAAAATCTGTTACATTAAGATGACACTTTGAAAAAAGTTTCATGAGTATATAAAAATCCTATATTCTAAAGATATAATTAGCAGTTTGGCCTCATAGAAATACACAACTGCAGCTATGGGTTATAAAGAAAAAAAGTTAGGATTAAATTAACATCTAAGAAGAAAAAAAAAATCAAGGAGAATCCTAGCCAGTTATTTTCTAAAAGCTGGGAGTAAATGTAAGACTTGATAGGGAATACTGAATCAATATGTTCTTTCTCTGCAGTTGAAATGGTTTGGGAATTAGGTCATAACCTGGCTCCTCACACTAGTCAAGCAAGTTGTCATCCATCCCCTCCTCTATCTTCACCTCCAATTTATGGTGACTTTTTGTTTGTTTTTCAGAAAATCACTATAGCTACTCCTAGCCCCTTTGACATTGCTTCAGTACAGGCCTACAAAGTGGTTTGGATTCTAATCATGGTCTTAGTTGCCTCGTGGGGTAGTCAAATGCTGATACCTACACCAGGGGGTTGGTCTCTTGTAAACATTCCCCAAGTATTCCAGTTCAGATCTCGCTTAAATGCTGTGTGTTCCACTTCCCCAAAACCATAAACATATTCTGATGGCAGTCGAGTAGATATTTGAATAAACTGATCATTAAAAGTAAATCCAGGCAGACGAGAATCCCAACTGAAAACAAAAGAAAATAATTCTATTCTTGTAAAAATATGTGCAAAGTAGTATCACAAGTAATAGGTGATCTGAAAATCAATATTCTTTTTCCTATATACCTAATTATATCCAGGTACCAAGTGGAAATGGCTAATAATTTTTTCAGCAAATACATGGAATATGTAAACTATGTTTCATATACTTATACATGAATCACATATGAATAACATGCACGTGTTTATCTTTAGACAAATATTGTTTTTAAAAATAAAATTAATATGAAGTTACAAATTACTCAGTAATATATGGCCTAGAAATTGAAAGTCCCCCATTTTCCTGCTCCCCTGAGATAATCACTATACTTTTTTTCCTACAAATGAAATAAAACAAATCAATATTACAAAGAACTGAAAGCATAATGGATATTTAAATTTCAAACTCTCCCCAGTTACTATTCCCAATTGTTTTTTTCTTCATTTATTTTGTATTTATATAAATCAGTGTTTATGTAGTGTGTGTGTATATTTATATATATATATATATATGTTTCAAAGAACATATTGTTATTAAAGTCATTTGAAAAAATAACATAAAAGAGGAAGAAAAGAATATAAAGTTGGTCAAGGGAGGAAATATAAGTATTACAAATAATCTGAGACCTATTCAAAATTTTTATATTAAATATTTTGGAAAACTTTTTAATAGGGAATACTTGGCAAATATTAATAGCAATAAATGATGCCCTTGTACCAGAATTTTTTACAAAATGACTTAGTTTCTCATCCTTTTTGACAAAAATATGGTTATAACAACAAAATTATTAAAACAATTCAAACATAGTTTTATTTACTATTGTACCGATCCTGACAATACCTGAAAACATCCTGACAACATCATCTAAAGAATGGCATGGCAAGCTTAAGTTGCATAAATATATATTTTAATATACTATAGTTTGTAAAGCTTTTTACTAAAATGAAGACTATAATTTTAAGATTAAATTTATTCATCGTAATGTAAAAATATATATAGCTTTTTGTGTCTCAATTTATTTTGATTAATACTTGAAAGAGAAATTATTAACTCTATCAGTCTCCAGCTGCAATAAACAATTTCAATAGTTCTAATACAATATTTACTTCACTTATTTTTGATTACTTATTTTTGTCAACATTCATCATGCATTTCAAGAGAATTCTTGGTATAGTTCTCAACTTAATTAGAAGAATGAGCCTGATACTTCATTATGAAATTGATCACATCCAAAGTGTAAATGAAATTGTGGACCAACCCTTTATGATAGTCCCATGGGCATGCTAATTGTTTAGGTTAGAAATACTGGAATAGGCCAAACTATTTAACACAACTAAATCTTTTAGTGTTTATTACTCTAGCAAAGGCAAGGCTGTGAAAATATGTATCTTACTTTTCCCTTCCTAAGCTAACATTAAAATATCTTTCTTAGCAAATAATTCAATCACTTACATAACTCTTCCACTGCTTCTACGTCGAATCTGGATGCCAAAAGGATTTTCTTTGATTTCAGCATCATAAAGTCTGTTTTCATAAGTACTTGTTGGAGTGGTTGGAATATTTAATGGTACTGGAACTTCATATCTGCTGTTTTGGGGATCATAAATCTATTGCAGAGAAATAATAAAAATAGATACAGTGCACTCTTATTGCTGACATAGCATGTAAATATCATTAAATAATTTAAATAATGGTTCAAATAAGAGTATTAAGAATTGCTGTTCATATAATTCCTAATTCTACATCCATGGCCCATATATCTATATAGAATTCCATATGTACATATATGGCACTAAATTGAGTACTGCATTTTATACCTTTTAAAAATTTTTGATTAATTTTCTACACAATAAGAAATCAAAGATAAAACTTTTATTGCCAAATATTCTATTATATGGATATACCAAAATTATTTATCATTTCATGATTAGACATAGAAGCTGTTTCAATATTTTCTGCCACACATGTGATCATACAATAAATGTTAATGATAACATATTTTTATTCCCATCTTTATTTCTTCAGTACATTTTTTAGAAATGATAGCACTTAGGTCAGAGTGTATAAACATTTTTAGGGTCCTTGATACCTACTGGAAAACTGCTTTCTAGAATTATTGTGCTAATTAATGTTCTCACCAAATTGTGTACTCTAATACGAATTTATTTTCAATTCAAAATATTTTATTTTTGTTAATTATTTCCTTGCTGATGAGAATGAATCTTTTTCGACGTGATCATTCAACATTCATGTTTCCTGTATTTTGAAATTGGCTCTTGTTCATGGAATTTTCAGAAAATTCAGGCCATGATTTAAAATGATGGAAATAGTATGTAGGCATCCTGTTTTGTTTATTTTAATGGAACTATGAATATTTTTCAATTCTAAGTTGCTTATCTATTTAGCAAGAATTTAAATTTATTCTTTTATTTATTTATTTATTATAGTTTATTATGGGGGTACAACATTCTGGTTAAGTATATTGACCATGCCCCTCCCAACCCCCCGAGTCTGAGCTTCAAGAGTGTCCATTTCCCCCACAGTGCACATCGCACTCATCATGTAGGTAAACACCCATCCCCTCCCCCACCCCTAACACCCCGAGTCAGATCTTCAAGCATGTCCATTTCACTGACAGTGTGCATCGCACTCATCATGTAGTTTATTCACAGATTAGCAAAAATGAAAAGCTTAATTTATTGGGCACCCAGATATGGGCTGTGCAGTTAAAAATGTCTTATTTTTATAGAATAAAAATGTTGTCAGGCCAGTTAATAACCCTTAATATTATATTAAAAAGACAAGCACATAATCTTTTAAAAATCTTTAATGTTGAGAGATGAGTTAGCATTGGGATAGTTTGTGTTAAGCATACCTTAAACTGTAGCATTTCATTTTTGTGATATGTCACCTCCACACGAAGAGTTGAGATGGGTTCAGAAGGTAGGTTTGATCTAACATTTGCAGTATTTAATTGGAGGTCAGCTGTAATACCCGTTGATGAATACTGAGTTGACTCGACTAAATAAGGGTTGTCTTCTCTTGGAAAGTAACATTCAGGTGCACTGGATCCAGAAGTAATCTAAAAACACAATGCAAGTTCATTGCCAGAAATTGTAAGCATTGTAATATTTGACTTTTCAAAAACATAAAGTAGGCTTATGTTTAATCACATGTTGTTTGATTTACAAGTTGTATTGTTGAATACTAAAATGCAATAGCAATCATAGCATAAAGTTTCTATTATGTGATCTGAAATCCCATGTACTAAAATGTTACATAGAATATTTATATTTTGACTCCGCAGAAAGAAAATTAGAGCAGAAGGAAGAAATTTCATAGATTTTCTTACTCAAAAAATAGAACTGGATTGTGTTATATGTAAAAATTAAGCATATTACTCATAAATTTTGATCCTATGCTTGTACTTACTCTTTAGATTGTTGCTTTTTGTGTGTAAAAATGGCTCTATAATGACCCTCAGAAGGCCATGTTCTTAGAATTCTTTTTATTTACTTATTATGAAACTATATCTTTTATGACTTGTGTTTATACTGGTCAATTACCTCCTAACTAGGATTGGAAATAGGAACTGTGGTTGAGGGTCAGAGCTGATTGGTTTATATAGGGTCAGTGCTGGGACCTAAGAAAAAGAATGATAAACTATGACATTAATGGCTAGTTGCCTTACCACAACCTATTCGTCCTATCTTCCTTATTTATTAAATTGTCATATTGTTGTGAGAAACAATATGCCCCATCTATATTTCCAAGTCTCTTTTGCAGAAGTTGTATATGTCCCCAGAAAGCTCTTTAAAAGAAAGGGGTGTAATCTGATTAAATTGAATGTCCTTTTTGATTCACTTTCTTTGTTGTTCCTGGAGTACAAATATAATGGTAGAACCTGTGATGCAACCTTGTAGATGAAAACCAAGTAGAAAATACGGAGGAGTCTGGAGCATTGATGACATTTAAATGCCAGCATGTAAATCCCATGGCCTGGGATTCCTCTTTGTAAGAAAAAAAATATATCTTATTTTGTTTAACCTACTCAGATTTTAGGTGTCTGATAATCTCAGATTAAAGCAATTCTTAACTGATATCAATACTATAGTACTCATTCCAAATGCAGTGTTTTAAATGAGTGCCAATAGAACCCAGAATATGAATGGCTTTAGAAAATTGCAAAGTCTGTCTATGACTTCCTCATAGCTATCTTTCTGCCCAGTGCCACTTCTGCTTTACCAATTTATGAGTCGATTAATTTATCTTTCTTATTGATAGTTCCTATCAGCATTGCTATTTTTTGTGGCTAGCATGAAAATATTCTGGCTATTTAATTTTGGTAAATAGGATAAAGACCTATAGGTCAAGTATTGAACAGATAATTTTTAATTGGATTATCCAAGGAATATATAATTAATTAAATTTAAACTATATCTTTGAGTAATTTTTTTAAAAATACTCAATCCTGCTTGTATCCACATACATCCATACATCTATATATTTTAGAAATAGAGAAGTTACCACTTGTAATATCACTTCTGAGGATTTTGGATCTGAAGATTTACAGATGAATCAGCAAGACAAAGATCTAGGCAAAATCTTTTTTTTTTCTGAAAATTATCAGTGATTTAGAAAATGCTAAAAATTTCTTGTTACATTAAGTCTTGGGAAAAGGTAATTATTTCTTTTATTTTTGATTTCTTATCAGAATAAGGAAATTAAGGGTTTATACACAGAGTGATCACAACCAGAGTAACCATACCATCTAACCCTTACTATATTTGTCCTTCACCCCATGACAACTTTACTTTTCTAAGGAGTGGATTTTTTTTCTCAATCACTAAAATTACTTTTTTTCATACAATCTCCATCCATATGTCCCTCACTCACATTCTTGTACTCAGTTACAAAACCACACCCTGGAAAAACTCTACCCTCTGTCTCCTCAATGACTGCAATTGTGTAGTTGGATGTTGCTTGAAAAATGCAAACAACCATGCTGACTGCTCTCACAATATATGATCATGAAAGTCCCAGTGGATCCTAATGATGCATTCATACTACATTTTCCTAGTTCATTCACTATCACATTGCCCTATATGACATTTTCTTTTCTTCTCTAAACACCAACAAGTCCTTTCCTATGCTCATCATTGCCTAATGGTTTTCCTTGTTATTTTAATATGAAAAAAGAAAGCAGCCAGAAAAAAAATCAGAAGTAAATACCAAATCTACCCACACATTCACCTCTTCACCTCTTGTAACAAATTATGTACTGTCTGTCTTCTATGCAAGGTGAACTATTTCATTTGTGTACCCAATTCCATGCCTCTTTACCTGAAAAAGCATTTCTCCTTAATTCTCCACTCTCTCCTATATCCGTAATATTGTGTTTATTGTAGGTATCCTTAACAGCATAAACTTATATTATTTCTTCAATGTTAAAAAAAAGTAAATATTACCTCACTAACTTCTACTACTGGCTCTTTTTGTTTTGTTTTGTTTTGTTTTGTTTTTTGCTTTATAGCAAAACATAGAAGAGTTCACCACACTCACTATTTCTCCTAATTTTTACTTGAACTCACTGTAACCAGGCTTTTACCCCCAGCACTCTACCAATATTTACTTGTCAAAGTCACCAAAGACTTACATGCTGCCAAATTGAAATGTCAGTTTCCAGTCCTTATCTTACTGACTTACAAAGCATAATTTGCACAGTTCATCATTTCTTTACTTTAAAATGTTCTGTTCACTTGGCTTCCAGAACCCAATATATTCTTTGTTTTCTATTTTTCTTTTTTTTTTTCTTTTATTTTTTTTATTCAGTCCCTGTAGGGACCGTCAAAAATTGCCAATGCCGACTGCATTGCAAGATCATGGGGTATTGGGAAAAGTTTTCAATGAGCAATAATCGCTCATCGGATAAACCTCATTGGCTACGATACTGCCACTGCGCAAAGCTGTTCTTTGTTTTCAACCTAATACTTTTGCTAGTCTTTCTCAGTTTTCATTTCTTGTTCCTCCTCACTTTTCTGACTAAATGTAATGACCCAGGGTTTAGTCTTTAAACTCCTTTCATGTATTAAAGCTCATTCCCTTGAAGATACAATCCTATCACATGCCTTCAAACTCTATACAGGCTAACACTAAATTTTACATGCTACCTGTGATACAAAATTCTCAATTTCAAGAGTTTAAATATATCTCACAACGAGACAGTTGCCTTTTGATTTCTATTGGGCATCTCAATTTTAATTTCTCCAAACATAACTTTCCATCTAAGCTCTTTTTTTACCAGTTTTTCAAAATAAAAACTTGAAGTCATTCTTTACTCTTTCATAATGCACATTCAATTAAAAAACAAAATTTTTGTCTTTGTCTTAAAAATATGCACAAATTCAATCACTTCTTAATAATTGTACCATTATCACTCTGTTTCAATCTGTCAATGTTATTTTGCCTTGATTATTGCAACAGCTTCTTTCCTGGTCTCCAAAACTTTCCAGTAGCATCCTATCTCAAAGAAAAGCTTGTAATACAAAAAATGGCTTGATGGATCTAAATTATCTCTTTCCACATGTCTATGACATAATTTCCTTCTGATATTCCCTGACTAATTCTGTATCAAAAACACTGGCCTCCTGCTGTTTGTGAACTATATGTGCTACACTCTCACTTCAGATGCACTTCAGGTTAATGTTAATATCCCTCTGGAATATTATTCCATTCATTTTTTTCATTCATCTCTTTTAACAAGTGTCACCTTCTCAAAGAAACTTTCCCTGTCCAATCATTAAAATTACACCATTGGTATTCTTCCTTTCTTCCCCTCTTCTGCTTATTTTTCCTGTAGTATTTATCTACTAAGTTATCTATAACTTTTTTTCCATTATTTTTTTGGCTTTCCCACAGTATAAAATGAGCTCTATCAGGATGGGAGAGTTGTTTATTTTTTTCACCTAGAGCAGTGACTAGAACATATCAAGTCTCAATAAGTATTTGTTGAATGACTAAATGAAGAAACAATGTGGTATAAAGAAACACAAAAAAGTATATCTACACCCTAAATCATCAAATTTAATTTCCCTCTTTTGCCTGGCTTCCTAACATTAAAGTTTGACTTACTTAACCTAAGAATCTGTAAATGTTGAAATACAGTTCTGAAAAACTGTATTTACATTTTCATGTTTAGAAGTTACTTATTCTTTAGTGAAATGAGTATCCCTAAAATGTGTTTTGCTGATGAAAGTAAGTGAGCATACTGAGTGCAATGGGGGATGGGTCTGGATTTGACTGGAGTGCTGCATTTTAAAGGGAAGATGGAGAAATGTAAAATACTTCACTATATGACTTTTCTTGATTTCAGAATCTTTTTCTTCTCCTTACTTTTTCTGTTCTTCAATTCTTCCCTAATCTTTACTAATGATAAAGATTATTCTGCTTTACCAATTGATACAGAAAAATGGGGTCAACTTCCCTTGAGGCAGAGATTCTATGTATCTCCTCACAAAAATACAGACATCTCTGGAAGTTGCTGAGAGATGTGTCTTGACTCTCTTCAATGGTATAACACATGCATTTAATTATTTTATTATATGAAATATTTTTTTTTGTTGACAAAACCTAATGATGTAACCAAAAGCCCAGAATTTGAAAACAAACATAGCAAAAGTGGATATTTCTTATATCTCTTTCCTGTAACATTGGTAAAAACAGCGGCCATCCACAGCCATAGTTATTTTGTTGAAATGATGGCCAAAATAATTGACCAGAATTATCACCCCTTAGTAGAATAAAACTAAATCAACTCAACTTCACTTGAATAAAATCACTCAACTTCATAAATTTTAATAATTTTAGATAATGCTTTTGAAAGTCTGTCAACTACTGGCATAACATCTTACCAGAACAACAAACAGAGTACTATTTTATTACATAAAGTTACACTATCCAAAGTGCCTGGAAATCTACTTACACATTCATTTAGTCTGGCATTTACTAAACTACTTCTTTGGAGACTTCATAAGCTAAATTGTCTATCAGAGATGTTATTTTCATATTGCAAATAATTTTCTATATGAATTTAGTTTGTATGCTGCAGAATAAAAAGTATAATATGTAAAGTTTACATTGAAATGCTTAGGTGAAAATCACATCATCAGTCATAATTAAAATTATTATTACCTCTCTCCATAAACAACCACGTTCTTCACACTTTTCTTCAGTTGCAGTGTCTGCATCTGGGTAACAGGTAAATGTGTCATTTTCTGAGTAAATTTGATTCCATTGAACATAAAAGCTTCTTCCAAGGTTAAGGCTGAGATTCGTAATTAGAAGAATCTTTGAAGAAAAAATAAAAACAAAACATTAAAGACTATTTCTCACCATTGCACAATTTAAAAATATTTAGCATTTTACAAAATGTGGCAATTACAGCAATTCTTCAAATCAAGTCATTACTAGTTTTAATACAATACTTGAAGAACAGAACAGAAAGGAAAAAAGTGTCATGCCACTGAGATACCTAGAACCCCAAGATGAAAAAGCTATGAGAGATTGTAGAACACTGTGGAAAGCATTATCTTTAAATTCAGATGAGTTCATTTCTCAGTTCTGCCATTTAATGCTCATGAATCTTTGGGAAAATTATATATTATGCATTATCCTCAATTTCCTTCCCTGTAAAATGGGGATAATAACTCCTACTAAATGGGTTGCCACACAGATTGAATGAGATGTAAAATTTAAAGCATCTAGGACAATGTATAGGACGTGCTAAGTTTAAAATAAATGTTAGTTCTCTCAAGGAATACACAGGGAAGAAAATATTGACCACTTTAGTTGATATGGAGGCTCCTAAAGTCAGAGAAGGGAAATACATATTTCTTTAATTCTAAACCTATTATTAACCACTACTTACAATGTTTGAGAGACAAATTGGAGGGGAGAAAATATGGCATTATGCAAAAAAGAAAAAAACAAGAGAGGATATATATACATACATATACAGAATTATTTTATGGTGCATATATATTACATATATAAAATTATATATATATATACACACATGATTATTTCTGTTATTGGTATTGCAAAGTTAAGTTTGGTTATTGCTTATATATCTTAGGAATTAACATGGGCAAGATTTATCCCAACTAGATTTTCATCTGCATAGCTTATTCTTTCACATCCACCAAACATACTTTCAAAACTCTACTTTGAGAAATGAAAGTTCATATAAAGATCAGCCTAAGCACAGCAGAATTAGAAAAATGTATTACTGGTATCTGTGTCTATATTTATTTAAGCATAAAAATAGACATAAAAATACAGATATAAATTGATTTGTACACATAACCAAGCAAACTTATTTATGCATTATGCCATCTTGTAATCTTTGTTAGATTCATAAAGTTCTCAATAAGCTTGCAATTATTGAATTTATATTAATGTATTCTCATAGTGCTAGGGATATATATGTATATTATATTATGTTTACTAGATAAAAAATAATTAACCATTACATATTTTTCTGAAAATTGTTAAGTGAATAGCAAGGGGCCATAGGGCTTAGGGGTTAGACAAAAAATGTTATAAGACAATGCTCTATATCTTAAATAATTTATAATTTATCTATGCAGATATTAATAATAATTTGGTATATAAATGGTGGAAAGGTAAATACCAAAAAATTATTTCATGTTTTAAATTATTACTTTCTGTGACATTTCAAATACATTAACTTACTGCCCAAAGCAATATTATGACTTAAATATTACATTTTACAGATGAGGAAGCTGACATAATGAGAGATTGATTTAATGTGCTTAAATGCAGGGCTGGAATTAGAGCCCAGTTCTGTGAGTCCTTATCACAAGATAAGGAAGGCTTTCTATAGGGAGGAAAAAGTGTAAAAAAACTTTGATGTCAGGAAAGTACACGATACATTCTGAGGGCAATGAAAGTGCATAAAAGAAGGAATAGGGAGAATGATTGAAGAAATAGATTGAATAAATATGCTGAGGAATCTTAAATGGCAAGCTAAAACATTTGGAATTTTTGTTGTATGCAAGAGGTAGGTTACAGTTCAGAGCAGTAGAATGATATGGAAAAATATTGAGAAGGCCTATATAAGTGACATCCAACAGAAAATGAAATGAAGGAGAAGTAACAAGAAGTTCAATTCATTTTGTTATCTAAATACAAAGTAGAATGACCTAAAATGAAAGATTGGCAGCTAAAGTGAAGAAAAGAGAAATGAGAAAGAAAAAGAGAGAGAGAGAGAGAGAGAGAGGAAAGAAGGAAGGAAGGAAGGAAAAAGAATAGAAAAAAAGAAAAGAAAAAAGAAAGAAAAGAAAAGAAAGAGAGAGAGAGGCAGGGAGGGAGGGAGGAGGAATCTCGAGAGGGTGGGAAGAAGTAGGGAGGGAGGGATGGAAGGAAGACATGGCATGAAGGAAAAAATAAATAGAATAAACCAGTTGCGTGAATGGTTGCATGATGTTAAATGTGACAGTACATGACAGCTAAAATATTTTAAAAGATTGTATTTACCTGGTCTGAAGCATCATAAGTAAAATTTCTGTGATCATTCATTGCTTCATTGTTTTCTGCCACTTGAACTTCTGTAACAGTGTCTGTCAACCCAAGAACTTTTATTGTCTCAAATGCTAAAGTAGTTCCTTCCTGATATGATGCATGTGTGCATGTAATATTCAAAATGTTCTGGGGGAAAAAAGTATGTAATATTATATATTAAGTCATCAGATACAAAACTTAAATAGCAATATGAGTGTGAAATAAAAGAAAAAAATAATCATCTACCTCTCTATTCCTACCAACTCTGCCTATCCAAGTAACATATATAAATATAAGTATGAATAACTCTTTTCATTTTTTGTACATTTGCCATAAAACTTTATTTTCAGAGATAATCTAAATCACTCATGATACAACACATATATAACCCTTCTTATTCTAGCTATAAGATTGATTAAAAAAACTTAGCTTTGGCAAAAAAGAATATATAAAGAAATCCAACATCTATGAAAATCATTCCTATTAATTGTTCAGAGTTTAACTTTGCACATAGGTTTTCCATCCTTATCCCAAATCTACACAGGTTATTACTGTGACTGATACATTAAAACATTTTCAAATATGTTGAAATTATTTTCATAGGGCATGTTGCTTAAAACCAGACATAACATTTTAAGAAGTCTAAAGATTTCTGTGCATCAATTTCTCATTTATTACACTTAAATTAAAAATTTTAAGATAACAATTTGTTTATAATTTAAAAATTTAAATTTAACAATTAAATTTAACAACTTATTTCATTAAATTTAATTGAAATCTGGAGGTAAATATAATATAAATATCCTTTCAAAACATTCATGATAAAATAATAACCTAGACATTAACAAAGTATACATTTAAGTACCGTATCAAAGAAGAATGCTTACATTAGAAACTGAAAATGTATATAATATGTAGTTGTCATTCTGTATGGTATCTGAAATGAAAAAAATGAAGTTATTAAGACAAAATGGAATGTTAAATTATCTGCTCTATTTTGTTACAGTTATATTATATAACACAAAAAAGTTGAAAGACATAGATATTATTAATTGAGCATTCTAAACAGATTTCTTAAATTAAGTATTTTAGCTGTCTCTAAACAAAATAATGTAGGTATTTTATATTCCCAGTAGGTAAAATGAATGTGTATATATATATAAAATATGGCCTACTTTAATTTTTCGAAGACTGTTAAAATGTTTCTGGAAATTCAGGGAAAGGAAAACTTATAGTACCAGATAAATAATTATAAATTTATTTTTGAGTGGTACCTTATTTTCTTTCTAGTAAACCATGTAACTAACAGTACATTTTCCCTAGGAAGACATGGAATATCATAACTTTATTTTGCATCTTTTTGTTTATGTTTCCATTATTTTTTATTATTTGGGGAAAAAGAATGAATCTGGAGACATGTTAAACATTGAAATAAACTTTATTTTGTAATTGAAATAAACTTTAATGAGAAAAATGGAAGACAATTTTCTGTACCATATATAATAAAAATTTATCAACACATCTCTTTAACAAAAATACTGAAGATTAAAACTAAAATAATTTAGAAGAAAGAGAGTGTGAAAAATACAAAGGGAATCTTAGGATTTATATGATACTTTCAACATTGCTTAAAATTCTAATCCTGAAATAAAATTGCAATCAGAACTTGAAGACCACTTTATTGTTTGTCTGTTTGCCTACGAATTCAATACTCAGAATTATGATTTTCTTTAAATTTGTATATAACTATAACTATATAGATGTAAGATAACTAATTAAATTATATTCTTCATATTCTTAACCACCTACTTACATGAATAAATTATTAATATAAATTTTTACCAGAAGAAATAAAGGGATGTATATGGAAATATGTATATAATTCAAGAAATAGGAATAACCTTAAAGTCTTGCCCCACAGGCTACCAATAGAAGTACTATGTCAACAGCATTGTTTGATGACTACAATTAATTTAGGTTCAGCTGGAATCCACTTTCACAGAACTTCTATGGTAAGTGCTTGAAACCTATTCTCATGGGAAATCTCACCTCAGTGTGCTTAAGCCCCCAAGTGTTTGAGAAAGAGCAAGAGGATTGGTGTGCTGAAATAGAATGAGAAATGGACAGTAGTTGGGGATAGTGAGTGTGTGTGTGCATGTGTGTGTGTGTGTGTGTGTGTATGCACACAACAGCACAGAGTACAGATCATGGTAAGCTCTCTAGATATTGGTAAAGACTGTTACTCCTAATCTAGTAAAATGGAGAATCATTAGAGGGTTTTGAGCAGAGGTGTGATGATTTGAGTCATCTTTTAAAAGGATTACTCTACATACTGGATTGTAATAGAATGCAAAAAGGGATTGACAAGAACTATAGACTTATAGATCAGTTAGGGAGCTATTGTAGTAATTAAAAGAGAGTGGTGATAGTGATGGAGCTGATGGGAGGATCCAGATCAAGGTAGAACCAACAAAAATTCATAGGTTGTGAGAGACAATAGTCAACTCCAAGTTGTTTGGCATCTGTAGAGATGAAGTTACCATCAACTGACAAGGGGAAGACTCTAGGTGGAACAGATACATGGTGGGAAGGTCTGAGTTCTATTTTGGCAGGTTACATTTTAGATTTTCATCAGACATACAAAAGGACAGTTTAAGTACAGAAAGGTGGTCTGGAGATATAAATTTGGGAGTCAGATAAATGGTACAAAAGACTACACTTACCAAGGCAAAAACTACAGCTAAAGAATAGAAACAAACAGAGGACATTTATGATAAATGGCTGTGAATGTTATAACTTAATTGACAGCTTCCATCAAGGAAGATCTCCCAGTGAATTGATTATTCTATAGAATGAATTTTATTTTGAATACATTGGTAGTATAATGCCATAAATAAAAGTTATTTATTTAAACAAATATTAGTTAACTGAGTATGACTATCACAAGTCCTAGGAGAGAATTATCGGATCCCTGTGGTAGTTTTAAAATATCTACATTTTCATAAATAGATAAGACTAAAAAACAAGATTTTTATAGGTTCCATATTTTCAGATTGTAAGAGAGTACACCAATACATAGACTACTTCTTGAATTAGGTTAGAAATATATGAATGTTTCCTATACATTTATAGGCATTTAAGATATCCTTTAATACATCTGAGGAGTAGTGAGGAAAAATAGAAACTAGACTGTAATTTTTTGTACACACATATAAAACACATACCTAAGAGGCCTCTGTTAAAAGAAATAAGATTTTTAAAAACCCTTAAATTTATGAGGAAAATTATAATTGACTAATTAAATCCAAACAGAAAAAAATAGCATGGAATAATTGCATACAAGCACAAAATAGCTCATTTTTTAATTTGCTTGCTATACTGAATTCTCAAGTTTAGAGCTCAAGAAATAAAACTAAAGATAATAAGGAAAAAAATTGTGAACTATTTATATGAGGATATTTTCACCTCAAATTACTTGACATTATTAATTAAATCTTTAAATGTTGGGTTTTTTTGTTTACAGTAACAAAGTTTTAGTTTTAACTATTACAATAATTTAAAATAGTTAAAATATGATGCAATTTTTACATCTGGGAACTTGTTAATCATTTTTACTTAAAATATTAATCTAATAGATAAATATAAATATAAAATATTGTCAAATATTTTTACAACAAACAAATAGACAAAACTGGATATTTTAATTAAATATATATAACTCACATAAAAATGTTAAATTTCATAACATAACCTAAGGCCTACAATATATAAAAATAGGCATTAGAAATGAAAATGTATGATATTTTAAAAATGAATGTGACTTATGTAAATGAAGTCAAAATTTTCTTTCATCAGAATGAACATTTAAAAGTATGTCACTTTGAAACTTACTTGTAGTTTCTCCATCATCCCAGAAAAGGTCTCCTATTGCTGTGTTATTTTCATCTAATGCAATTATAAGTCCTAGGGGATTTTGACGGCTGTTAAGGAAAATTAGATGCATATATGATTAAAAATAAATATATCATAATAAAATATCCTATAAATAA
>CM052436.1:79908768-79935815 GCA_028533085.1 Varecia variegata | reverse complement strand
ATGTTAGTACATGTGATATATTCAAGAGAAGGCTTGAAATATACTAGCCTGAGGAATTTCTGTCTTTGCCTTGCAATTTCCATTATAAGAATAAGCCCAGGTAGTCTGCTGGTTCAGGAACACAGGGAACAGAACTGCCGGGCCCTCCTGTAGGCTTGTAATTTGAAGTACAGCCTCCCTACTGATCTCATTCTAGATCAACTGACTGCCTCATCCTAGGTCCACTGATGTGAGCAAGACCTGTTTAGATTTCCTGCTTATGGGTAACAAAATTAACTGAGGATTTCAGCCACCACCTGCCTGCAGCCACCATTATGTTTGCACTGAAGTCATGTTTCCCTTTGGGTCTCCCAGCCACTGAATGAGCGAGGTGAGAATGCTGTGCAGGCTCTTTCCTGGGAGATACAGGGAAGGTCAATGGCCAACTTTGCCTTGAGGATTCCTCCCTGATCTGACTGAAACTTTGTTAGAACTGGACTGTAGTTTGTAGTTCTCCCTGCCAAACTGCCTCCCTTCCCCATCATCTTCACCAGGTTCAGACCTGAATTGTGGTCTGAAGGTTCTCTCCACTTTCTCATGCTCCCTCCCCTTCCTCCTTCATGGGTACTTCACCAATAAATCTCTAACATATCCAATAATGTCTTGTCATCTGCTTTTCAGAGAAGACGAATATAGAATGTAGTGTAATTAGTGTCAGAATCACCTATGGAAACAGATTTCTTGAAAATATCATTTATGTGGATTAGGATGTAACTAAGCTCTTATTTGTACCTTTTAATTCTTTTCTAACATGCCTCCTTCCAGGCTGAACTGAGTAGTTTTCCCTCTTCTCAGGCAGAATATCAGCCCCATATGCAACCAGTGTGTGAACATAGAATGATTTCTTAATCAACATGTACTTAATTACTTATCAGAACTTCACCATTGCCTCTAAAAAATATGCCTGTGACAATCACAGCATGGTGAATTTCCAGTTCTGGTAGAATAGCTCTGTAGTCTCTTGTATGTCTGCTCCTACTAGCTCAAATTCATGTTTTAAAAGTGTCAGTTTTGTTTTTCACCGATATATTTATTCAACATTTCTTTATTATAGAAAGACTCTGGACTCAAATTGCTTTGCAAATGTCTTTAATTTGTTGTCTTTCTTTAACAAAACAAAAGCTGGAAATCCTTGATAGTATATATTTTATGAGAGAAAAGTTACTTGCAACCTACATTGGTAGAATCCAAGAATCCATGCTCAAAAAGATTTGGCTCTAATTTAAAATACTGATGATTTAACACACTATATAGTATATGCTTTAGGATTAAATAAAATATTGAGATTGTGAATACTTTTTTCCATGATTTCCTTATTTAACCTTTTTATGTGCAAAATATAGATAGACCTTAAGAAGAAGACTTCTAACTATTCTTTAAAAATCATTCCACAAACTTTCTGATCATAACTTTTATAAATTTAATATAAGTGCATTGTTAAAAATACATTTGTGTTTTACTTTAAAACATGGAGAACAAGAGGCACTTACCTCATATCCGTCACTATTATGGTTTCTGGAGAATGGATAAAATGCCCCAAGTTGCATCCATCTTCTGCAAAGCTCTTCTGTGGTTTCACCGTCAAATCCACAAATATCTGCTCCAACCTAAATAACAAATATATCGATTATTTATGATGTCAAGATTCTCAAATTTGCCTAGAGCCTCACATTTTATGCCTCAATTGATTATTTTGCATTATTTACTGTTTGTTTTATTGTCTTTATATACTCTTCTTTATCTCAGTTTCTTTATTTTCCATTTTTGCTCCATCTTTGTCTCTAATTGCATTAGTTTACATCCTCTTTCTTCATTGTCTCTTTAAACATTTTCCTAGTGTCATGTTTTTATTTTTAATTTAGTTTCTCTTTTGATCTAATCTTTAATTCAATGATCAAGATTATATTTTTATTAATGTGTTGTTACTTAATCGAAAACTCACATCCCTTGATTTGATTTTCCTATTTATTGTATAATATATTACTGTAGGAATAAAATAGTAAAAAATTATGACTATATTAATGTTGAGCTTTTGAAAGACATTATTCCAAATAAAACTGAGCTTTGCCCAATGTGTACCCATATAAGATTGCATTACCCTTATTCCAGAAAATACCACCCTGAATTTAATATTTATTATTTATAAGAATTACTTTATTTTTTCTATGTAAGTATATATATTATATATAAACAATATATAGATTTTTTTACATGTTGATTAACTTTATATAACAGTACAATTTCCTTTTTGGGTAAGATTCAATTATATTAATGTTGCTCTAGTTTTCTATTGTATGGGGATTCATGACTGTAGAAAATGCTTCTATGAAATTAATATCCATGTTGAGCATCCACTGAAAATGCAAAATCTGAAATGCTCCAAAATCCAAAACTTTTTGAATGCTGACATGGCACCAGAAGTGGAAAGTTCCACATTTGAACCTCATGTGATGAGTTACTAGCAAAACACCATCAAAACTTTGTTTCATACACAAAATTATTAAAAATATTGTATAAAATTATGTTCAGGCTATGGGTGTAAGGAATATATGAAATATAAATGACTTCTGCATTTGATCTTGGGTCCAATCTTCAAGGCATCGCATTATCTATATGGAAATACTGCAAAATCTGAAACACTTCTGGTCCCAAGGATTTCAGATAAAGGATACTCGACACCTGTATAGTTTTCCTTGTGAATATGTTAAAAAAAACCTTACATTTATTTCTACGGTATATATACACAGGATTATTTTTCTGGTTTATTGGCATTGTGCATTGTTTAAATAGAACCGGTTGTAACCATTTACAAGCACTGTAACAGTACACAAAAGTTCTCATTATCAATTTTCTTACTAACTCTTCATATTTTCAGACTTGATTTTTATCACCTTTCTACATGAAATGTATCTCATCAAGGTTTTTATTTGCATTTCTCTGATTCCTGGGAAGGTTGAGAACACTTTCATATATTTATTGAGTCCATATGGGTTTCTCTTTCTATAGAACTGCATTTATATCTCTTACTATTTTTTCTATTGTTATTTTTTATAGATTTACAGTAGATACTTTAAATTGAATTTCAATTATTTATTGGCTATATGAACCAAAAATATAATTTCTCTGTGTGTAAATTGATTTTATTTTTAACTTTTTCAAATTATCTTTGATGAACACTTTTCATTTTATTGTAGTCAGTTTATATACATTTCCTTAACAATTTGTGTTCGTTGTGTTCTGTTTAAGAAATTATTCCTCTAACTTCATGTCATAAATTATAAAGTTTACTTTTTACATGTGGGTCTTTAATCTATCTGGGATTGATTTTTGTTATGGTGTGAGAAATAGCCCCATTTTATTTTGTTTTTTAAATGGATAATCAATTGTCTGCATGAATAGTTGATACTTTCCTCACTGATCTACAGTGATAGCACTGTCATTGAAGAAATTTCTATATATACATAGACTTGCATCTTATTTTCCCATATCAACGTATTTGCATGGCCATAATCCAGTATCATTGAGTTGGATACTACAGCTTAAACTAGCAAAACAAATCCTCAGTGTTTTCCTAGTTGTTTAAAATGTATCATCTTTAAAATGAAGTTTAGAATAATCTTTTTATGTTCCTCAAAATCCCTTTTATGGTTTAAATTGGAATTCCACTGAATTCCATTTATGGAAAATGAATATTCCTAATACATTGAGTGTTCTTATTATTGAATATGGAATGCCTTTTATTTAGTTATCATTTAAATATTTCTCAAAAAAGTCCTACATTATTTTTAATATTTACTCCTCATTATTTTTTGTTAATTAGTTGCTATAATAAATACTTTATATTAAAATACATCCTAATATCACTTTTTCTTTTTTGACAAAACGTGCCATAAATTGGTCCATTTTATTAAAATTTTCAAAAAGCAACCTTTGTACTATGAATTTTTAAATTTTTTCTCTAGAGACTTTGCTTTCATTATATTAATTTCTTCCCTTATTTTTATTACCTATATCTTTCTTCAGATTTATTCTATTTTCCTTTTTAAATTCATGCACATTTTTAAATTCAGGAACTTGACCCACTAATATTCAGCCTTTCTTTGCTTTTAAGTATGTAAGGCCATAGTTTTCCTTTAAATACTAACTTTACTAAAATTCCACAAGGTTTAAGAAATAAAATTATTAACATTCAATTCTAAGGTTGTTCTTTTCAATTCAACTCAGTTTATTTTTTGACTCATGAATAATTTGATAACATATGTTTCAATTTTCATATGCAAGTTTTTTTTGTGTGTGTGTGTGTTTGGTTGGTTGGATTTTAGTGTTCATTTTATTGTGCATATGAAAAAAATAAATGAATCACTATAATTTTCTAATATAGTTGACATTTTTTGTTAGTGGCTCCCTTTAGTTTGGAATACCAACATGTGTACTACTTTTTTGTTTGATAGAAGTAGAAAAATGCCAGATTTCTTATGTTTAGAACTTCTTAGCATACATCATCTCCACTTCTGAAATTTTGGACACCTTTTCTGTCTTTACCTTTTATCTTCTAAACAAAATAAATTTCTTATTTTTAATCTAAACTGATAATCCAGTATTTTAAATGGATTTAGATTTCTGAAATTTATCTTGTTATTTTCATTACCATTTATATTTATTTTATAAACTTCTTGTATGCTTTACTTATATTTAGACTTGTTTTCCTGAATTTTTTGTTTGGATTAAATTTCGTTAATTATATTTTCCCATTCCAATGATTTGAAAATTATAGACATCATCCTTATTTTTCTCATAAATTCCTTATGAATAAAAATGGAATTCTTTGTTACATGCCTTTTAATCATTTTACCAAAAATCATTAAGATGATATTAATAACGTAAGTGTAATTGCTGCTTTGATAAATAACACTGTATGAAATTGCCGTACCAAAGGTATTCCAAACAAACTGAACTCTAACATTCCAGCAATAGACCATTCCATTTGTTCCCATGAAGCAGTATTGTCTCCTAACCAATGTGCAGCATAGTGTCCCGATCCAGCAAACGTTGACCGAGTAAGAATAAAGCTTCTCTTATCAGGAAAAACTGTTTGTAAAGCTCTAAAGATAAAACCAAATGAATAAACAAGATTTATTTTAAAAATAAACTTGAAATTTATAAATTCTAAAATCTTAATTACAAATGCATATTTTACAATTCCCAGACCCAAGCCATAATATTTACAACCATTTTGTCGAAATTTTATATCAATTTTGTATTTAGCCTTTAACATTTGCTTATTTAAATATATTCTGATAAAATACAGTGAAGTCTTGTAGAAATGACAAAGATTTTGAATGACTTCAGTCATCTTTTGCCAAATTAATTAAACATGTGCTTTTGATATCTACTCAACATTCATTTTGGAAATATATGGTTTAAACTCCTTGAAATCATTTTATAAATATAACACTTAGTAACCTGAACTTGAACCCTGTGCAATGATTCTAATTATATCTTAATGTCTGCATTGTCAAATATTAGCAAGCAATGTTGGAATTAAACTTACACATTTAAGAAGCATTTCTTGTTTTATTTTCTAGAAGTCAACTACCATCCACAACTACTAGCACTATTCATCTCTATTGGTATGCAACTATTACTGGTAATTTTTCCATAAATGAGAAATAATCAGGAAAAATACACAAAAAATTAAATCAACATATAAAATTATCCAGGCTCCCCTAGTAAAAATATAATAATATTCCCAGGCACTTTTGCATATTATAATCTTTATCATATTGAACAATAGTTTTTTTTTTCTTATATAGAATTTATTGACTTAAACACTGCAATATATAAAACTTTACTGAGTTTAAGAAGTAAACATACACCATGAAGACAGAGTTTAAGAGTTTTTGATATTATGATGTGATTTGGGGCCAGAAAAACATGGGTGTGATTTAATACTCACTCATAAATATTTAATTATGAGAAAATTACAAATGTATTTGAGGCTAGGATGTGTGTTTTACTGACTATTTTATTATAAAACTTTAAACAATGCTTGGAAAATAGCAAATAATCAACATATTGTCTCCTTCTTTTGTTTTTTATCATGTTTTGTAACACATCACATTAGAAAATTACTTGGGGGAATACTACTTAGTGAACTACATTTTAATTGAAACACTAGTTTTTGAAAAATAGTTGTATTAAAAAAAAAACATCTGTTCTAGGAGAATCATTTTTCTAGGCCAACTGTCAAGTTCATGCTTAGAATACAATTATATTCAGAGATGGCAAACTGAATCAAACTTTTAGAGCCGAGGTCCCCAACCCCAGGGTCACAGACCAGCACAGTCCATGCCGCCAGGAACCGGTCCGCGTAGCAGGAGGCGAGAAAAGCTCCACCTGCAACCACAGCCGCTCCCCATCAGTTACGTCACTGCCTGAACCACACCCCTAGTCAAATCAGCAGCGGCATCAGACCCTTATAGGAGTGTGAACCCCACTGCAAACTGCACATGCGAGGGATCCAGGTTGCGCTCTACCCATGAGAATCCAACACCTGAGGATCTGAGGTAGAAGACCCCCCCACCCCCACTCCCCACCCCCTCCTGTGGAAAAACTGTCTTCCACAAACCAGTCCCTGGTGTCAAAAAGATTGGGGACCTCTATTTTAGAAGATGACTTAAATCTATGAATTAAAAAAGAATCTAACTATCTATCTACCCTGTAATTCTTAATAACTGAGTTCCAAGTTTATGAATATTAGTAAAAAACAGATACTTTCAATGCGATAAATTTTTAGCAAGAAAATATTCTCTTTGTTTTCTTTCTTATTCTTGGTATTTCCTAACTATATTGATAAATTATCAAAAACATTTCTGGATATTACATATGAAGAGATTTTCTGAATGAAATTGCACTTACTTCTCTGTGGCTATAGCCATGCTGTATCCATAGAGGCAATGAACATCATACTGTTTCCCCCAGTACTGCACAGCATCCATGCAAATTGTTTTAGAATACAGGAGTTTGTCAAGAATATCTTAGAGAAAATATATAAGAAACATTTCTTAAGAGACATTTTTCTATTTTAAAGTTTATAGTCCTTTTATGATGTGCTATATAATATCATACTTAGTCAAAAATAATGAAAGAGGGCAATAATTTAATTAAACTAAATTCCAGTTAGGTCTTCACCTTCCACTCCTGTTGAGCTTGGAATAACTATTAGATTTACATTTATTAATACATTAATAATTATTCTGCTTCCTGACTTCAATAATAAATAAACCTATTGAAAAATAGCCTTTAGTAGGCATATAGAAATAAACACATACATAATGTGCATCATATATCTATAGACCCATTTTAACGATTTGTAGTAGATTACTTAAATATAATCCTAGGTGGGAAATATTTTGAGTGAAAGAAGAAAAAAATCATTGATTTTAAGATTTCAGAATTATATTAAAGGTTATAATTTAGAAATATATGCTAGAAATTACCAATTAAGGAGAAAATTATTGTCAATTAACAGTAGTTATATAACCAGATAAAATTTACCTGGAGTAAAAGGTGGATAATTCAACTTGTTGTCAGTGCATCCTGTGTTTGAGCCTTGAACAAAGTTGGAAACTTCATTCATGTCCTGAATAGATATAAAATAAAGAACAGCATATTTAAAATACTTTCAAATAATATAAGCAGAAACTGTCTAGTTGTTTGAAAATGTTTTATATAAGGCAACCATGAAGTTATTTCCCTCCTAGAAGACAAATATAAGCTACCAGCCTAAAAATAAACTGAATGTGTATATCAGGTAACACAGGTGTCTTAGCTGGGATTGAGAAATTTTAAACAGTTAAAATGTATTTCATTTACTTAGTTTTAATTACACATATAAGACATTAATTGTATTATAAATATTAAGCAACTGTCTTTTCTAAATAGTTATGTTGACCTTCTAACTGTGAGTCTATCATTATATACATTCCTAGTACATTCATTTATTCAACTTATTTTGTTTTGGATGCCATTTATCTAGCCCACAGCTCCTATACTCTCATGCAGCAATGAAAGTGAAAAAAAGGTAAATAGCGTTTAGTATTATAATTAAAATAGTTATGACCTCACACAAATCCTGAAAAATTCTCGAGGAGCCAATCTTAGGTCAGCTTGACCATAATCTGAGAACTAGTGACCTAAGTAAGCATCTTTTGGAGAAACAGTGATAGGATATTATGTTCAAATATTTTCTAGCAATTTAAATCTAGGTCCCAATTTTCCTTCACTACTTACTAGTTGTGTGACCATAATCAATTAAGTAGTGTATTTATAATAAAGAAAAGTATGTAAAATTATATAACACAAATGCTCAAAAAATATATATTTCTTCCTCCTCTGTTAATTACATTGGGAAGTTCTATAAATTTTGTCTTATTTTCCTTATCTCTTTAATATCATAAATTGCCTCTGCTCTCATAAAGGCATCACTCAGTCACATCCTTATTTCTTTGTTAATTTTATTTCCCTCAGAAGTATATTTTATTTATTACACTTCTCTCCTCCCATCCACGTTGCCTGTGTTTTAAGACCCAAATCATTTTTCATCTTCTTGAGTCCTCCCCCTCTTATTCTAGCTTTCAAGCATCTCCTTTAACTTTAAAACTTCTGTATTGACTTTGCAATGGTTGGATCTGTCTCTTGTACTGCTTTCTGAATCCTCCTGAATACTCATATTAATATTTATTAATATATTTGAAAGTGTTCTGACAGTGTCACTTAAAAAGACTAATAAAAACATTTTTTAAAAAATGTAAAAATGAATCATTTGTATTATAGTTAGACATTATTTTTTCACAAAATTATAACTGTAACAAGTAGATATACTAATTTAGTTTGTAAAGCCTTCCTGAATATTGGCTTCTTCTGACGCCATTACACTGAAATGATTACTCATCTCTATTATTCTCCAAACAATCTCATGAAAGTGTCCAGATTATGGATATAAAAAGAATCTAGGGAAACTTGTCCCTTTTAATCTAGGGAATTAAAATGAGAAATTAAGAGTGCTCAAAGTTTATCATTGTGATGCAGATTTTAAAAGGTAAATATCTCCATTTCCAAAATATTTTCAGAATAGTCAAGTATGAGTGACAATAATATAGTTATTCTAAAGCATAAAAATACCTAAAGCTACATTGGAGTTATTTCTTTAAAATTACCTGGAATATTATATTCAATTTTGTGTGCCTGTGTCCAGTAAAAATTAATAACGAAACACAATGGTTATACAAACAATAACTTTAGGTAAACGTAATTATTTTTTCTTCATGAATCTACCAATTAAATTAAATTTAAAAAGAAACTGCTGAAATTCATAATTTGGGAATAGTGAGGTGTATTAATTTAATTTTAACAGAATACTTGTGTAAACCATCTTAACATCATTTGTGTATAGTATAGTTGAGGAATTACACAGCAAGACACTCAGCTATGAAATTAATGTTATTTCTATTTGAGTCATATATATGCAAACTTGCCATAAAATTTATAAAATGTTTCAGCAATCACTCAAAGTAGACATTATTATGCAATTTAAGAAAAACACAATTTTTAGAAAAAATTGATTTCACATGAAAGGATTAATCAAAAATATTTAGATATTAAAAGTTTTATCATACAACCACATAAATATGATTACATCAGAATGTGATAATTTTGACAGTTCACAATATAAAGAAAAATAGTCTTCTGAACTCAAGAAGACAAATTATTAACCTACTAAAGAAAAAATTAAACACTTTTACATTATTTTAACCATATTTTACATTAAATGTGTCATTTAATATTTTATTATCTTTCATTAAAATTTATCTAAAGTATGTCTATATGGCAGGATTGTACTAAGTTATACTTACTACATATATTTTAATAGAATTTGTCTCTTTTAATGTATTTTGTAAATTTATCATTTTGAAAATTCTGAAAACATTTTCTCAAACTTAACAAAATGATTTAAGTTAAATTAGTTGTTTAATATTATGTAAAAGTAAATTCAATTAGTATTTTAAATATTACAACTAGTAGATTCTAAGCATTGTAGTTGTAAGGCAAAAGCCTCAGTGGATTGATATTAATAAGTGCACGTAAAGATATTCAAGTATCATTCAAACCATTTTAAGCATACTAATGCTATTTTTAGGAATTGTCAATTCTGTTTTGAGGATGTTTGCGAAGGTTCTTTAAAATTCATTGAAAATTGTGTGTAGTAATCTGAGGGCATTTTATGCCCTCACATTTAAGCTAAATCTCAATAAATATAACCCCATTTTTTACAGAATTTGTAAAAGAATTTCATTTTTTATGAGAATTACATGAAATGTAGAAAGACTATAACCAAATATGTTTCTAGGTATTTTAATATATAAATGCATTTGTATATATCTTCTTAATAAATTTTATGCTTCCAAATATTCTATGGTAAATTATTACATTTCTACACTGAAGAATTCTTCTTATATTTTAAATAACGAAACCCTAATAAGAAAATAATATAAAAAAATATGCCCATGTGTCCAGAAAAATAAAAATGGCCTTTGTATTTTAAAAATATTGCCTAATGATTTTATTTTGAAATCATGGCTTTAATTTTAATTATACCAAAAACAGTAGGCTCTTGTTTCTCAAGTATTAGGAGATTATCTTAAGAATGATAAAGAAAAAAGAGAATTCAAGCTTATTATGTTTTATATGCAAAAATCTATATTTCAATGACAAGCACACATTATTTCCAAAAGTGATATTAATATTTAGGCTTAAAATTCAAAAGCATTAATATGGAAACCAAATTACAAACCTACTAAGTTATAAAACTATTTTTAAATTTGGCATAGAAATAAAACCTCACCAGTTAAATAAGATTTCTTTTCACTGAATTAGGAAAAATAATCTGAAGAAAGTGAAAGAATAAATATACAACTTAACAATATGATGGGGCAATTATGTAAGTAAACGCTAGAAGCAGAATGTCCACTGCTTATACATAGTATGTATTAATTCACTGATATTTAATGATCCTTTAAATTATACCTTTTTATATGTAATGATTTTTAATTTATTTGTTTAAAGCTTAGTCAAAATGCCTTTGTATTAGTATTGGAAAAACTCTGCCTTTCTCAGGTAATGTTTTCCCTTTCATCCCCTTCCTCTTTTTGGAGATGAATCAGGAATTTCAGCTTTCAATAGAAGCAGGGAATGGAGTATATATTCTCTCTTTCTGTATCAGAAACTCTCATTCACTTAAATCCTGAAGTATCATTTTATATATTTAACTCTGCTATAATCGAAATGTTTCCTAAGTAGGAAAGAAAAAAGACTAATGTCTGGGGAATGGGCACGCTTGAAGTTCTGACTTGGGGGGGACGGGGGTGGGGGAGGGGATGGGTGTATACCTACAGGAAGAGTGCGATGTGCACTGTCTGGGGAATGGACACGCTTGAGGCTCGGACTGGGGGGATTGGGAGGGACATGGGCAATATATCTATGCAGAACTTTTGTACCCCCATAATAAGCTGAAATAAAAAAAAATTAAAAAAAAATAATAATTTAAGAGCTAGAATTAAAAGTAAATGTCAAGATCAGAAGGCAATTTTTTCATTATTTCTACCAATTATTAGATACCAGCAGTGTTATCTCACTGATTTTCTGTTAAATAAATAAAGCCTCTCCATCTTCATTCTGTTACTACCATCATGGAAATTCTGAAGATTACTCTCATTTTTTACTCAATTCCAAGTTGTCAGCAGAAAACATAATTTTCCTATTTTTGTATTCCCTACAACATACCTGATATATACATAGTGCAAAAAAAAAACATTTTTAAGAAAGTGATTATTTGAATAAATGAATGAATAATTAAAATAATGACAATGAGTAATAATCACTTTAGGAAAATGTAGATAGTGTGGCTATAAACAGCCAAAGAAAACATAGCTATCCCTAGGGTGTTCATTATGTTTATTTTTTTTCAAAATCCTATGCAGTTGTGTATTACTTTTGAACAAAATCCTGGTATTCTTTCTGTGTTTGGGCCATCAGACTTTTTTTCTAAAATATAGACTTCTGAGATCACCAGGTAGTTTCATTTCTGAAATGTGTTATAGTTACCATAAGCAAAGGCATTAAACCTTTGACTATCATCCAATACTATTATATACCATAAGCCCAGCAGCAGGCTATCAACAGCCAGCTAGATGGCTCAAGGAGTAAAACAAAACAACAGGATTTCACCCAAAAATGTGAATGGAAATCTACCTCAAATTCCAATCCTTTCAATAAATGTGAATGGCTTAAACTGTCCTCTGAAGAGACACAGAATGGCAGAGTGGATAAAAATCCACAAGCCTAGTATCTGCTGTCTACAGGAAATCCATCTAACCCACAAATATGCCTTCAGGCTCAAGGTCAAGGGATGAAAAACAATCTTCCAGGCAAATGGAAGTCAAAAGAAAGCAGGGATAGTAGCTAAACTATTTTCAGATAACATAAGCTTTAAAATAGCAAAAGTAAGAAAAAGACAAAGATGGCCACTTTATAATGGTGAAAGGGAAGATCCAACAAGAAGAATTAACAATTCTTAATATTTATGCACCCAATTCAGGAGTGCCCAGTTACACAAAGCAAACCTTGTCTGATCTAAATAGCATGATAAACAATAACGCCATAGTAGCAGGGGAATTCAACACCCCATTGAATGAACTAGACAGATATTCCAAACAGAAAATAAGCAAAGAAATAATGGACTTAAATAGAGCTCTAGAACAAAAGGGTCTGACAGACCTCTACAGAACATTCCACCCAAATAAAGCCAAATATACATTCTTCTCATCAGCCCATTGAATTTTCTCCAAAATTGATCACATACTAGGCCATAAATGAGACCTCAATAAATTCAAAAAAATAGAAATTATTCCGTGTATCTTCTCTAATCATAGTGCTATAAAATTAGAGTTTAATTCCAACAGAAATGCTCACCACCTCACAAATTCATGGAAATTAAACAATCTATTGTTGAATAACTCTTGGGTCAGGGAGGAAATACAGAGGTAAATCAAGAGTTTCTTCAAACTAAATGATAATGGATACACCAGTTATCAAAACCTGTGGGATACAGAAAAAACATACATGAGAGGAAAACTAATAGCATTAAATGCTCACATCCAAAAAACAGAAAGCTCAAAAAACAACAATTTAATAAACAGTCTCAAGGAATTGGAAAAGGAAGGGTAAATCAATTCCAAACCTAATAGAAGAAAAGAAATAACTAAGATCAAAGCAGAACTAAATGAAATTGAGAATAAGAGAACTATACGGAAGATCAACAAAACTAAAGGCTGGTTTTCCAAAAAGATAAACAAAATTGACACCCCTCTTGTGAGACTGACAAGAATTTGAAGGGAAAGGACTCTAATAAACTCAATTAGAAATGAAAAAGGAGAGATCACAACAGACACCATGGAAATACAAAACATTATTTTTGATTACTATAACAACCTATATGCCCCAAAACTACATAATGAGGAGGAAATGGACAAATTTCTGGAAACATGGAACCTCCCTAAGTTCACGTAGGAGGTAATAGAATTTCTGAATAGACCAATTTCAAGCTCAGACATTAGAACAGCAATTAAAAACCTCCCAAAATGGAAAACTCCAGGACCAGATGGCTACACTTCAGAGTTTTACCAGACATACAAAGAAGAACTCATACCTATACTACAGAAATTATTCCACAACATTGAGAAAGATGGTATCCTTCCTAACCCATTCTACAAAGCAAATATCACCTTGATGCCAAAGCCAGGAAAGAACACAGCAAAAACAGAAAACTACAAAC
The DNA here is from genome assembly GCA_028533085.1 of Varecia variegata. Lineage (NCBI taxonomy): Eukaryota > Metazoa > Chordata > Mammalia > Primates > Lemuridae > Varecia > Varecia variegata. Next base: position 79,921,885 of record CM052436.1, on the reverse strand, counting down.
CAATATCCCTCATGAATATAGACGCAAAAATCCTCAACAAAATTTTAGCAAATCAAATTCAGCAGCATATCAAAAAAATAATTCACCATGACCAGATGGGCTTTATTCCAGGGATACAAGGCTGGTTCAACATACGCAAATCTATAAATGCAATTCACCTCATAAATAAAAGCAAAAATAAAGACCATATGATTCTCTCAATAGATGTAGAAAAAGGATTTGACAAAGTCCAGCACACCTTTATGATAAAAACTCTTAACAAAATAGGCATAGACAGGTCATACCTTAAAATTATCAAGTCCATTTATGATAAACCCACAGCCAATATCATACTGAATAGGGAAAAATTGAAACCATTCCCACTTAGAACCAGAACCAGACAAGGTTGCCCACTATCTCCACTTCTATTCAAAATAGTGCTGGAAGTCCTTGCCAGAGCAATTAGAGAAAAGAGGGGAATAAGGGCATCCAAATGGGTGCAGATGAAACCAAACTCTCTCTCTTTGCCAATGATACGATATTATATCTAGAACACCCCAAGGATTCAATCAAGAGACTCCTAGAATTGATAAATGAATTCAGTAAAGTCTCAGGATACAATATCAATCCACACAAATCAGAGGCATTCATATACGCCAATAACAGTCAAGCCAAAATTCAAATAAAAAATGCAATACCTTTCACAATAGCCTCAAAGAAAATTAAATATCTAGGAATATATTTAACAAAAGATATTATAGACATATACAGGGAGAACTATGAAACACTAAGAAAAGAAATTGTAGAAGATGTAAGCAGATAGAAATATCTAGCTTGCTCATGGATTGGTAGAATCAATATCATTAAAATGCCCATATTAACTTAAGTGATCTACAGAATTAAGGCAATCCTTATGAAAGTACCATCATCATTCTTTAGAGATCTAGAAAAAATAATTCTACAATTTGTATGGAACCAGAGGAGACCTCGTAGAGCCAAAGCAATCTTAACTAAAAAGAATAAACTGGGAGGTATTAGACTACCAGACTTCAAGCTGTACTACAAGACTATAGTAACCAAAACAGCATGGTACTGGCACAAGAACACAAACATAGACCTTTGGAACAGGACTGAGAATCCAGATGTGAAGCCATCCACATATGGTAATTTAATCTTTGACAAAACAGACAATAATATACACTGGGGAAAAGAATCTCTTTTCAATAAATGGTGCTGGGAAAACTGGATAGCTACATGCAGAAGATTGAAACTGTATCTCCACCTCTCACCTCTCACAAGAATCAATTCAAGATGGATAACAGACTGAAACCTAAGGCATGAAACCTTAAGAATTCTAGAAGAAAATGTTGGGAAGACCCTTTCAGACATTGGCCTAGGAAAGGAATTTTTGAAGAAGACCCCCAAAGCAATCATGGGAGCAACAAAAATAAATAAATGAGATCTGATCAAATTAAAAAGCTTTTGCACAGCCAAGGAAACTATCATTAGAGCAAATAGACAGCCTACAGAATGGGAGAAAATATTTGCTCTCTACATATCCAATAAAGGGCTGATAGCAAGAATCTATCTGGAACTTAAAAAAATCAACAAGAAAAAATCAAACAACCCCAACAACAAATAGGCAAAGGAAATGGACAGAAACTGTCCAAAAGAAGACAGAATAATGGCCAGCAAACATATAAAAAAATGCTCAACATCTCTAATCATTAGAGAAATGCAAATCAAAACCACAATGAGATATCACTTAACCCCAAGTAGATTGGCCCCTATCAAAAAATCCCAAAACAACAAATGCTGGTGAGGATGTGGAGAGACAGGATTACTCATACACTGCTGGTGGGACTGCAAATTAGTGCAACCTCTGTGGAAAAGAATTTGGATATACGTCAAAGAGTTAAGAATAGAAATACCATTCGATCCAGCAATAGCACTATTAGGCATCTACCCAAAAGAGCAAAACACATTCTATAACAAAGACATCTGCACCCAAATGTTTATGTCAACACAATTCACTATTGCAAGGATGTGGAAACAACCCAAGTGCTCGTCGATTCATGAGTGGATTATTAAAATTTGGTATATGTATACAATAGAATATTACTCAATAAGAAATGGCAATGATCTAGCACCTCTTATATTTTCCTGGATAGAGCTTTAGCCCATTATCTGAAGTGAGGTATCACAAGATCAGAAGAATAGGCTCCACATGTACTCGCCATCAAATTGGCACTGACTGATCAACACTATGGTGCTCACAGGGTAGTAATATTCTCCAGGGATTAGGAGGTTGGGGGTGGTTAAACTCACAACTAATGGATGCGGTGTGAGGACTGTAGACGGGAAGGGCATGCCTCTAATACTTGCTTGGGTGGGGCAAAAACATAAAATGTAACCCAAATGTTTGTACCCTCATAATATCCTGAATTAAAAAAAAAAAAAAAGACCAAACAGCCAGCTAGAGATACAAAACTTCATTTGTGGAAATTTCTAAACATGTGTTTTCCCTTAGTAACTTTACAGGTATTTTAGGTTTTTGTTTGTTATTATTTTGAGATAAAAACACTTAACCTATTGCCAATTTGGGATTGTTATATTCTATAGCTTACTGAAAGGAAATCTCTAAAGGTTGGGGCTTTCTTCAGATTGATATTGCTGCAATTGCTTGACAATTTTAAACTTTAATAAGTGTTTTTGGAATTGCACTGCTATACGTTTATCTCCAAATCTCATTAACTGTTTTTCAGATAAGTTACTTGTCATAAAGATATAACGCCTTATTTACAGAAACAAAATTTAGTCTATGAAGTATATTACTAGGAAGGAAAAAAAATCTTAATTTTCATTTTTAGATCTTATTCTTTTCTAACCCATATACATGATAGATATATTTATACATCCTAGAAAAAAATTATGAGAGCTTTTAATTTTATGTTGAATACATCAGAAAAAATATATCTTGATTTAATTTTTATGAACAAATAATTTTATATTCATTGACCAAAATTACCAGTTTAAAATAGCTACTTACAATCCAAAGTCCATCATATTTCACTGTTTGATAGAAAACACTGCATTCATTTGCCCACCAATCTATGCAGCTTGGATTAGTGAAATCAGGGAATACTGTTGATCCTGGCCAAACCTAGAAGGATAGATCATGCACATATATACATAAATATAAGGAAAAATAAATAAATAGAATTTCACACTAATTGAGTTGAGAATAGTAAAAATCATTAAAGTTATGATATTGTACTTCTTTAGGTACATGTGACCTATGCACTATTTATATTCACAATAATCTCAGGCCTATTTAACATATATTTAAAGGAGAGAAGTTAAAGTAAAAGAGAGTGAGGTAATGAAGTATTTAGGAAGAGAAAAATATAAGAACATGAGATAAGGCTGACATTTGCAACTAAATTTATTTTTGAGCATCCTTGTAGGTTAGGTCAATAAACAAAAAAAAAATCTATATAATATACTCTTTGATGAAATAAATCACATTAGTTCATTTCCAAAGGCATTTGCTTCCAAAAAAGAAAAAGAAAAAATCTCCTTTGATATATAGAGTTTATTAGCAAAAATAAATATGATACATATACTGGGTACTGTTTCAAGGACTTTTATGATTATTAACAGTCAATCTTTATTAGAATTTTAGAAGGTGGGTAATATTTTTATCACTACTTTACAAGTAAGGTAGGGACTATAATTATACTTATTTTGCAGATAAGAAAAGTGTTGCACACAGAAGTTAAATAAGTTTTTCAAAGTCGTCCCACTAATAACAGGTACAGCAGGAATTCAAACCCAGTCAATTTTATATCTGATTCCATGCTATTAAACAATATGTAAACTATACTGTTTCTTTATGATTTATGCTTATTAAAATTATTTTACATCATTTTACTGATTACTTATAACATCAGGCAAGAAAAATTCAATTTCAGATAAATTGAGAAAAATTATACTGTTTTATATACAATTAATCCATATTGGTTCTCTGATCTATCCATAACCAACACAGCAGGTATTAAAAATATATATTCTGTAAATATTAATAGGTATTAAGGCTAGGAAAATGTGTGGGTTTTTTTTTCCTGATGAAGCTCATAATCATGTGAAAAAGACTTTCACCAGAAAGTCTCCTGATTCTGCTTCTTATTAGTTCTGTGATCTTAGGAAAGTTACTTCGCTTCCTTAAGATTTAGTTTTTTCACCTGAAAAATATGAACCTTTATCATAACAATCACATTATTTTATTATGAGATTAAATGTAAATCATAAAACTTAGTGCCCATTAAATATGCATTTAATTTACATTTGCAATTATTTATATCAAAATATGCATGGACTTTTAATTGTTATAATTTTTGTTATTTATTATATTTTGTTAGCTTTAGTTTTGTCTAACATTGAAAATTATGTGGTGTCTATTGTTTACTCTCTGTATGACTTCTTATAAGAACTGTTTTAGAGATATTTGGAATGTTTCCTTTGCCTAAAATTTCTCTCCCCAATTAAAATATCAAAACCAGAGTTGAAAGCAAACATATGTACACACTCATACACTCTCACAGAAATTTTGTTGTTGCAGAGTAGAAAATTTGAGTACTATCACTTTAATGAATATCATAATTTACCTCTCCAATAACTGCTGTAGTTCCATCTGACTCATTTACCCACACACCAGCAGCATTTCCCCTGTCATAGGTTTCATATGCTGTTCCATCAGCACGTGTATCTCTGGAAACTGCAGGATCCTAATAACAGAAGAAAGAAACTATAGAAAAGCTATTAACTTAACAGTGTAAATACTAAAAATATATTAACATAATCAGTCATTACCAAGATGATGACATATTTCTGTCCATGGTCATGCAAATCTTGAACAAATTCAGGGAGCCCGTTAAATGCATCTTCATCATAAGTAAAGTCTTTCTTGTCTTCCATATAGTCAATATCAGTGACCTGTGTATCCTGAAAGGAACACAGTATATTTCAACAAATAATACTGAAAGAACTCTCTAATCACATCAACTTGTATTATAAATATAAAGATTAAAAGCCCAGGCAAAATGACTCATGTCTGTAATTCCAGCACTTTCAGAGGCTTGAGCCCAAGAAATTCGAGGCTGCAGAGAGCTATGGTCTTGCCACTGCACTCCAGCCTGGATGACAGAGACCCTGCCTCTAAAAAACAAATAAATAAACTTGTATTCCTTCTATTTCATTAAAAAAGCAATGATATTGCTTATAAAACTAGTTTTTTTTTCCTAATTCTTAAGTACAAAAGCTTTAAATGATTATCCCCATTTTTTTTCAGTGATGATGACTGGTATGTATTTTTTTATTCGTGGGTTTCATTGTACAGAAAACAAGACCTTACACATTTCAGAATATTATTTTAAAATATATAGGCTCTAAAATTAAGGCCTATTTAAAAAAACTGAATATGATTTTATTCACAGTTAAACATGTATTCTGTTCTGGTATAACTAATAATCAGTTCTTCAGAAGTATATATTTTTAACTTTCAGAAAGCATGGGCAGTATGTATGGAGATAGATAGATTTTAGGATTAAAAAGCAGTTTAATTATAAATATACAATATATAATATACATTAGATATTCTTGACAATTTCCTACACTTACTGTATTTGACAATAATTGATATATATTCCCACTAACCCTTCATTCTACTTACAAATGGTATGCCAGCTTCCCGGTTTCTTTCTACCACTTCTTTCACTACATCTAGTGACCCATAATTCCAGCGACTCAGTTGGAATCCAAGACTCCAATAAGCCGGCAGTGCTGGTAGTCCAACAAGCTTAAAGTAAATGAATATTTAATTAGTTTCAATACAGGGAAATGCATTTAGCATTAGTAACTAATATTAATGTGCTTCTTATTTTGTTATATCTCTAGTATTCACTTAAGCTTACATATTTTAAACCAAGATTAACCTTACTTGAATTCTAAAATGGTTCCTAGATATTCTGTCCAAATTTTGCTATGAAATCCTTAACAAGTTTATGTTTTGTCCCTAATATTTTATTTTGTTTTAAAAAATTAGTGCAGCATTCCAGAAAGTAATGTTGGTTAAGATACATTTTGTTCATCATGGAAAGTTAAAGAAGAGAATGAAAGAATAGCTATAAAGAAATAATGAGATGAAAGGGAAATTGTCCCATAACACCTCCACTTTCTATAACAACAAAAAAAGTCATCATGTAAGAAACAAAGATGTTAAAAAGTACACAATCTCTATTCCCTTGTATTTTGGCAGTTATTTATCTCCTGCTTTGCAAAAATGTTAGTAAAATATATGTTTTGTACAATGCTCCCAACCAGTTATTGAATAGGGTGCTTATCTCATTCACATACAGGGCCTTGGCTTCTTCCTTCCCCCTGGGGTCATATGCATCACCTTCTCACATTCCTCTAGAGGCCCAAGCAAGAATAGTGCACAATGGAAAAAAGAGTATCAGTTGTCTCAGAAGATATGATTTTGCACATGGAAATTTAGATGTAACTGACACTTTTTTTCCCCCACTAAAAACTGAGTATTAGGTTACAAAAAGAGAAATAATCTTATTTGGCATAATCAATTTTCTTGGGTTTAGGTTTATATATATATATATAATATATATAATATATATATATATACACACACATAGAATCTATGATTTCTCCATAGTTTATGTCTAAAAAACCATGATGTAAAAAATCAAGGAGAAATTACTCATGTTGAATTACTATTTTCTATGGAAATCAAGTATTAAACTTAATTTTAAAATAACGATATCAAATGAAGTTCTCTAAAAATAAGCATTTTTCAAACTATATTCCTAAACACCTTATGATTCATGGAATTCTTTAAACATTTGGACATGTGATTGAAATTTCTTCTCATATGTGTGTGAAATACTGTTTATATATATATATATAAAATAATTTGTTTCTCATATATATGTAAAATATTCATTTTATATATTTATTTATTTATTTTATAATTTATATGTGTACATTGCCTTTAAAACTGATTAAATTGGAACTAACTGATGAGCACATAGGTACACACAGTAATGTAAAACTTAATGGAAATCGAGCAGGGAGCAGGGGAAAGGAGGGGAGGGGTGAAAACCTAACTAATGGGTACAATGAGCTCTATTTGGGTCAAGGGCACACTATAGCCATGACACAATTTGTACCCCCTTAATACTTTGAAATAAAAAAATAGGTTTAAAAAACCCTGATAAAACAATCTGGTCATTCAAATTAATTATCTTTTAATTGTAGCATATTGAGACCACCAATAGGTTAGCTTATTATACACAGAGGATAATTTGTTTTTCTTCAAATCAGAAATAAGGTTTCTTCTTCCTACTCTCTACACAATTGGAACCTCATTTAAATGTAGCAGTGGTTAATAGTGCTATATTTTACACCGATCTTTCACCTCATTGCTTAGCTTCAAGCCTCTACAAGTCTACCCATAAAATGTTGTAAGCAAGTACACCACTATACTGTATGTATGTTGCATTCATGTGTCAAGCATGCCTCAAACTCAACTCAACTACTGGTGACCACAGACTTTATTCAGCATTAACATGGCACAACTAGGCCAACAAATGTTTGACCAATCAAATGTCAAATTCTTTCTAAAAGCATGCTGTCCCTCTTTTTTTATCATGTGATAACCATACACAAAGGTTGTATATACAACCAGGCCAGCCCTGAAATGTAGTTATAATTTTATATGGCAGAAATTGGAAATTTTGTGTGTTTTTATCTTAAAATTCACATTTATATACAGAAATTTAGGAATTGTTATACATCATAAATGGTTCAACTGTGTAAAATTCTACCTACACTCATTTCAGATTTCTGTACCCTAACTGAAGAAATTTTTTGATAGTAAATACTTTGAGATTATTTTTGGAAATGCAAATTATATATCAAGAAGTAAATTAAGAAAATAAGATTTTTTTTAAATAGACATGATCTTTGAATCTTATACCAATGAAAATAATTTCCTTTTCCATAAAAACACTAGGAATCATATATGCCAACCATTACAGGAGAACAATTACATGGGAGGAACTTTTAGAATCAGGCTCGATGAAAGTCCTGGATTCTTCACCAGTCTAAGTCTATCTTGGGCTCAGGTACATCAAGATGCTACTTAATATGTAAGTGAGAGTTACTTAGATAATTACTTAAGATGTAAGGCTTCAGACTAGGTTTCAAACTCGACCCTCTCTCAGCCTGGGAATGAAAGCCAGTTTTCCTGAAGTTTGCCTGCTATGCATTTATAGCAAGTTTTACTGGCCTTTCTCACAACCCAGTTACCTCTAGGATTTTGATTAAAAGAATACATGATCTACAAATTCATGTCCTCACTGGTGAGGATAAGATACTTCCGTTTCTTTGCTTTATTCCACTAAAGTAAGTTATGAATAAGTAAAGATTTACTATGTAACATATCAAAGAAATTCAGCACTTGAACCCAGCAGCCTAGAGGCAAGAAACCATTTTGAAATTAGAAATACAGACATTTAAGTATACATAAGGTTCACTGTATAGAGGAAAAATAAAAACCAACTATTTGCATCTTTAAAATGGTAAGATTTTAAAATACGATTAGCTAAGAGGTCCCTGATAAGTAAAATAAAGTTATCTAAATAAGTAAACATGTTAGATGAAAGAAAGTCTGGCAGAAAAGATTTTTATAAAATAGACCTAAAACACACCTCTTGATATTGTTGAACTACTTGTTCTGGTGTATCTCCTAGAAAAATGTAAAAGTCCAGAATGCCACCAGTAACTCTGTAAGTTACTATAGGAGTAGGCTGGATGAAAATCTCTACAAAATAAAAATTCAGACAGTACATGTAAATGGAAGAAAGGTATATAGTAATAAAATAATTGCAAAATTGCTTTAAAGTATATTAACCACATTATTTTGCACTATTTTTAAATAATTGAGAAGAAATAAGATGTTTATTGTAGGAATAACACAGGAGAAAAGTAGAATGCCACCATGTATGAAGCTTATAATAGGATATCTCAGATATTTCCTTTTACAGATGTGGCCAAAAGCTCCCCTGGATATTGCCTTGTAAAGGACAGAGAATTAGTCCTCTTACAACAAAAAGATTTCTTTTTAAAATGGCATTTCAATTTTAAAATCTAGTCATTTTAATAGAAGATTCTCTGAAAGATCATATTATCACATATTAATTTCAAGAAGAAAAAAACAAATGTTTTAAATTTAACTTTTATATATTTAAGACATAGTAATTGACTGGATAACCATGTAATAAACTGATCCTGCTGGAACATGATTAATTTTTGTAACTTTTTATTATCATTGATTCACCTATTAAATAAATATTGAACTCACAATATTAAAAACCAAAAGACTCTACATTACTTGAATTGTGCTAAACTAAAAAATTACTCTTCCTTTTTCCCATCCTTATAGAGACCTTTCTCTTTTTTATCTGTAATGGCATATTAATCTATCTTGACAAATGAGGTTTTGGGAATGAAAATACTATTGGCATGAATGGTTTCAATTTTCCTCTCAAGAGAAAAAAAAATTGCCTGAATGGCACGGCATAGCATACTTTCTCGAAAATAGAAGCACCGATATACAAAAATTTATTGACTCACTAATTTCAGGACCTACTTATAATGAGTTCATATGCTAAAATCATTAACAGTAGAGTTTACTCTGACATACACCATGTATGACTGGAATAAAGAGAGCAGTTAAAACATTTCAAGTTATAGCTCCTTTAAACATTATCAAATAAATTAGTCTTACCCATTGCATTGCTGTTCATTAAAAAAACACCAAATGACTCTCCAGTAGTATCTTCAATGCACATGAAGAATGTTTGATGGCCATATAAATTATTATTATTCTATAAGGCAAAAATTTGAAAATAAAATTTTCAAAGTGTATTTAAAATAAGTTATTTTAAATGTGAGTTAAGTGTATTTAAATAAATTATATGTTAAAATGATCTTTACAAATTCATTTACATATATAACTTCCCATATTTCTAATACTAATTTTCTTTACTATGTGTACCTGTACACTATATGTACATTGTAGTACAGAAATATCTAACTTATTTTATACATTAATATTAAATTAGTATATACATTATGACGTATCTATTATACTAGTAATATATTATTTAATTTTTTCTAATACTTTATTATGATTAAATGAGTTTTGATAAGCTATTCATTGCAACAAGGTAATGGCATGTTAATCAATTATGCCCCATATATGAACTGCAGGGAATTCCAAGATAATGCCCACACTCATGGAACTTTTGCAGTATGTTTGCTGAGAGCTAGTGGGGAGCTGAAATCGTGGAGGCCGACTGGAGTGACACTGATAAGTTGAAAGTGAAAAGACTTCCTGACTGATTGTACAAGGAGGTTTCAAGGAAAGAATGTATGGAAAATAGCTATGAAGTTCTCAGCCTGATGTTTATTACATATAGTGATGCTGCAACCAGACATTGGTAAAATTTATTAAGAATTTTGTACCAAATGAGGCTCTTTAAAACAAATACTCATTTGTTTATTTTGGAGAATGAAATAGTTACCACTGGCATTATAAAACAAACATTTGACCCAAATCAATTTGGGGTCAAATGAACCAATAAAAAATAATGTTTAAAAAATGGTACAAAAACAAGCACCACATGTACTCACCAATCAAATTGGTATTAACTGATCAACACTTATGTGCTGTAGATAGATAGTAATAACATCTATCAGGTGTCAGGCAGGTTGGTGGGTAGGAGGGGATGGGTATATTCACACCTAATGAGTGCAGTGTGCACCATCTGGGGGATGAACACAACACGCTTGAAGCTCTGACTCAGGTGGGACAAAGGCAATATACGTAACCTAAATATTTGTAGCCCCGTAATATGCTGAAATTAAAAAAAAATGGTATAATCTTTGTCCTCAAGAATCTCACATTCCAGAAGGAGAAAAAAACATATACAAGATAATACACTGTGATGATTGTCATACTAAAATACAAATAAAGGTTTAAAAACATAAAGACTAATTGCTCGTGAGAGAGTTTGGGAGAAGTTTTTATGAGGTGAAACTTCAGATAAGCCCTCAATAATGTATTATCTGAATGATAAAGAACCTTAAGTTTTAGTACTTTCAAAGAAAACCAAATGCCTGTGCAGATATTTGAATTTCTGGAAGATTATCATATTTCTGAACTAGAAAAAGAAGGGCAGAGATGCATGAGATAATATCCAATAGATAAGCAGACACCAATATGAAGACATGTAAAATACGATAAGTGTTTGGAATTATTTTAGTGCAATGAGTAGCCATTGATGGGTTTAAGTACAAGGGTGACTGAAAACAGAATGATAAAACATGAAAATGAAAATCACAAGAAAAAATTCACAAACTGAAAATACCTGCTCAAATATTCATAAAATCTGTTAGTCACTGAGTTAATTTAAAACTGAGTAATCAATTCTCACCCGTAAGGTAAACAAACTTCTAGATTATGTGCCACTGACATTCAAATAGTTAAATTGATAATTTTAACTAAATGATGGTTTCGAATAAGCTCAAACTATTATCTTCTCCAATATACTGATTTTATTTATAAAAGAAAAATAGTTTCTTACATCAGCAGGAAGTTGATCTCGAGTAAAGATTGGCCATGTTTTCCAATATAAATCATGACGAAATCTCTTATGAATATGTTCCCCAAAGCCATAAATATATTCACTGGGAAGTCTGGTGGAAATCTGTAAATACTGGTCGGAGTACACCAGGGGACCAATGCTGGTGTCAAACCTACACCATAAAATAAATTCATAAATGATCTATGGACATATATAAAATGTTCTACCATATGAGTTTATGTTAACATCATTCAGAATATTTCATTTTAAAAAGGTCAGTCTTTATATGTGGTCACTTTTTAAGAAACACTCAAATGATTCCATTTACCAGAACTTGTTCATTTTATCAGTACAATTTGCTTCGTCATCGCCAATACCATTCATATGCATTCCCTCCTCTAAGCTTCATTAGAACCTTAAAATCTAACTACCATTATCAATCTCATTTCACAAGTGACACAAATTGGGAAAATTGTTTTCAAAGGTCATAAACTTCAAAGGTCAGCAGAGCCAGGTCTCAAGCCCAGTTCTGTCTTGTTCCAGTGACTGACTTTTAAAATACGGTATTATACCAGTTTCCCCACATCTAACATTTATGTAAAAATTAAATTCAAAATCATTTTGTCCAAAAAAGAAAAAAGTTGTATATTTTATGCAGACCAAATATATACTATAAGAATTGTTAAAGTGTATTGAATATATTTTGTTTTCATTTTTATTGATAAATAATAATTTTATATACATTGAGCCCTCTGTATCTGTGAGTTCTGAATCTGTGGATTCAACTAACTATAGATGGAAAATATTTGGGAAAAAATGATTGGTCACCTGTGCCCTCTGCATGGACAGACTTTTTTTCTTGTCATTACATCCTAAACAATACTGAATAAGAACTACTTACATAGCCTTTACATTGTATTGGGTATTATAAGTAATGTAGAAATCATTTAAAGTATCCCGGAAGATGTGTCTAGATTATAAGCAAATACTACACAATACTAGAACCCATACCCCAAAGATACCAATGGATGATTTTTATTTATGAAGTATTTATGGTATGTTTTGATATATGTTATTGAATTTACTGAATTTTTAAATCAAGATAATTAACATATCTATCAACCCACATTCTTTTTTTCTGGTGCAAACAGTTAGAATCTACATTACTCTCTTAGCAATTTTGAAATATACATTAAACTTATTAACTATAGTCATTATGCTGTGCAATAGATCTTGAAAAGTTATTCCTTCTGTCTGACCCTTTGACCAACATCTCTGCATTCGCTCCAACCTCCAACCTCTGATAACCACCATTCTGCTCTCCACTTCTATGATTTTGACATTCTTAGATTCCATATATAAGTGAGATTATGCAGTATTTTTCATTCTGGGCCTGTTTTTTTCACTTAGCATTT
>CM052436.1:79871966-79908268 GCA_028533085.1 Varecia variegata | reverse complement strand
CGGTATGGATTTCCATCTATTTACATGCTCTGCGATTTCCTTCCTCAGTGTTTCGTAGTTCTCCCTATAGAGGTCCTTTACCTCCTTAGTTAAATATATTCCTAGGCATTTTATTTTCTTTGTTGCTATTTTGAAGGGTATTGTTTTAACAAGTATTAGTGAAATATTTTTGAGTTATTGAGATGGGAAAAATTTCTATATCACACTAGCCTGTTAAAAAATGAAATATTGTGCTAATTAGCAAACTATGTCTTTCTGGTACTAACCAATAGATTTGGTCAAACTTTTCACTGATTGTAGAATAAGTAATGAATATGTACCATGTTTTAGGTATGAGGAAAGAATCACTTTTTTCTGTTATTTAATATTGAAGTAATGGAAACTAAAGAAAATTACAATATTAAGTATAAAATCTAAAATCTAAAATCTAGCCCTAACTAGACTTACTGAATTATAATTGAGAGCACATTGTTTGTAAGAATGAAACATTTTGAAAAAGATAGTGTGCTTCTACCTTTATTTATTTTATTGTATAAGAAAAAAATTCAAACATTGACCATTGTAATTCAGAAAATTATATATGCCTAAGAGAGAAAAAAACATATAATTGTATTGCTGTAATTTTGGTACATTACAATTAAATATTTGAAGTTGATGTATTTTCATAAAATACAACATGAAAAGACTTCTGTAATTTCTTTAACTTCCCACAAACAAAATCCAATTTGATTAACAACACAAAGTTCACTGTGATAAGAAGATCAAAGTACAATAACAATTCATTCTCCTCCATTAAATTACCTACTTTATTGGGATTATATTTTATGAAAATATTTAAACACAATGTCCCAGTTTTCAATGAACTATGCATATGTCCTTTGCATTATGCATATGTCCTTTGAATTAAAATGAATATATTCTGACATCTTTTTAATGCATCCTAAAATGCCTTCATTCATTTATTCAACTAATAGTTATTGAAAATCTGCTATTTTCAATGCACTTTTCAGGTACTGGGCCTGAATCAGTAAGAAGAAAAAGAAAAGTATCTCTGTCCTTATACATTGGAGCTTATACTCTAATGGAAAGTAATAGACAACAAACATGTTAAGTAAGTGTATTATATAGTATGTTAGAACACAGTAAGAGCTATGTGGGGAAGAGAGTAGAAAGTGATTGGGTATGCCAGGGTACAGCATTGTTACAATATTTTGTATTTTTAAATTAACATATGTTAAAATTATATTTTATTAGTATATACTTTTATGGGGTTTAACACATGTATAGATTTAATGTAATCAAAATTGCAATCAAGATAAGAACAATTCCATCAATCCCCAAAATCTCCTTTGTGCTGCCTCTTTGCAATCAAATCATTCCCCAATGCTAAATCTTGACCAACACTAACCTGTTCTCCATCTCTATAGTTTTATATTTTCAGGAATTCCTTTTAAATGGAATTATATACTAGGTATCCTTTTACAACTAGTATCTTTCAACCTACAGAATGCCCTTGATATTTATTCAAATTTTTACATATACCAATAATCCATTCCTTTTTATTACTCTATAGTATTTTATTGTATGAAATGTACCACAGTTTGTTTATCCATTCACCTGTTGAATTGTTTCCAGTTTGGGGCAAATATGAACTGAATTTCTATAAGTATGTGTATACAAACTTTTGAGTGAACATAAGTTTTCATTTAGGGTAAATCAAGTGAGCAAAATTGTGGGATTTTATGGTAACTGTATGGTTCAATTTATAAGAAATTGACTAACTAGTGTTCAGAATGACTGTATCATTTATCATTCCTTCTAGAAATTTCCCTTTGCCTATTCATATAAAATTTAGAATTGGCTTGTTTATATTGACAGATATCATGCTGGGATATTAATTGTAATAGCATTGAATCAATTGTGTTTGATGGAAAAACTGGATACTATATAGTCTAGCTAAGCTTACACATGAAACTAACCATCACAGATTCCTTGGGATTTCCTAGGTAGATAATCATATCATCTATGAATAGGAAAATTACATTCTTCTTTTCCCAATCTATATGATTTTTCTTTTCTTATCTTACTCTACTAGCTAGAACTATCAGAACAATGTTAAATAAGAATGGTGAGAATACATATTCTTCTTTTTTCATTATATTACATAAAACTATTCAATCTTTCAACTTTCAGATTGTTGTTAGCTGTAGACATTTTGTATACACTCCAATCAGATTTAAGAAATTTCCTTTTGTCCCAAGTTTGTTGAGAGTTTTTATTATGAATAGATGCTGAATTTTATCAAAAATGCATTATTTATATAATAATGTCATAGGTTATTTATTTTTGTATATTGAATTAGCCTTCCATTACTGGGATAATCCTCACTTGCATATAGAGCTTTGGGGTTTTTGTTTCTGTTATGTGTAAGTATTGATAGACTCAACTTGCCAACATTTTGTTGAGGATTTTTGTGTTCATAGCAGATACTAGTGTGCAGTTTCCTTGCTTGTACTCTACTTTTCTGGTTTTACTGTTAAGATCATGCTGGCCTCATAAAAAACATTTAGGAAGTTTTCTTTGATTTTCCTGTACTATCTGGTGCAGAATTGACATTATTTCTTCTTTAAATATTGGTAGAATTCATTAGTTTAAATGTCTTGGATTATAAACTTTTTTCAAATGATTATTTAATTACAATTCCAATATCAAACAGTTATATAATTATTCAAGTTATGTATTTCACCTGGGTGAGTTTTGATATTTTTTTAGTTTTGGTGCATTCTATTTAAGTTTTCTAATTTATGTGCATAAAGTTGCTCATAGCATTCCCTTATCCTTTTAATGTCTATGGAGTTATTAGTGATACCATCTCTTCCATTCCTGGTATGAGTAATTTGTGTTGTCTCTCTTTTTTTCTCTTTCCTTTTGGTTTGGGTATTTATCTACTGATTTACCTTCTTACAAAATCAGTTTTGGTTTCTTACTTTTCTCTATTATTTGTTTTCTGTTTGTACATTTAATATAACTATCGATAGGGTTGGGCTTAGGAATACCATTACAGATATTCCTCAACTTACAATGGATTCACATCCAAATAAACTTATCAAAATATCTTAAGTTGAAATGTTAGAATGAGTTCATCTGGACACAACCCTATTGTAAATTGAGGAGGATACTGAATGCATGTTGCTTTTGCACTATTGTAAAGTTGAAAAATCATTAAGTTGAACCATTATAAATCAGGGACTGTATATTACTTGTTTTCTGTTTGTTCCCTCAGGTTTTCATTTATGTGTTTCTCTTTTCCTGCCTTCTTTTTAAAGTTTTAAAACATATTTAGCATCTCTTTTTACTTATTTACTACATTTTTGAGATACATTTCTTTCTACAGCTTTTTAAGTGGGGTCTTTAAGCATTAAAACACATATACTCAACGTTTGCTTTCTATTCTGATATATAAAGAGCATGGAAGTTGTCACGACATCCCAACAACAAATACAAAGCTGAACATACTAAAAAGCAACAATTCTTCTTAGATTCATCAGAGAAGTGAGGTCACAGGGCAAACTGCTGCCCCCAAAAGTGGAGAAACAAGCAGGTGGATACAGAAGATCACAACTTAATAAAGCAGAAAGTTCCACAGGAACCAATGCCAAAGTAGAAAAAACTGAGCTGTAATTGATAAATTCCTGGGGGCTCAGTGTCACAACTCTGAGTGCTAAAAACTCTTAGGGTACTCAGGCATAGGTGGAGAGGCAATCACTTGTTAGTTTTAACTCCAGAAGCTTACCATGAATAATGGTGATAAATCTCATCATGCTTTCAGCAGGCATAGGGAAAAAGAAATATTTTGAAATATGCTGGAGCATATTTCATATTTCTGTTCTTCTTAACAGGGCCTGCCCTTGAGAGAAACTATTATACCAGAGGCTAAATTATTAGAAATTTTTAAAGCCTAACTGACTTTGGGGAAGGGAAATACCCAACTCCAGCCACTCTAGCCATCCTGTCCTGGAATGAGAAACACCACTTTGATATTGGGATGGAGTTCACCAATAAAAGGAGGATGTGTAGGATCATTACCAACAATAAGCAAAATCTTGAAAGATATGTTATTCTATAAACAATACTTCTTCATTTGGCCAGCATAGCAATTCAGCAGGGCATTTTGGTGAAAGAGCTGGGTCATCCATGACTTCTTACTGCTCCTGTAGTGCACTGGCAGTATGTGCTTGTTGATAGGCTTGAATGCTCTGGAGTTCTCAGGGCGCCAGATCACAAAAGATTTCAATGTGTAGCCCGAAACACTGTCCCCAAGCAAGACTATTAATTTATGCTTAAAAGCCTTGAAACCTGACATTGACTTGGCCTTTTTATAGATGAAAGTTCTTTCAGGTATCTGTTTCCAGAATAAGGAGGTTTTGTCCATACTGAAGATTTGTTCTGGCAAGTAATTTTTCTCCATGATCAGCTTATCTAGAGTTTTAAAAAATGCCTTCACATCAACACTGACAGACTCATCACTCACTTTCAGATTATGTAAAAATAATGATTCTTGAATCATTCCATATACCCAGAGCCAGCAATAAATTCAAATCATAGTAGGGTCTAGAGTTGTCTTTCAACATTAGAAATAAACTCTTTGGTTTGGCCATGATTGTCGAGGTGCTAAGAGGAATCCTCTTCCATGTCTGGTCTTCAAGCCAGGTTATTACAAGTTTCTCCATATCTGATATAGGTCCTTTTCAAATTTTTGATAGTCCCATTGCCTTCAATGAATCGGATCCTTTAACAGTTTCCATCACATGGTTCTTCTTCTTTAAGATGGTAGCTAGTGTAGAATGGAACATGCCTGACTGGTGAGCAATAACCATCACTACCTTTCCACCTTCATAGTCCTTAATCACTTTTAATTTTGTGTTCAGGTCAAACACTCAGTGTGGCCTCTTACAGGCAACATTAGCAGTGGATTTTGTATGCTTAGGGACCATGATGAATAAAACCACAAGAGATTAAATCAAGCACAGGACAAAATAATACAAATAAGAGATGCATTAAGCACACTTTATATGAGGCTGCTGCACACTGTTTTATTGTAAACTTTTTTTTATAGGTAGAAGGTTTACACTCTAAAATAATGATAAAAATTATAGAGGAGTAAATACATAAACCAGTAATGTAGTCATATATTATCATTATTAAGGATTATTACCATTATTAAAGATTAACCTATACATAATTGTAGGTATTATAATTTTACATGACTGGCAGTGCAGTAAGTTTTTTTACAGCAGCATCATTACAAACACATGAATATTGCATTGTGATGACTACACCATCACTAGGCAATAGGAATTTTTCAGCTCCATTATAATCTTACGGGAATATCATTTTATATATGGTCCAAGGATGACTAAAATGTTATTATACAGCACATGACTGTATACAGGAAATGAGTACTAATGTCCATAAAAATAACTGGTAGGTCAAGTGAAAAGAAATTGTAACCACTCAACTTTCCTAGAAATATCAGAAGACTAATTAACCAATTGAGAGAAAGGGAAACCAAGTGAGAGTAGATCATAACTAATTTCTTAATATCTCTGGACTTTCCTTGAATTTAAAAAGATTTAAAAAGATAATGTTTTAAATAACATTTATAAAGGAGAAGATAACTTTGATATTTGGCCAAAGATAAAGGAAAGGCAATAAAGGGAAAAAAATGAAAATGTGCAAGTGTCCTTTGATACTGATTCCAGACGATTATATAAAGTTTTCAACATAGTAGGTGCTCAATAAATATCTGTTAAATGAAGGTAATGATTTATCAGTATGATATTAAATGTTTTCTTCATGTCATAACGTTTCAGGAATTGTGAGGTTTACTTGTTTGTTGTTTTTTCCATGTGTTTATTTCTAAAACCATCATAAATTCAGGATGGTTAACATCACCATACCTTAAACCCATGGCAATTGGCTGTCCTATCCAGTTGACTGAACATTGGTCTAGGAGACAGGAGATCTTGCTAAGCTACCGGATACTTAAATTTGAGACTGAGCAAGTCATTTCACATTCACCTCAGTCTTCTCATTAATACAGTAAATTTTATTGTAACTAAGGCTCTGTCATTCTATGATAGCTAATTTTTCCATCTCAGATAAATATTACTTTTCAACACTTTCTGTCTTTTGCTACCAAAATAAAATGCTAGGTCTAAAATTAAGAAATTTTTATTTGTGTGTAATCTGTATTTTTGCACATTTATAGAATAGCATTAAAAATAATCTCTTTAGATCCACCTATCTGAGGTAAACAAAGTAACCTCAAATATCTGAGTTCTTCTTCCCCCTTCCTATTCTTATTTCTATGTATCTGCCCTTTACAAAGGTGCAATTATCCTTTCTGACTCACTAATCCCTTTACTTTCTTTTTATTCTATCACCCTACTGATAATATGCCTACTGATGCCTGCTAACCATTATGTCAAGTTTTGCAGTTAGGATGACTGAGGAATGCAGGGGGGAATAGACATTGAATAATATGATTACTATTGCTTGAGCACTTTATGGATTAGAAAGGCCACAGGTGTGGATCAGATGTGACTGGGATAATAATAGAAATAAAGATTGCACATGAGGATTATGACAATAAGAGAGATCAGCAGATCAGATCTATTGATAACTAAATAATAAGAGAATTTTAATCATACAGAACTACATTTTGTTTCTAAAGTCTAACTCCAGAAATCAAGAATGGAAGCACATTATGTAAAATAAGTAGTATATGCATTCATTTATTTAAATTACAATTTCCTTTGTTTCAAAGTTAGCCTCACGACACAAGAGAATACAAGAAAAGAAGCCATAAAGAAAGTTAGATGTGGGAAGATGTAAATTTAAATTATATCTCCTTCTACATGTGTTTTGTGATAAATAACATTTAAATATTTTCTGCATTAAGCAAAAAATAAGAATCTGCAATTAAATCAGATTAAATTTATTTTTAGTATTTTGGTGGTCACTGAGCTACAAAAGAGAAGAGGTACATATATGCTATTTATTTGGAACAAATATTTTCTATTATTATAACATCAGTACTCAAAGTAATGCCAACAAGTCCCAGTGAATTTTTTGAGATATCATGAGACTACATTTTCTCTTTCAATATCACTAATAACAAAATAATTTTAAGAAAAGCAGCCAACAGAAGAGAAATCTGTGAAGGCAAATGACCAAAAGTCATGTAACATAGACATGGAAAGATAATAGCATTCAAAACACAAAGAAAAATGGTCAGATTCAAAGAAGTCCTTTAACCACTGAAAATGTCCAATATTACATGACTCTACCTTATGTTGACCTTTTATTTTCAAAATTCACACATTGATTGAAATAAAATCAATTACTTGGAATTTTTTGGATACTTTAGGTCACTTTATAAAGTTACCTTGCTCTAAAAGGAAAAAAAAAGTCTTCATGAAAAAGCTAGGCTCTGCAGAAAATTATTTTAAGAAATAAAGACTTTAAAATGATAATTTTGGCAGAGTTATTACAGCAAATTTTTGAATTAAAATGAAATATCTGATATCTGTAATGAAAATGATTTCCAGTAAATGAAAGGAAGGAAAGTGAGTTCAAATTTCTAAGCTTTTATATAAATCACTTTGCTATTCTCATTATTTAATTTGATCTTCAAAAGAAAAAACATATAAACAGCAGTTGTTCTACATAAACTGAGCAGTTGTTCTAGAGTTACAGGTGGAGAAGAGGAAGTTCAATGTCCACAGTCAGTGGGATACCCAAAGGTTTCTATCTCTGAAGGCCATGATCTTTGTGTTAAAGCATGAATAACTTTGGAGTTTAAACTATCTTATATTTTAAATAATACATAATGAGTATCTGAAATACATGGGTGAAGGTCCAGAGTTCATCAGGTCATTTTTATTTATAAGGATACATTATCTTCATTATGACAGTGTACATGCAGGGAGCACATGTCATAAGGGAGACTAGTTTCCAATAAGAAACTGTCAAGTAAGGCATATTTCATCACTGTCAACCACAGACACTAGAGATGTGAAAAGGAAGTGACAGTTTTTGAATTAAGTAAAGACAACAATTCTTATCAAATTACCAATGTCATTTTTCACATAATTAAAAAAGATACTAAAGTTTATATGGAACCAAAAAAGAGTCATAATAGTCAAATCAATTTTAAGCAAGAAGAACAAAGCTAGAGGTATCAGATCACCTGACTTCAAATTATACTAGAAAGCTATGGTAAACAAGATAGCATGGTACTGGCATAAAAATAGACACATAGATCAAAGGAACAGAATAGAGAATCTAAAAATAAAGTCACATTCCTACAACCAACTGACCTTCAACAAAGTTGAGAATGATATACACAAGGAAAGGACATCCTATTTAATAAATGGTGCTGGGAAAATTGGATTGCCATATGCAGAAGAATAAAACAACATTATCTCTCACCATATGCAAAAATTAACTCAAGAATGATTAAAGATTTAAATGTAACAACTTAAACATAAAATCCTATAAGAAAACCTAAGAAAAACTTCTCGACATTGGTCTAGGCAAAGCATTTATGACTAAGTCCTCAAAAGCAAAGACAATAAAAGCAAAAATAGACAAATGGGACTTAAATAAAGAGCTTCTGTACTGCAAAAGAAAGAAAACCTACAGAATGAAAAAAAATATTTGCAAACTATACATCTGGCAAAGGGCTAATACTAAGAATCCACAAGGAACACAACAAGAAAAAAATAACCTCATTAAAAATGGGCAAAAGAAACAACAGTCATTTTTCAAAAGAAGGCATACAAGCAGAAAACAAACATATGAAAAAATGCTCAACATCACTAATCCTCAGAAAAATGCACATTAAACCCACAATGAGATCTTACACCAGTCAGAATGTCTACTACTAAAAAGTCAAAAAACAACAGATATTGGAGAGGATACAGAGAAAAGGAAATGCTTATACACTGTAAATGGGAATGTGTATTAACACAACCTCTATGGAAAATATAATAGTATGGAGATTTCTCAAAGAACTAAAAATAGGACTACCATTGGATCCAGCAATCCCACTATTGGGTGTCTATCCAAAGGAAAAGAAATCATTATATAAAAAATATACCTGCACTCATGTTTGTCTCAACATTATTCACAATAGCTGTCATGGAATCAACCTACATATGCATCAAGGGATGATTGGATAAAGAAAATGTGGTATATATACCATGAAATACTACTTAGCCATTAAAAAAGAATGAAATCATGTCTTTTGCAGCAACATGTATGGAACTGGAGGCCATTATCCAAAGTGAAATAATTCTGAAACAAAGTCAAATACTGTATGTTCTCACGTATAAGTAGGAGCTAAACAAGGGATATCCATGAACATACAGAGTGGAATAATAGACACTGGTGACTCCAAAAGGTAGAAGGGTGGGAGGAAGATGAGGAATGAAAAATTACCTGTTGGGTACAATGTATACTGTTTGGCTGATTAGTAAACTAAAAGCCAAAACTCCACCACTGTGCAATATATCTGCATAGCAAAACTGTACTTCTACCTACTACATCTATAAAAATAAAAAAGGAGTGCATGCAAATTGTTGTATATCCAAGAGTGTTTTTATAGCCTAAGCATATCTAAGACTCTCATCCACCTTCAGAAACTCTAATAGAAGCTATATTTAGAAATCTTGGGAATTTTTGTGTACCAACTATAATGTTTATTTGAATTACTGACTCTTCCTAAGGAGGAGATAACTGTCAGTGTATTACTACAGCATCTTTTAAAATTTTCAATGGTCAAGTTTTCTCTCATCCTTGCTGGCTGAAATTATTTACCTTTTCTCTGTATCCCTAATCATTACCTAAATCTTGCTTACAGAGGTTGCACTAAAATAAGCACTTACCTAAACAATTAACTATGGTCTAGCCAATCCATTACTACTTCCAAGTTAAGTCAAGGCTTATGAAGTATTACAATGTCTTCCTGATATGTGTTAAATATGGGCAACAGGGGGAAGATGACTTTTTACATAGCCTACCAAAAACTATTTAAAAGATTTCTGGATCTTAGAATTAGCATTTCGAATCAGTGGGAAAAAGGATTATTCAATAAAGAATGTTAAAAGAAAAGAGTAGTTTTGGAGAAACAACTAATGTTTGAAGTACCTCACCAAAATAAATCCTAGATGAACTGAAAATTTTAACATAAAAAAATGAAGCTGTAAAATACTAGAAGAAAACACAACAAATTGTCTTATGTATTCTCTTCTTTTTTAAAACAAGCACTCAGTAAGGAATGTATCTAAATGTTTCAAAACTCAGAAGCTAAAAAGAGAACATATTGATAAATTAAATACATACAAATTTAAATGTTCTTCTTAGTTCAAAATACCCTAAACAAAAAAAAAGATTAAATGAAAAATTGAGAAAATTTTGGCAATTTATATCCAACACCAAAGGTTATTTTCTGGAATTAAGATAATCTCTTACAAATCAATAAGAAATAGACCAATGGTCTAATCAAAAATGACAAAAGATATGAACTAGCATTACCCAGAAAAAAATAGCTCTTAGAAAATTAACTCACTCATAATAGGAGATATAAATATTAAAACTGCCAGATCATTCACCCCAAGCAATAAGATACTTGGATAACACTGTGATGTAGAATGCATGGAAAACAGTCCTTTCTATATGTTCAGCTGGGTAGGAAATTGCTGTCATCTTGGTGAATAGCCATTTTAAAATATCTACTAAAATTAAAAATGTATATGTTTGTTGACCCAGAAACACTGCCCATAGGTCTTTTTTCTACATTTAAAATTGTATACATTAAGATGTAGTTTATTCGCTACAGTTTTGTTTATAATAGCAAAATATGAAAAGAATCTATAAGTTGAATATTTTATAACTAGTTAAGTTATGGTGCACATATATGTAGAGGATATTAGAAAAGGCATAAAGGCCTGGGTAAAGGGTCTGTGAGAAAGGTGGAAATCTGACAGTCCTGCAAAGGGGACTTGGGATATGATTGTTATCAGCCAGCTGCACACAGCAGGCTTTGGAATGTATGGAAGTGTGACTGGTGTTGGGTCCCTGCCCTTTCCTTTATGGCCTTAAGGAACAACAAGGAAATAATAAGATAATTATAAGTTTAATGTATATCACTAAATAGACTTGTTTAGAACAATATGCTTACTATATGACACCAAAGATTTTATCTATATGTTTTTTACTGTAAAACACATATACCTTTCCCTACAGTAAATATGGAGATTTAGAGAGGTTCGAGAGCTCTTTGAAACTAAGAGTCTCTCCTCCTCCTTCACCCTGAGATTGTGATCTGGAGCATTCTTCATTGCGCCGCAACACTGGTAGAGATGCTGGACAATCTCTGCAATATAAAACAGAATATTGCACAGCAATTTTAAAGAAAGGCAGGTATGTAGTGGCTTACATGGCAGGACCACCAAGGGAAAAAGGTTAGGAACAAAATAGTGTCCATAGAATATACCATTTATGTATAAAATATGTATGCATATATATTTGTAAATGTATAGAATGTCTATACATACAGAAGCCACTGATAATAGTAATTGCCTCCTAGAAAAGAACTAGATATCTATAATGTTTGAATATATATATATATATATATATACACACACATACATATATATCCCCCACACATACACACACACCCCAGCCACTGTCCCTAGGGTCTTTTTCTTCTTACTACTGCTGAGCTCCATGAGGCATTCACTTTGGTAGCCTGCTTGGTGCAAAGGGAAAAACGGAATCAGAATTAGCTAGTGTTAGTTCTGTATGCAAGTCTCAGCTTTGGCATTCATTGACCATGTAAGTGCCCTAACTTTTCTTTGTCTCAGTTTACCTTATCTATGACGCAAAGATAAAAATCTTATTTTCCTGACAGACTGTTTATCATAGTAAATCAGGTCTTGGACTTTGGGATTACAGATTAAGTTCTTACTCTATTTCATGGCTTTGTGTCCCTAACAAGTTAGTGAACCTATTTATGCTTCAGTTTCATAATTTATAACATGAAAATAATAGTAGTACATATCTCCTAGCAGTACCAATGAAAACACTGAGGTTCAGAAAGGTTAAGTGATGTGGTTCGACACATACGGACTATTATAGATGAAAAAGACTAGATTTGTTGTCTGATTAATTTAGTAATGTATTTATAACATCATAGGGTAAATTCTCAATCAGAATTTCCTTACTACCAATATAAAGAGAAAGTACACACATACATTTTCTTAAAATTGTTCTTAACATAAACTTTGTGGTCATGATGTAATTTAAAAGAGGTTTTTTTTTTTTTTTAATTTTTGAAAGTGTATTTAAATTACTTATACAAAGAGTAAACTAGAATATTACACCTCTGGGAATTTTAATATTAGTATCTGACATACAACTTAATGTGTATTATAATTGTCCCAATAGAATAGCATAGTTATGCCAAATAAAAAAAAAAGACAATCAAGTATACTCCTTTAAAATAATGAAATAAAGATTTATATAAAATAGCTTGATTAAACAGTTGTATTGGAACCATAGCAAAACAAGTATTTTAGAGCTGGAAGAAAACTTAGAGACCGAATCCCTTCTTTACAAAACTAAAATACACATTGTGTTATCTCTGGGTCATGCACCAAAGGCCTTACTAAGATATTACAGACCACTCTCGCACTATGTAAGGACAGGGATTATGTCTCTTGTTTGGGGACACTATATCTCCGCTGCCTTGTGCAGTAGCTGGCATCTGGCGTCTGGAAGGCACTCAATAAATATTTGCTGAAAAATTAATTCTGCAAAAAAGTAAGCATTAATTACATGTTTAATTATGTTTTATTGTAAGAATATTTTTAGTTATTAAAACAATGGAATGTATCTCTGTTACCAGGGCTAGTCCTAGTTACAGATTACTCAAGGAATTCTTTCAGCACTACTTTTATTAAATTCTCCTTCCACCGGATAGGGTTTTGTCTACTCATACCAGGTTTGAAAATTCCTACTTAATCACTAATGGACCAGGCAGCGTAGAGATGGTGGTCAAAGGATCAAGATTAAATTACTACTGCCACCACCTGAAATTTGGCTATTAGGTCAACTCCCCAACATGACATTTCTCAGATTATTTTGAGCCCTGAAGAAATAAGATGTGGGGCATTTTGATGTGACTTAATGGGAAATCTTCATGGATATATCCATAGCAGCAATAAATTTTGAGGTTAGGGGAATTAGAGTATTAAAAAAATTACATCAAGTCATGGGGCATGTGGAAGGGTAGCCAGGTAAGATGAAATTAATACGGGAGAGGGATCCTAAAACTGAAAAATGGATATTCAAATATAAACCTCAACTCTTGCATAATTGTACCAAAGACTTGTACTGAAGATTATAATGAATGTAAAAAGTTACAGATTGTGCTGAACTTAACAAACAGGTGTATCCTTATGTAAACTGAATGTAAATCAAATCACACAGTTATAAAGTTAGATAAAGCCTTTAAGGTGACTTCTTTTAACATGAAGAAATAGATATTAATAGTAAATGATTTACCCAAAATCAGAGTTCTATGACACATATCTAGAATCTAAGTCACCTTCCTCTCAGTTCAATAATATTTTCACCTTACCACATTATCTCACTTCAAACATTTCAAATTAAGTAACATTTTATATGCATTAAAAGGACTGTTTTTATTAATGCTAATTAATTTTTAAGCATTAGATATTCTTAAATGTAGATCAGACTTTAAAAGTAAAAAATATTAATTTAGCCAGCATTAAGAGAACTACCCAAACTTAGGGATTTTGAAACTTTTTCATTTCATTGTTGTTTTTTTTTTTTTAATTTCAGCACATTACAGGGGTACAAATGTTTAGGTTGTGTATATTGCCTTTGCCTCACCCGAGTCACAACTTCAAGGGTGTCAATCCCCCAAATGCTACATACTGCACCCATTAGGTGTGTATATACCCATCCCCTCCTCCCCACTCCTTGGCAACCTCCCACCCCAACCAAAATCTCAACTTTTAAGTTAATATTTAAAAGTAATTTCTTTTATAAAAAGTTTTTTTTTTTTTAAAACAAGTGATGCTCTTGGTTTGTCATTAGGACCACCACATAGTGAGACTGAATCTTGTTAAGCTACCCAAACTCTCTCCTAGTCCCCATTTTAACCAACCAATGCATGACAACACTGGATGATTGTAGGGGTGCATTCCATACCGTGAAACTCTCAATGAAGCTCAAAGGTTCACACAGGTCTTGGTCTTGCAACCTTGGTCTCTTCAACACCTACTAAGCTGTAATAGGCCTAAATAATATTTAATATCACTACTGGAATTAAAACTATTTTCAAAGACTTCAGTTCAAGAAAAGATTTAAAGTTATGCTATGAAGAGCAATCTGACAAAGGAAGACTATATTAATTCCCATGAGAATTTTTTTATTCATGTTAACATTTTTTCAATTATAAAAATTTAGTAGCATGTACATATACACCACCCCCAAATTATTACTACAATCTCTATTTCATAGTAGATCTGCTTTAATAGGAAAAGCTATTAGGAGTCTTATAGTAATTTATCTACTTTAGAAAGGAAATGGCCTTTTAATATTTTCCATTGCCTTGTAGTTTTTTCATTTTTTATTTCTATAGAAAAAATATAATATTTTTTGGAGAGTGACATTAACTAATAACAGTGGAAAAGGGGAGAAAACCTTTGTGAACAGTGTAACTGTATATTCAATAAGGATTACAAACTATAGGACATGATGACTAGATTAATCAACAGGAAGTCCACAAATTTTTGTACCCTCAATATTTCACTAAAACCAATCATAAAATCTCAACTGAAGTTATAATTAGTAATTAATTTATTTATGTGACTAGACAAAATACAGAATAGAGATGATTTGAAATTTCATTATTTGTTTCACACCAACGTTGACATTTGGTAAGAAAACCAGGAAGTGATCAACTACATGCACCCAAAACCCCAAGACAGAAATCTCAGATATTCAGTTTCTTTTTCAGACGCATTACTAGTTCAAATACCAAAACTCAAGGAATACTGCCACTTGGAGTGAAAAAAAAATTCTACTATCATTTTAAATAAGCATTTAAGATAAAAGTTAACAGTTTGCATGGAGTAGAAAAAAAAATTAGATAATGTTAAAACAAATGCTAACAATTTAGTGTAATTACAAAAATTATCCCTTTTACTTAAGTATGCCTTAAGAAAAAAAGTACAAATTGTATTTACATAATTTTACACTTTGTCTTTGACTTCTTTTTCTTCTTTTTACCATCTTCACTCCTACTTTCTTTGTGTTTTCAAATTTCTCAAACTGGAAGATATCATCAATGTGGAAGATATCATCAATATGGAAGATATGGAAGATATCATCAATACCCTGTCTTGTCTTGGGAGATGTTTCCATAAAAAGAATTCTGTAGCTTCTTGCGAAGTGCAGGGCTTGTTTTGTGTCTAATGTCTTTGAAGGCAAACCACGTTTTTTTTCCTACTGGGACTATAGGTACATCTTCAGAGTCTTTATTTAACTCTTTTAATTTGTTCTTGATAATAGCTTCATGTGATTAGTATCATTTATGGTAAATACACAAAGAAAGCCTTCCCCATGCCTCATGTACTGATACCTCATTGCACTGTACACCTCTTCATCTGCTATGTCAATAATATCCAAGAGACACGTTTCTCTATCAATTACTACTTGCTTCCCGTAGGAATACTCTATTGTTGGATCATATTCATCCACAAAGTGATTCTGAATTAGCTGTATCTTCAAGATACTCTTGCCTACACCACCAGCTCCAACCACCAGAAGTTTATATTCAGTCATTTTCAGCAGGACGCTCTCCCGCACCTGGGAGCCATAGAGGCTCTGGCCCTCCACTACTACCTTCAGTGCCCCCTTGAGGTGAGGGGGTGGGGGTATTGACTGAGCAGCCGCCACTTTGGGGAGATTTTCAGTACGTTAACTTTAGAGCTTCTTATTAACCTATAATTGTCTTATGGCAATGAAAGCTGAAACATCTTATCACTCATTTTTATTGTATATTTCTCCTCTCTTTTTAAAAAGCAGTATTTAGCAAAATAATTTGAAAATTAAAATAAGTAGGATTTAATTTTGTCTTTGATTCTTGGGGCAGAGGGAGGGTTGGGATAAGCTTCAGAATAATTAAATATAAATGGCACAACATGGATTAGAAATTAAAAACTTGAACATATTAATATACATTAGTTTGGGTCAAGAACATATGTCCCTTTCTATGTGTTCTTTAATTCCAACTTGTTTGGGGATGTTTAAAATAACTTTAGTGTTTATGGTTCCAAAATTTATGGTACTACTAATGCTCTGTAATAAACATAATCTTTCAAAATGACTCTGGTTGGAGAAAACTGGAAATTCACAATTTGGCTATGAAACTAATTTATACAAATGATTTTCCTAAAGAACTCATATTTAGAGTATCAATGTTTAACATATATCTGATGCCAACCCCAAATTCAAGGCTCCTAAATATTTTTGCTGTTTAAAAATTTTCTCTTTCATTATAAACTTTATCCCTAATATCATCACACTCAATTAGTAAGTTTATTTTATCAGGGTCACCTTATGCCTCATTCTTGCTATTCAAATGATCAGCAATATTTGCATATATATACATATATATATATATATATATATACACCTTAATTAAAAATAATAGTTATTTGGATGAAGAGAGCAATGTAAAGGGAATAGATAGTGTCCTTTACTAAAAAAAGAAAAAAAAAAGTGTGAATCCCTCACTGATATACAAAGAAACATAGTATAATAGCATTATTAAAGATTAGAATAGAAAAAAATCATAGAAAGAACAGTTATAGTGAACTTTAAAGAGAATTCTTTCTATTCAGGTAAAATATGATTTAAGTAAAAGACTATGAAATGAAATAAATAACAGTCCAGGATGATCAATAAACATTTGTTTGAGGACGAAATGAATCACTCAAATGCATTCTTTACTTCCAAGTTTTAACCAGAATTTAAAAACTTATATTAGAAAAATAATGCAAGATCTACTGAGCATTCTTAGTCATTGAGTTAGAACATGTATATAAAGTACTGAACCTATGCAACAGTTGACAATTCAAGATAGGTAAAGAATATCTATGTAATCAATCAAAGAAAGTTCATGTTTAATTTTATGTGTTAAGCAAATATAAATGAAATAAAGCCATAAATCACAGAGTTGTTAGTAGTGTGTTCTTATTTTGAATAGGTTTGGCTAGTAAAGATCTTAATTTATTGATGCTTCATAGAACTATGTACCCTCTATTACCTATTCAGTTCACAACACATATTGAACAATGTCTTGAGTATTCTAAATGATTGTGAAGTCCAGGAGTTATTAATTTCAGAAATAACAAATCAATAATACCTAGCATTCTGTAGTATTGGCAAAAGTACTCATAAATTTCTCCAAATGTAAGATAAAAGAAAGGTATCTGACTGATTTATAAAGATGCTCATTACAGTATTCTTCAATTCCATTGACAGAATTGTTAGGACTGTCACATGTTCTATAAGATTAGAATAACTACAATGTAAATATTGGATGTTTTCCCTTTCAATATAATGTCTTCAAGTGTGGAGCTTTAACTGAACGTTGAAAGAAAGATACGTAAGAGCCTCATAGGAAATAATTTGTTTATACTGCAACTAATCAATCAGATTTGAAGGTATACATTTATATTATGAAAATAGTCAAACTACTAGAAGTCAACAGAAACAGATATTCTGATGCATTCTATGAGGCTTTCTACTTTGATATCAAACAGAGATTTATTTTCAATGTTTGAAAGAGTAATAAATATTTTCTCAAAAATTACTATGTAACAATCATTTCATCACTAGAACTTTACAGAGACAACATTCATCCAAAGATATACTTAAACTAGATACATTTTATTGTATGTAAATTATATTCTAAATAAAGTTGACTTTAAGAATTTTATAGAGTCTATAGATGCACTGTGAATAAGAACCTAAGACTCACTCATATTTCATGTGTACAATCATAAATGTCTCCCTGATTCGGCTGTGAACACTTTTACAAACACGCTCTTACCACACCAATCTATTACTGATTCTGTTTCAGTGTTTATCAAACTTTCCTGTTCATAGGAAGGCCTGTGTACTTATTAAACACAGAGAAAACAGGGCTCATCTACGACCAATTGAATCTGTATGTTTAACGATATTAGGTGATTTCTAAGATGAGCATATTTGAGAAAGTACATTTGTTTCCCCCACCTCCTCTTGATAGTAATTTTTCTACTAAGTTTGCTAAGTAAATTCTTCCAGTCTGAATTTATGTTTCTTTGAATAGTCCAAAGTTTTATGGACCTCTGCTTTCTAGAATTCCAGATATGGCAGTGTGCATTGATAATATCCTAATCAGGAATTCAAAAAAAGAATAAATACAAGAAAAGACTAAAGAGCTCTACTTCGGTTCATTACATCAGGTAATGGAGTGAAAGAAAAGAAAAATGTGGCATTGGCACTTTCAGTGTCACCTTGCTAAGCTTAATATAGCAATAATACTAGTAGTATTCCTACCTCCAAACACATGATGTAATTTGCAAAAAAAACCAAAAAAGTTTCAAGCATTTTTAAGATGATTTAATATCTTTGAAACAAAACAAGAACAAACAAACCACATCACCTAACAAACAAAACTATATTATTTCACTAGTCATTGGGAAAAGAGAATTTACAAATTTGGAAAAAGAATTTTAAAATTCCAAGCAGTTACCTATTTCTTAGTTCAATAGAATTATACCTACTTGTTTTGGTTATAAACAATTTTGAGATTAAGTGTACAATGAATAATATAGATACCTCTCATTAAATAATGTAATCTCAGTATTTTAATTATTTTTGTCATCTTCACAAATTCCAAATTATGGAATCGGTTTGATTGTGGTTACAGAAAGTTGTCTAAACTCATTATAAATGATGTCAAATGGCTGAAATTTCTGCTACACAAATAGGCATTACAAAAGAAGCAGTCTCCCAGTTTGTTAGCAGCAAGCTTATTTATGTTTTACTCAAATGTACATCTTCAAAGAAGTCACATTGGAATCACCTGGAATACTCATCAAAAACAGATTCCTGAACCCAGGGCCAGCAATAAGAAGTCTAAATCTTAAAGGCAGTTGCCTAAGTATCTGTCTTTTCTAGATTCTTAGCAATTCATATGATAAAAAAGCTTGGGGGATCTCTTTGTATTTTAAGAATTTTGTAGTTGATCAAAATAGGATTTTGCCATTATCACTGACATCACTGTGGCTTTGTCATAGGCCAAAAGTACAGAAGAGTCTGTGTGACAGTATTATGCTTAGTATCCATAAACGCATTTTTCCCGAGTAAATAACAACAGAATCGTTAGGAAAACCTTCCTCAGAGCCATCTGATATTGATTTTTGGCTATTCCTTTACATGAATTACTAGAATCACTAACTGAAAGAAGCAGTAATTTTTCCTTGAATACCACAATATAGTCACTTGTGTGTGCATGTCTATACACACACACACACACACACACACACACACACACGCACGCGTATCTTCATTTATCCACAGAAGCAGTTTTTCAAGATATTTCCTGCTGGCAAAAATGAGTTGGAATTAAGGTGAGGATAAGAGGATGAGGGTATTACCTATGTAAGAACAGTGATTTAAAAATTCTAGCAATACTGTCACAAATATCGAGGAAATTGGTAAAAGATACAGGAAGAACTAAAAGTAGCAATACATTGTTTTGTCAAACTTTTTAGTTCTTTTCTGTTTATATATAATATTCTGTTTTCTGCCTACCATCTTTCTCTTTCCCCTCCATTTTCCTGACTCCTGACTTTTCATCCTATCCTACACACTTTCCTCATTCTTGTATTGCCCAATCTGTATGTAATATAATCACTTTATTTGCCTGTGAACAGCTTATCAAGTTTTTACAACATGTACTTTAAATATTTTGGAGGACAAGTTTTGACATCAAACTGATTCCACTTAATAACAAGCCACATTATAATAGCATTTTCCTGAGCTTGTTTTTAGATTGATCTTTGTCCAGTACACAAATCCTGTAATAATCAGTGCCATAAAAATGATTAGATAGCACACAAGATTAGGGTTCAGTTTTACCACACACGGTGGAAAACGTGCTTTTGCAAGACAAATGCATGAATTAAAGCAAAAAGACTCAGAATACAAAATATATCTAGTTTGTATAATATCTACATGTCAAAGTTACCAGGGGAAATATAAATATTTCATTTATTTAATCTATCCAATTTTTTCTGATCTTTAAAAAAAAATAGTAAGGAAAAGCAGTCAGCACTAGTTTGCATAGAAATGGCCCTGTGAAGCCATTTGCTAAAGAGCACCTTGATGGCCTGAAAGTCAATGCACCTCAAATGAAGACGTTTCCAGGAACCACAAAGAGGTCTAGCAGAATATTTATGTGGTGCCATTTTAAAGTAGGCTAAATAATTTATTAACATGATCCCATTTCTTTCACAACATTTTGAAAACAAAATGCTTTTAAAATTGAATAATCATTTTAGCAAGGTGAATCTTTCAGAGATAACAGAAAAAAACCTTGAAGAGATGCAATTAAAATCATGACAAAGCACTAATTAAAAATTGAGCACATGTTCCAATATGAATGCTTCTACCACATATCAAAGTTACAATCTTGGGGAAATTTACAATATTGAAGCCATTGCTCAGACAACGTCATTTGTTAAGTCATATGGACTTTTTATTATGATGCTTATTATTTTATTTATTTTTAAATCTTGGGTAATGACTTTCACTCCATGTTTACTCATGTGTTTTTAAAATTATAAAATTACTTTCCCATTCACAAAAGTTTAGTTTTAATTTCCATATTTTAGAGATTTCCCTTAAGTCTTAGAAAAGTATGTACATATGTATAAGTAATAGATATTTATATGTGTTCATATGTAATGTGTCTGTCATTTTCATGTGTAGATGGAGTAGGCTGCTGGAGAAATTTACCTGCCCAGATTGGATCAAGGCTGACACAATTGTGCATCTTCCTAACAAATGCCAGAGTATATCAAGGCTCAACTATCTCTTTTTCCAGTGGTCATATGCAGAGGTCCCACTGGAATAGGAATAATCCCATGATCTCTGTAATGGACAGAATGTTTGTGCTTCCCCAAATTTCATGTGAAATCTTAATCCACCATGTATATTAGGAGGTGAGGCCTTTGGAGCCTAATGAGGTCATGAGGTTGGACCCTTCATAAATGGGATTAGTGTCCTTATAAGAGACAGGAGAGTTTGTCACTCTCTTGGTTCTCTGCCATGTGAAGATATGAAAAGAAAATGGCCATCTGAAAACTAGTAACCAGACACTCAGAGCTGCCAACACCTTGGTCGTGGACTTCTTAGAGTTTAGAACTGTAATAAATGTTTGTTGCTAAGCCACCCAGACTACGGTAATTTGTGAAAGCAGCCTGGTGAACTAAGACAGCCACCAAGATTAATTGTGCCTTCATGGCTGCCCCTCCATCCCTCTGTTTATTAAATGCACTTTCTTACCCAATCTGTATGTAATCTTAAGAGCAATGGAAAACACTAAATTGTTTTAGTGAGGGAAGCACTGAAATCAGGTTTGCATTTTTGAAAACTAAATGCATGTAGGGGAACATATCGGAGATTGTCACGACTGAAGGATATTGTGGTAATTCAGGTGAAGAATAATATTTGCTTGAGTTTCAATATTGACAGTGAACATGAAGGAAAGAACCAGATTTGAAGTAGGACATGAAGTCCTCTGCTTCTGACCTAAAAACTGAAGCTGTAGGGCTAGAAAATTTTGTTCCTTGCTCTTAAAAGGTTTACATTCTAGCAGAGGGCTACAGACAATAAAAAAATAAAACTAATAAAAAGTAAAAATATCCAAGAGAGCTAATAGTGTTTTAAACAAAGAAAAGTGAGGAAGGGAGTGTGGAATATTAACGGTGGTGATAGGAGATGTATAATTAAATATCAAGGTCAGATGAAGCCTCCTTGAGAAGGTGTAATCTGAGCAACACCTTGAAGGCAGTTAGGCAGTGAGCCACATGTGTTAATATATTTGGGGGCAAATACCCAGGCAGAGAGACTGGAGGCAACATTGAATCTAAGCAGTTGTTTGTATGTGTTGGAGAAACAGCCTGGAGCAGGGAAGCCCTGTGGAGCAGAGGAGTAACAGCTGCTGAGGTCTGTGCTCTGTCTCACTGCCCTTGAGTGCCCCCCACTCACAGGCTGGCTAGACCTAGGGACCCTGGCAGGTGCCCGCCCAGGCTGGCATTCCAACTTTGACCTACATCTGGGAAGTAGGGCCGCTCCAGCCACCTCTGGAACCTGCCCGGGGCCTCTTTCCCTGACAACCCCCGGCGGATGGTCATGAGGTGAGTACACCTGGCAGGCATGGAGGGAAGGGCCTGGCGGTTGGAGGTGGGCCCAGGGTCCACGCGGGCCTGGGGGTTTCATCACAATTTGCTGGGTCCCCGAAGTACTGAGGGAGCTGAGGATGTTAAGAAGAGATGCAGACTCCAGTCTCCTCAGGCTGGGGCCTAGTCTCATGAGGACACAGGTGCGGCTTAAGCAGCACAAGTGAGGAGGAAAAATGTGTGGTTGGGGGATGTTCTTGTGGTGCCTTGTGAGTCATTGTGGGATTTTAGCTTTTTGTTGAGTCCAGTGGGTGCCATTGTAAAGTTTTGAGCAGACAAGTCACACGGTCTGACTTCTGTTTGCGAGGCTCTCTGGCTGCTGTGTGGAGAATAAATGGTAGGGTGGTGTTTATTTTAACAGCAGAGACTACCTGTGGCAAGAAATGAGAGACATGATGGTGGTTCAGCCCAGGATAGTAGTGGTAAAGGTGGTCAGAAGTGGATTCCGCATTATTTTAAAAATATTTTTGAGAGGCAACAGGAAAGAAACAGCAATCAGTTTTATGCGCTTTACTCTCCTCCCTTTTTCCCTCCTTTCTACCTGGCACCAATTCTCAAGTCAGATTAGTGTTCTAAAAGCACATTTTTTTTCCTCCTGTGTTTCTGTTATTTTTGTTATGGATGAAGTTGCCTAAACCAAGTACAGTCAATCCTTGACATTGAAGACAGTAAAATATTTTGGCTTTCTTTAGGCTTTCTTCTCAGTCACACCTCCAGGAATTCTCAGTCACAATTCTAAATCCTCAGG
This sequence comes from Varecia variegata, assembly GCA_028533085.1. Lineage (NCBI taxonomy): Eukaryota > Metazoa > Chordata > Mammalia > Primates > Lemuridae > Varecia > Varecia variegata. The sequence continues at coordinate 79,884,898 of CM052436.1, read as the reverse complement.
AAACCAGTAGAGACCTGAATGGCTTAAGGTCAAACATAGCAGGAACTGTCTGGCTCGCTTTAAGTGTGTGGCCCTTTCACATTGGTGTTTTATTGATTACAGTGCTATTAGTCTATGGGAAGGGGGTTGAAATAGCACAGCCAAAATTTAGTACTGCTTTGAATGTTTTGGTGATTGCTATTTATTTCAAAATTTCTGAAAAAGGGAAAACTGTGGCCTTTATATTCACCAAAAGTGGCTATAGCTATATAAAAGACTGAGAAACACTGTATCAGAAGATTGTGTATTATTTGATATTGTCTGATTCTTTTCATTCTTTTATTCCATGTAAGGACTAACTCCTTTAAGATCAATACTGTGATTCAATTTTTTTTTTAAGTAGTGAGAGTACCCTCATTGTTCCTTGGTGCTGGAATGAGTGTCGGAAAAGGAGAAAGTGAGCTAGGAATTGTTTGTTTAATTAAACTTCTTATTTTGAAATAATTGTACATTCACATATACTTGTAAGAAATAATACAGAGATATCCCAAGTGCCCTTTACCTAGTTTCCTTCAGTGGTAACTGTAGTATTTAATACAATATCATAACCAGACTCTACATTAGGAGGGTCAATATTCACAACCAAAAGAACACTTTTATAGCCTCATGCTGTTCTTTTATGAGTCATACCCATTTTATTTTTAGTCTTCACCTTTTCCTTAATTCCCAGCAACCAATCATCTGTTCATTTCTAAAATTTTCCCATTTCAAGAATGTTACATAATTGGGGGTTGGTCCGAATACAGTGGTATTTACAACTAATTGATCATAACCAGTTCCATATTCCTTTGTTCCTTCTCCACTTCCACTGCTTTACTTGACCAGAAATTAAATAAATAAATAAAATTAAATTAAAATTAAATTAAAAAAAGAATGTTACATAATTGGAATCATACAATAAATTACCTGTGTTGATTGGATTTTTTCACTCAGCATAAATCTCCAGAGATTTATTCAAGTTGTGTGTATTACTAGTTTGTTCCTTTTTATTTTTATGTAGTTTTCTGTGCTATAGATGTATCACAATGTGATTAACCACTTACAAGCTGAAGGATATCTGGGTTGTTTAAAGTTTTGGGCTATTACAAATAAACTTTATATAACATATTTTCATGATTAAAAACCCTTAACAAATTAGGTAGGGGGTGGAGCATAATTCACTATAATAAAAGCCTTATATGACAAGGCCACAGCTGTTAATAGCATACTCAGTGGTAAAAAGCTGAAATATTTTCCCTTAAGATCAGGAACAAGAAAAAGATGCCCATTCCTGATTCTATTTGACATAGTTCTGGAAGTCCTACCCAAAACAATTAGGTAAGAAAAAGTAATAAAAGCTATCAAAATAGAAAGAAAAAAGTAAAATTGTCTTGATTTGAAGATGACATGATCTTATACACAGAAAACCAAACTCAAAAAAAAAAATAGGGCTAATAAATTTAATAAAGTTGCTAGATACAAAATCAACATGCAAAAATCAAAACATATAAAAAATAAAAATAAAAAATCAAATAAACAAAACTGTTTCTACACACTAAAAGTGAACTATCTAAAAATGAATTAAGAAAACAATCCCATTTACAATAGCATCATAAAGAATAAAATACTTAGGAATGTATTTAACCAATAAGGTGAAAAATCTGTACACTGAAAACTATAAAACATTAATGAAAAAAATTTGAAGAAGATACAAATAAATGGAAAGATATTTCATGTTCATGAGTCAAAAGAATTAATATTGTCAAAATGTAAATACTACCCAAATTAATCTACAGATTCAGTGCAATCCATATCAAAATTCCACTAGCATTTTTCACAGAAATAAAAAAAAATACTAAAATGCATATGTAACCACAGAAGACCCCAAATGACTAAAGTAGTCCTGAGCATGAACAAAGCTGGAGGCATCACACTTTCTGATTTCAATTTATATCACAAAGCTATAGTAATAAAAACAGTATGGCACTGGCATAAAAACAGACATAGATCAATGGAACAGAATAGAAAATCCAGAAATAATACACCCACAAATATACGGCCAACTAATCTTTACAAAGTTGCCAAGAATGCATAATGGGAAAAGCATAGTCTCTTTAATAAATGTGTTGAGAACATTGTATATCCACTTGCAAAAACAAAAAACAAAACATCTTGTATTCTTTTATGATGCCATACACAACAATCAAACAAAATTGATAAAGGACTTAAACATAAGACCTGAAACTGTAAAACTCCTAGAAGAAAATATAGGGGAAATATTTCATGGCGTTGGTCTTGGCTTTGGAATGATTTTTTTTTGGATATGATACCAAAATCATAGGCAACAAAAGCAAAAATAAATAAGTGGGACTATATCAAATGAGACATTCTCTGTACAACAAAGGATATTATTGACAGAGTGAAGATACAATCTATGGAATCTTAGAAAGTATTTGCCACCCATATATCCAATAACAAGTTAATACTCAAAATATGAAAGGAACTCATATAACTCAATAGCAAAAAGGCAACCTTATTTAGAAAAGGGCAAAGGACCTGGCATTTTTCCAAAGGAGACATAAAAATGGCCAGAAAGTATAGGAAAAGGTACTTAACCCCACTAATCATCAGGGAAATGCAAATCAAAACCACAGTTAGATATTACCTTACGCCTGTTAGGATGGCTATTCTCAAAAAGTCAAAATGTAACAAATGCTGACAAGGATGTAGAAAAAAGAGAAACCTGCACACTGTTGATGGGAATATAAATTGGTACAGCCATTATGGAAAACAATATGGTGCTTCCTCAGAAAATTAAAAATACAACTACTGGGTATATATCCAAAGGCAATGAAATCAATATCTCAAAAAGATATATGTATTCCCATGTTCATTGCAACATTATTCACAATAGCCATGATATGAGAAGAACCTATGTGTCCATCAATGGATGAATGGGTAAAGAATGGACACACACACACACACCACACACAGGAATATTATTTAGCCTTAAAAAAGAATTAAATCCTTACATTTACAACAACATGGATGAACCTGGAAGACATTATGACAAGTGAAATAGGCCAGACACAGAAAGAAAAATACTGCATGATATCACTTATATGTGGAATCTAAAATGTTGAGCTCATAGAAACAGTAAAATGGTGGTTACCAGGGGCTGATGAGGTCGGTGAACTTGAGAGATGACTTATTTTGAATCTACAGAGGAAAGCATTCAGTCTAAAATTACCATTGACTATATACCATTAGCTGTAGGTCTTTTGTAGATGTTCTTTATCAAGTTTATTCCTATTTTTGTCATATATGGGTATTGTATTTTTTCCAAAAGATTTTTCTGCATTGATTGATATAATTATGTGTCTATTCCACTTTATTCTGTTGGTATGACATATTACAAATATTAAACCAGCCTTGCATCTCTGAAATAAACCCCAATTGATTATGGTGTATAAATCTTTTTATATACTGCTGAATTTTACTTGCTAGTATTCTATTAAGGATTTTTGGGCCAGGCGCGGTGGCTCACACCTGTAATCCTAGCACTCTGGGAGGCTGAGGTGGGAGGATCGTTTGAGCTCAGGAGTTCGAGACCAGCCTGAGCAAGAGCGAGACCCCGTCTCTACTAAAAATAGAAAGAAATTATCTGGACAACTAAAAATATATAGAAAAAAAAATTAGCCGGGCATGGTGGTGCATGCCTGTAGTCCCAGCTATTCCGGGGGCTGAGGCAAAAGGATTGCTTGAGCCCAGGAGTTTGAGGTTGCTGTAAGCTAGCCTGACGCCATGGCACTCTAGCCTGGGCAACAGAGTGAGACTCTGCCTCAAAAAAAAAAAAAAAAAAAAAAAAAGGATTTTTGCATCTTTATTCATGAGGGATTTAAGTCTGTATTATTTTTAAACATGTGTACTGACTGTCTTTGTCTGACTTTGGTATCAAGATAATAATACTTTAATAAAAAGAATTGGGAAATGTTCCCTTAATTTTCCACAAAAGATGTATTGAATTGGTGTTAATTCTTTAAACATTTCCTAGAATTCTGCAGTGAAACCATCTTCTGAGTAATTGTTCTATTTCTTCCATGCTGTTAAGTTTATGTATGTAAAGTTGTTCATAGTATTCCCTTATTCTTTTTATGTCTGTAGGATCTATAGCAATAACCTGTGTCATTCTTGATATTGGTAATTTGTGTCTTTTCTAATATTTTTTTTTTGCCAATTTTGCTAGAGATTTGTCAATTTCATTGGTCCTTTCAAAGAATTAGCTCTTTCTTTCATTGATTTTTCTTTATTGCTTTTTCTGTGTTCAATTTAGTTTAATTCTGCTCTTATTTTTACTAAGTCCTTCCTTCTGTTTAGTTTGGTTTATGTTGGTCTTTTTCTAGTTTCTTGAGATGAGAGTTTAGATTATTGATTTGAGACTTTTTCTCTTTTCTAATAGCACTTAGTGCTGTAGATTTCCCTCTCAGTACTGTTTTAAGCTGTGTTCCACTAATTTTATATGCTGTATTTTTATTTTTATTTAGATCAATGAATTTTTTAAAATTTCCCTTTAGACTTCCTCCTTGACCCACAGAATATTTAGAATTGTGTTTTTTTCCTATATGTTTGAAGATTTTCCTGTTATTAATATCTTCCTGATTTTATTCTCTTATGGTTGGAGAGCACACTCTGTATGATATCAATTCTTTTGAATTTTTTGAGTTTGATTTATTGCCCAGAAAGTAATCTATCTTGGTGTATATTCTGTGGGACATGTGAAGAATATGTATTCTGCTGCTGTTGGATGGAGATCTCTATAAATTTTAATTAGTTACTGTTAGTTGATAATGTTGTTGAGGTCTTCTGTATCCTTGCTGATTTATCAACTGTTGAAAGAAGAGTGTTTAAATCTCTAACTATAATTGTGGATTTATATTTTTTCTGTTTTATCAATTTTTTGTTTCACATATATTTCACCTTTATTTTGTGTCCTTATTTAGGATTGCTATGATTCTGGGTAGACTGACCCTTTGATTATTATATAATGTCCCTCTCTGACTCTAGTAACTTTCTTTGCTCTGATGTCTACTTTATCTGATATTCATGTAGCCACTCCTGCTTTCCTTTGATTAAGGTTTGTATGATGCATCTTTCCCCATCATTTTACTTCCCACTTGCCTATAGTGTTATACATGAAGTGAGTTTCTTATAGAAAGCATATAGTCAGGTTGTGGTTTTTAATTCAATCTGCCGTTTTTTAAATTAGTGTATTTAGACCACTTATGCCATTTATGTTTAAAGTAATTATTTATATGTTAGGGCTTAATCTGCCCTTTTTCCTATTTTTTCTTTGTTTCATTTCTTTGTTTTTTTCCCCTGGCTTTCTGTGGGTTACTTAGACTTTTCTGAGAATTCCATTTTGATTTACCTATACAGATTTTTAGTGTATTTCTTGGTATAGTGGTTTTGTTGTTATTATTTTTATTTTTAGTGGTTGCTCCAAGTTTTACAGCATAAATTCATACTGTTACAGTCAACTGTGGTCATCATTTTATCAATTCTAGTGAAGTATAGGAAATTCACCTTTCCTTACATCTCTTTGCCCTCTCCTGTTTATAATGCAATTGTTTTTAATATTTCCTCTACATGCATTTGGAACCACATCAAACAGTGTTATAATTTTTGCTTTAACCATCAAACTTAACAAACTCAAGAGAAGGGAAGTTTGTTGCATTTACCCATATTTTTGCTTACCATGTTCTTTCTTCCTGCCTGTGATCTCAAGATTCCTTCTTTTATCATTCCTGTCTTTTTAGAGAACTTCCTTTAGCCATTTATTGGGGGTAGGTCTGCTGGTAACAAATTGTCTTAGTTTTCCTTCATCTGAGAATGTTTTTGATTTCCCCTCATTCTTAAGGATATTTTCACTGATATAGGGCACTGGATGATAGCTTCTTCCTATTATGCCAATTCCTTTTGTCTTCTATGGTGTCTTATAAAAAATCCTCTATCATTTGATTTTTTTTTACCTTATAGATATGATGTCTTTTTTCTCTAAATGCTTTCAAGATATTTTCTTTGTCTTTAATTTTTACTTTATGATATATCGTGATGTGGATTTCTTTGAGTTTATTCTGTTTGAGATTTGCTCATCTTTTGAATTTGTGGGTCCATGTCTCGTTGTATTTGTGAAATTTTCAGCCATTATTTCTTTGAGTTTTTTTTTTCAGTCTTGCCCTCTTTCTCCTTTTCTCCAAGGACTCTGATGACACAAATGTTATTATAGATCTGTTATTAAAGTCAAATTAGTCAAACAAGTCCCTGAGGTTCTGTTTTTTGTTGTTGTTGTTGTTTTTGTTTTTTGTTTTCTCTCTGTTATTCAGACTTGATGATTTCTGGTTTTTCCATCTTTGATTTCAATGATTCTTTGGTTTGTCTCCTCCATTCTTCAGTCAAGTCTATCCACTGAAATTTCTATATCTGCTATGATTTTAGGTTCTAAAATTTCCATTTGGTGTTTCTTTATTCTGGTGTTTTGCTGAAACTTTATATTTCTTTGTTGAGGCTTTCTATTTTTCATTTCTTTCAGGGATGATTGTAAGTGCTTGTTGAAGCATTTTTTCATGGCTGCTTTAAAATCTTTGTTAGATAATTCTAACATCTCTGTCATCTCAGTGTTCACATCTACTGATTGACTTTTTAAATTTGGGTGATCTTCCTGGTACTTGGTTATTGAGTGGTTTTCCCACTGAAACCCGAACATTTTAATATTATATTATATTACTGCATCTTATTTAAACTTTCTGTTCTGATTGGCTTTTTCTGTCACTGCTTGCCCATCACAGGAAAGGGAAAGCACCTTCTCATTACTACAAGATAGAGGCAGAAATTCAGTTTCCTCATGTGGCCTCCATTGATACATGTTCTCATTTTACTATGTGAGGGTGGGATTTCTGGCTCCTCAAGTGATCTCACATCTGACACTGTGGTGGGATGACTTCACTTCTGCTTGGTGATAGTGAAAGTCCTGATGCCAGTAATCCTCCTTTGACACCATACCAGAGAGTAAAAGGAGGGACAACTGGTTACTCCTCAGTGAGAGTTCAAGTCCAGGTTCCCCATGTGGTCTCTACTGACACCATCCCATCCCAGTGGGAGTGCAGAGGCTCTTCATTATACACTGTGGGGCTCTAAGTCTATATTCCTCACTGGGACTTAGCTAATGTGGGTAGTCATGGGGCCACAGTTGTTTTCTGTGGTATTTGACCATAGTAGAATGGTTATTATCTAAAACATTATTTTTTTGTTTTTGTTTTGTTTTGTTTTCTTGCTAGACTACAACTTTCTAGGGATGCTTTTCTGTCAACCAAGAGTAAGTTGCTCATGGTCTGTGATATGAAGGGTCTGGATATCAATATGTAAGATTAAGTTAAATGGAATATTATATTATTATACTGAGAAGAAAGATCATGTGCACCAGAATGAATTGTAGTGCAGCCTGAAACTCAGAAACTCCTGTAAATCCATAGCCATGGTCATCAAGTACCAAGATGCCTGAGGTAGGGGGAGAATGAAAAGTACCAAGGGTTTTAAGAAACCTAAGAAAGATGGTCATATGGCAGATATATGACTGTGAGACAAATCACTTAAATTTTCCTGGTCCACATTTTATTCATTTAAAGAAAGAAGAGATAGAATTGGTTAATTTCCATGATTTATCAATGTAAGTCTACAATTCTAGTATGTGATTATACACATAAGAAGAAATTAATCATTCCCCACTGAGCTCAGTGAAATGAAAATAAATATATTAATATTTAGTTGGGTGAAGAGTAATGTAATTCAGAAATGATTAAACATTAGCCAATAAAAACATTGAGGATATATTTTCAATCAATGTAAGTTATAAATAAAATATGAAATTGCTAAAAAGTGATATAATCTGTTGGAACTATTCAAAACTTGTCTTCTCTACCTAGCCACAGCTTTTATTTAAAAACACTTTTATTATCAGCTAGTAAACCCTTACCAATGCAATACAATGAACAAAAAACTAACAATCCAATTCTACTGAAAGGACAAATTCCAAAGACACTTTACACGTGACAGAAAATACTCTTCAGTATCAGTGAGATACAATCCATTTAAATTATATGTAACCTAGTTGTAAGTTATTTGTGTAGCCTTAACTGTGTTTCTCACTTGCAATGTGACTTTAGATAATCTACAATTTCTCCAGTTTCTTAACTGTAAAATGATGTCATTTCAACAAGTCTATCTCAGATACCCATTCCAGTTTTAAAGCTTTATGATTTTATGATTAAGATTTACTTAGTTTAATTTAGTTCTTTGAGATAAAATACCAAGGGTCAAACTCTATCACTAAACCAATGTTTCACTCTCCTTTATCACAGCCATACCCAGTTATAATTAGCACACTACTTCCTCTTGATGCCCTTTCTGCCACCTTCACTTTATAGATCTTTAACGTCCTCTATTCCAAACATTCACAGCTCACATGCACAGTCACTTCTTTGACCTGAATAGCACTTGGAACTGCTCTATTCCCATAATGTGAAACCCAGAATATTTCTCTGCCACTCTACTGGTCCCTCCATTCCTTCTCCCCTAATTCCAGTAACTTTACATTTCCCCTCTTCATGATGTTTTAAGTCCTTATGATTCTTAACATTATAGAAAAGTCACCTAATCGACAACTGAATGAATCCCTTAAAAGTCACATAAACAATCTCAGAGAAGCCCTCAACTGTACCAATCATTTTTTAAATTTATCTGTAGTCAAATTTCCATCCACTACTAGATCTATAATCCAATTCACATTTTTAGCAGTTAGTGAAGAAGATCCTTCTTAAATCTTTCTTTCCTTTCAGGTCCCACTTGAAATGAAATACCAATGAAATTTGGTGGAAATATCACCAAATTTCTTGACCATATTAGAGTGCCACTGGATGCTTCGGTGCTTCAGTTTCTTATACATTGCCATTAAGTTATTCCCATTGGATTTCTGCTCCTCTCCCTTCCCTGAAATTTAAATCCCAAAGGTCAGATATTCAATGCCTAGCATATGCCATATTTCTCTGTCATCAGGTGTCATTATCAGCCACCAAGTGCTTTTCGAGTTTCAAGATTTCCATTTTCCACCCAGCCAGTAAGTCTAGATCCCCAGAATTTTACCCTTCCCTTTTATTTTTCTTATTACACTTAGAATCTCTGAGGAATATCATTAAATAAGAGCTTTGAATAACTATTTTTATGCTGATCAGTGCTAAATTCTTAGCTCTAACAAGTTTTCTTGTTATGTATTCTTCAAGTTTTCTTGAACTATGTATTTCAACTGCTCACTTGACATTCCCTCAATAGACTCTTCAAATACAAATGCACCCAAACTGAACTTCCCTTCCCAAGTCCACTCCATATCCTGTAATTCCTGTTTTCTGTAACTTCCATCCACCTAGTTATTCTTTATTTTAACTGATCAACACTTTGATGCACATATAGTAGTAACATTCATCAGGTGTCGGGAAGGTGGGAGGGGGGAGAAGGGGAAGAGTATATTCACACCTAATGGATGCAGTGCGCACCGTTTAGGGGATGAAGCTCTGACTCAGATAGGGCAAAGACACGCTTGAAGCTCTGACACTGATGGGACACTTGCCCCGTCAGTGTCAGAGATTCAAGCGTCCCAATCCCAAGAAGGTGCACACTGTACCCATTAGGTGTGAATATACCCATCCCTCCTCCCCACTCCCATTGCCCGGCACCCGATGAATGTTATTACTATATGTGCACTTAAATGTTGATCAGTTTATACCAATTTGTGTATACCATGGAGTTCTACTCAGTAATTTAAAATATTAAACTAGGTTCAGTGGTGCATGCCTATAGTCCCAGATACTCAGAAAACTGAGGTGGAAGGATCACTTGAGCCCAGGAGTTCAAGGTCAGCCTGTGCAATATAGTAAGACCTCCATCTCTAAAAAAAAAAAAAATAGTAATAATTAGCTAAGGTGAAAATGGTTAAATCAGAGTGTATAGACTATACTCATTAAAAGTATATTTAAGTGATTTTAATGATATTGAAAAAATAGCATTATAAAATTTAGCAGAACAAGGAGGCTCTAAATAGAATCTGTCTGATTCAAATTATGTAAGTAGCTACATACAGATATATAGGTATGTGTACATTAAAATATAGAAGAAAATACATTAAAAATAAAACAATTTTAGTTTATAATTTACTATTTTGGTTTACTAGTTATTTAAATATTTCACTGTGTATTTTTCTTTATTTCCAACATTTTAAAAAATAATTCTAGATTAAGAAGAAAAAATAATGTTAGAGAAATGTGTTTATTGAACACCTATTATATTTTAAATGTAAACTATTCAAAAATCAAAGATAATAAAATTTGGCCCTGTCTTCTTCAAATCTCACTATCAGAAAAGATAAATTACACCTTCCCACATACTCATACCTATGCAGTTAGTTATGGTACACTATGTATATTTTAGGTTCCATGCTATAGTACAAAATATTCTCTATGTGACAGCAAAATAATCTGCTCATCCCTTAACAAAATAGTGAATTTCTTGTGAAAATCCAAAGAGTCGTTTGGAATTGTTAATCTGAAATCATATTTCACTTTTTTTCTTATAAATTTTTTTTCACTGGAAGCAACTGGAAGTAATATTTACCTCTAGAAAGTGATCAGTTGATGCCTAAACTTTGATGTGTCTTTCTCCATGTTGCAATGAATTTATTCATGAAAAACTCAGAGTAAAGGATTGAATATTTAGTTAATAATCATTGTAAAGTTATCTCTGTCCCTTAGAATAATGTATTCTTTATTCTCCTTCATTTATATGCACGCTTTAAGAGAAAGTATTTAAAAATTTTGACATGTTTTGCTGATCACAAGTTCATACTTATATATAAACATTGTATCTTTTAGGCTTTGCACACCATATACTTTGTTAATAAACTTAAATATAATTGTATACCCCCTGCTGATGCAGGCAAAAGATATTAATGGATGTTTTCACTTTCTACAAACTCCATTGTCCAATTAATTCATTATTTCTTTGATAGGCTGATTACTCTATTTTATTTGACCTAAAAAGTTACTAATCTTTGTAATTAATATATTTTGTATATATTTTATACTTAAGCTTTTACTATTTTTTTAGCAACACCTATTATTTTACCTGACTCCCTATGCAGCCTCAAAGAAGTGGAAGGATTCTTTGGTCTGACAGTTCTTTTTATGCTACTTCATCCCCAAATTTAATTATTCCTAAAATTTTCAACAAATACTTAGATGTCACAATTGAAAGCTAGATACTTTTCCTCTTTCTTTCTCGGTCTGGGTGTGTGTGTTTATTGTTCCCCATGATTATCTAAAGAGTTTCTCAAAAGTTACATTTCACAGGCAAAACTGTAAAGACATTAAAAAGATTAGTGGTTACCGATGCTTCAGGGAGTGGGAATGAGAGATGAATAGTTAAAGCACCCATTATTTTTGACATGGTGAAACTATTCTGTTTAACACTGTAGTGGCAAATGTACTCATTTCCTAGGGCTGCTATAAAAAGTTACTAAAATCTAGGTAGCTTAGAGCAACTGAAATTTATTGTCTCAAGGTTCTGTAGGCTAGAAGTCTGAGATCAGATATTGGTAGGGTTGGTTCCTTCTGAGGGCTGCAAAAGTGAATCTGTCCCATGTCTCTCTCCTAGCTTATGGTAGTTCGCTGGCAATCTTTGCATTCTATGGCTTGTACATGCATCACCCTGATCTCTGCCTTCATCTTCACATAATGTTTTCTCCTGTGTGAGTGTCTGTGTCTACATTTTCTCTTTTTAAGTACATTAGTCCTTATTTTCACCTGATTATCTCAGTGAAGACCCTATCCCCAAATAAGATCAGATTTTGCGGTACTAGGGGGTTAGGACTCAAATATATATTTTTTGTTGGAACACAATTAAACCCATAACAGTGAGTATGACATTATGCATTTTTCAAATGCCATAGAACTTTACAGCACAAAGAGTCAATCTTAATATGTACAAATTTTTAAAAAATTCATTTTGAAAATCAGGAAGTCCTGGGTGGAAAAATGAAGACTGTGACAAGAGAATCTATTTAAAAACATATGAAGCATCCTCTCTGCAGGGGGTGAGGGAAAGATACTGACCTAAGTAACTTCCTGATTAAATTAAAATCCTTCTGCACAGCCAAAGAAACTGTCACGAGAGTAAACAGACAACCTACAGAATGGGAAAAAATTTTCGCATACTACACATCAGATAAAGGACTGATAACAAGAATCTATCTAGAACTCAGGAAAATCAGTAAGAAAAAATCAAACAACCCTATCAAAAAGTGGGCAAAGGACATGAATAGAAATTTTTCAAAAGGATATATAAGAATGGCTAACAAACATATGAAAAAATGCTTAGCATCTCTAATCATCAGGGAAATGCAAATAAAAACCACAATGAAATATCACTTAGCTCCAGTGAGAATGGCCTTTATCAAAAAGTCCCAAATCAATACATGTTGTCATGGATGCGGAGACACAGGAACACTCAAACACTGCTGGTGGGACTGCAAACTGGTGCAACCCCTCTGAAAAGCAATATGGAAATACCTTTAACAGATTCAAGTAGACCTACCATTCGATCCAGCAATCCCATTATTGGGCATCTACCCAGAAGAACAAAAGTCATTCTATAAAAAAGACACCTGCACCCGAATGTTTATAGCAGCACAATTCACAATTGCAAAGATGTGGAAACAACCCAAATGCCCATCAATTCATGAATGGATTAGTAAAATGTGGTATATGTATACCATGGAGTATTACTCAGCTATAAGAGATAACGATGATACGACA
>CM052436.1:79844206-79871466 GCA_028533085.1 Varecia variegata | reverse complement strand
AAGGAAAAAAAAGGACATTCTGTAAAAAAGACATCTTCACTAGAATGTTTATAGCAGCACAATTCACAATTGCAAAGATGTGGAAACAACCCAAGTGCCCATCAATACATGAGTGGATTAATAAAATGTGGTATATGTATACCATGGAGTTCTACTCAGCCACAAAAACAATGCTGATATAGCACCTCTTGTATTATCCTGGATAGAGCTGGAACCCATTCTACTAAGTGAAGTATCACAAGAATATAAAAAAAGCACCACATGTACTCACCATCAAATTGGTATTAACTGATGAACACTTAAGTGCACATATAGTAATAACATTCATAGCAGGTCAGGCAGGTGGAGGGGAAAGAGGATGGGTATATTCACACCTAATGGGTGTGGTGTGTACCATCTGGGGGATAGACATCCTTGAAGCTCCGACTCGGGTGGGCCAAAGGCAATATATGTGACGTAAACATTTGTACCCCCATAATATGCTGAAATAAAAAAACCAGATAAAATAAAAAATAAAAAATAACTTTGCAGAAGTTTCAATGTAACCTGGAATAACAAAACAAATAAATTTAAGTTAAAAATGCCATGATTCAGTATTAAAAAGCTTTTAGAACATGAATGTATATAGCAAGCTTAGAAGGTATAACCTCAGATGATAAGATGTATGCAAAACAGGTTCGCCCTGCACTGGGTACTAACTTTTCTGAGTCCAGTGAGGCAGAACAGTCACATACAATAAGTTACATGAAGTGGATTTATTACTTACAGATAGACAGCAAGGAAGAGCAGAAGCCTAAGATTCATGAAGAAAGCTTAATCCCCTAAGCCTAGGGGCAGGAAAGCTGTCCAGGGTAGATGGAGTCTCATCTGTGCATGCCCCACTTGCACAGCGTCTGAGGGATCCTGGAGAGCAACCCACCCTGAGTTTTATACCCCAGACAGACAGGAATCATTGAGTTAAAGCACTGAACAATATCCTGTTTATAGGGGGGACTGGAACAGAGCCCAGGCTGTTCTGGCAAGTCCCCTCTTATCTTAGAATGTGCATTCTCAGCACATTCTACATTTATTCACGAGAACTATAAGCAAATAAAGAGGGAGAATTGGATCACTGCAAGGCTACCTGGAGAACTGTCCTATAATGTAGCATGATAATAAACAAATATGAAATTAATAAGCAAAATGTATGCTTTTGATTTAAAAACCCACAAATATATTAATGAAAGCCCATAGAAAAAATTAGGGTACAAAATTCAAATTTTATAGTTTTAATTCAGAGGCTATATTTTCTCAAACACATATGAATACCTATCAGTGGAACACAGTTCATTATTACCATAACTACTGTTCAACATTTAGAGAAGTCATTGTAATTTTAGTGAAGTAGGAGCCAAATTCAGGCTCAGCTGTGGTAAAGATAGAATATTACCAATTTCCTTTCTTGTAGTCTCTGTATCAGGTGGATGGCCTGCGCTTTGACTTAATCAAGAACACCTTAATAAGTGGCAACTTTTAGACACATTGCTATCAGGTGGCATTTCTGTTTATTTTTCCTTAATTAAAATCCATTTTATCATCTCTTTCTTGGATGTTGGTAAATGGTAAATGAGATACCTCAGGTCTATTACTTGCAGCAGTGTCAGGAAATAGGAAATTATTATCACACTTGTAACATCACTTTATGTGGACAATTGATGTTCCTTACATCATTTTTTAAAACTTTTGCTATCATTCGTTTATTTAAATTAGTCAATTTAATTTTTATCCTTTGTTTTCTATCAAATGTATTTATTTATTTTACAAGTGCACATGCACACACATACACACATACACTCCAAATCTCTGGGCATACTCTTTCTAGTTCACTAATTCCTACTTTCAATGTCATTTTAATCAGTTTATCAGTAGAGTTTCAACCAAGAACTCAAAACTAATGTTTGGCTTTGTAATTTAACAGCCACTCACTCTGACTGTTCTGCAGGCTGACTTACAATCTGTTCGTTTGCATTACAGGGAACACTTGCTATTCTGATATGCTTTAAACTGCCCAAGATGGCTTCTTGTTACCAAATCACTATTTTGTGCTTTATTAGAAAAATATTGACTTGTATTATAATTTACTATTTCAATAAATACTGTTATAGTTTGTTGCAAATAGCCACTCACTTGCCTAGAATATATGTGTAAGAATGTGTGTCTACTGAATTATTCTTTTATTTCTATCATAGTTTTTGTTCTCTTTCCTCTAAGGCAGTTTTATCTTTGAAATTTTAAAATTCTTCATTACATAAACATGCAAAATTATTGCTCAGACTCTGTCTAAATTGGTGAACATCATTCAGTTGTTATTGTACAATTACACACATTAGTAAATTCAGAAACACAAATTGCTTTTATTTGATATGATCTTGTACATCAAGACTTCATTTTAATGTGAAATATCTCTATTTAAACAGGAATTTTACCTTCCATGTCTCTAACTCTCTTTGCTAATTGTCTTCTAATAAGTTTTATTAACTGCATTCTACCAAAATAAATTTTTAAAAGATTAAATAAATTATCCAAGTTTTAACAGGTTAATCTCTATACTTCATCTTTGTTCCTTCTTGTATTACTAAACGCATCTGCCAATAGAATTTTTCTTGTCCAAACAGTGAAAATAGAGGTTCTTGATATTTTTTTAATCAGAAAATCTCCCTTAAGTCATAAATGCCTATCTCACATGAATTTAATCTCATTCATCTCAGAATTTCTCCTCCTTCACCCCCCTCTTTACCCTTACTTCTCTTTTGAATCCTTTTTACAATGTTTTGAACACAGTTGTTTACTATATTTAAGGCCTTGTTATTACAGTTACAAAATATTTTATGCCATGAACTGTGCTAAACACCACTGTGTATATAAATTTCCATCTAATTCTCCCAAGTTGGTACTATTATTGTTCCCATTTTATAGTAAGGAAAACTAATGCTAAGTGCTAAGTGATTTGCCCAAGGTCACATGACTAGTAAGTGGAGTGCTGGGATTCTAACCAGGCATTCTAACTCCAGAGCCTGTCTCTTTTTTTAATTATTATTATTATTATTATTATTTGAGACAGAGTCTGACTCTGTTGCCCTGGCTAGAGTGCCATGGCGTCAGCCTAGCTCACAGCAACCTCAAACTCCTGGGCTCAAGCCATCCTCCTGCCTCAGCCTCCCGAGTGGCTGGGACTACAGGCATGTGCCACCATGCCCAGCTAATTTTTTCTATATATATTTTTAGTTGTCCATATAATTTCTTTCTATTTTTAGTAGAGAGGGGGTCTCGCTCTTGCTCAGGCTGGTCTCGAACTCCTGAGCTCAAACAATCCGCCCGCCTCAGCCTTCCAGAGTGCTAGGATTACAGGTGTGAGCCACTGTGCCCGGCCCAGAGCCTGTCTCTTAATCAACACACTGCAGTGCAGATTCCACATTTCCTGCATCTCTAAAGAGATTGAACAGTTTCTAAGCTGGCCATCCTGTTTGGACTCATAGGTGGCTTTACATTTAGATTTGCCATGATGTTGTATTTATGTCCAGTCCTTGACATCTCTGGTGCATGTTGTAGTTTAAATGGAGGCTCAGAAGCCACAGTGTATTACTGCTGGTACCCATCACCATGAACAGCAGTGCTCTGGCAGACAATTTTCTCAGACTCCTCTCCAGTTCTACTCAACCTACTTTCTCATTTTCATTGTTTTGGCTATTGAATTCCTAGCTCTCTATATCCTGCCTTTTACACTAGTTTCTGTCCCATGTACTTGAAGTTCCTTCTACATATTTTTTGAAAAAAAATCTTACTAGAACCTAGATTTCTACATGTCAGCTTGTGCTCATATCTTTAACTTAAAGTGAGTGGTTGCAATATCTTATCTTCTGAACTGTTCCCATTCTCTGCACCAGAGGAAGAGTATTTAGACTTGAGACTGGCTCATGAACTAAAATAACAAATGATTGATATATAAACCAGAATATCACTTTATTTAGTGAGAATTCTATCACAGAGATCAGAATAGTTACATCAGCTTCACAGTGAATTTTCTTTCTTAAAAAAGTCAAGGAAACAATCATGAATGGATTAGTAAAATGTGGTATCTGTATACCATGGAGTATTACTCAGCTATAAGAAATAACGATGATAGGACATCTCTTTGGTTCTCCTGGAGAGAGTTGGAACCCATTCTATTAAGCGAAGTATCCCAAGAATGGAAAAATAAGCACCACATGCACTCATCAGAAAATTGTTTTCCCTGATCAACACCTGGGTGCACATTTAGGAATGACACCAATTGGGTATCGGACAGAGGTGGGGGGAGGGGATGGGTGTATATCTACATGATGAGTGCGATGTGCACTGTCTGGGGAATGGACACTCTTGAACCTCAGTCTCGGGGGGTTGGGAGGGGCATGGGCAATATATTTAACCAGAACAGTTGTACCCCCATAATAAGCTATAATAAATAAAAAAAAGTCAAGGAAATATATTAATAGAGTATTGTTTAGTAAACATAGAATCAAAACAAGGGTAATAACTAGATAATCTTAATGGATAATTCGTTCTGCTTCATGGCTGGATACTTGACCTCGATGTTTCCTCTTGATGAATCTTCACCCCTGGGACAGTGTTGGAGAAGTAATGAGAAGTTCTTGCTTTCTGATTTCCTTTAGCCAAGTCCTTGGTTTTAGTAGTTCTTCCTCATAGTGATTATGATGTACTTGATGAGGTTTTATCTTTCATTTATTAATTGATTTATCCACTCAAAAATGTTATTTAAACATAGATCATGTGCTAAGCACTAACCAAATCAGTGAAGATGACACATTGACTAGGCAGACATGGTTTCTATCCCCACTGAACTTATAGTGATGGGGTCATGCATTATAGAAGTAATCACACAAATAACTAATTACAGCTTCCTTCATTACTCTGAAAAAAAAGTAAATTGTGGTATGTGACTGCAGTACAAAAGAACCAGTTTTCTGTGGGAAGTGAGGGAAGGCTTCTTCGTGGAAATGATTTTAAAGCTAGGGCTTAAAGACTGAATAGATGGACCCCATAAAGAACTAAAGGAAGAGATATTAGGCAGTGGGAACAAGGAACAAGGTCCTCAGGTGGGAAATCAGTTGAGTATTTTAAGTAATTAATAGAAAGCAGATGTAGCTGGAGCTTAGTGAATAAAAACAAAAGTGATTAATGATGTGTGGGGAGTGGAATTTAGGAGACAGAGACCATGCAGGGCATTCCTGTCTATATTACAGATTTTGGACTTTCTAAGAAGGACCATAGGGAGTTGTGGAAGGATTTTTAAACAAGGAAGAAACTAATCAGAATTACATTATCACTTTGGTTACTATGGAAAAGGTGTTTATGGGAATGGGGTCAAGAGTGAATGTGGTTAAAATAATTAACTGCTGCTGTAGTTCAGGAAGAAATTGTAAGTAAGTAATGGTTTCTTGGAGATGAAAAGACATAATTTCAGAAAAGATCTAGGATATAGGATCAGTAGGACATCTTGTCTCTGTCCTGGATCTCTGAGATCCTAAACCACCTAAAACACTGTTCACCAAATGTGATTATATAAGAAGCTCCTCAAGAGATACAACTGCATAGGTTACTCTGTAGGTGGCTAAGATTCTCCATTCTAAACTGATTGCATTATGCCTATTATTTTTACTTTAAGAGGGTATCTTCTCTTTCTGTGTTGTGAGGACCAGAATATTGCTGACTCCTATGGATTTACTGCAGAGATCAATAATTATTTATTGAAATCAACAGAATATGTGCAGAGGAGAGAGAACAGGGAGAGCAACCTGGAGGATTCTGGAAAAAATGGACCCCCAAATGTACAACAACCATAACCTCAGCCATTCTCTCATAGCAAAATAAGTAGGACCTTTCCCATCATTCATAAAATGGCTGTATAGAAACAATAATTAGGAACCAAGCAAGAGATAGATAAAAATGGCAGTACAACCAAGTCCAAGAAGCTGCAGTTTGTTTCCATAAAATATGCTTAAGTGAATATTTTTAACCAGGATGATGAAATTATTTCTTGCAAAAGGAGTGCTTAATGATTTTAGATGTAGTTGTTTGAACAAGTCAGCATCTAAGTCCATAACCCTTTTAAAAATTTTCAGTAGTCTGAATAATTATAACTGTGTCATTAAGTGATTCTCCAGTTAACGACTTTTGAGTGCAGAACTGTGGTTAACCTTTTCCTTCAAATAATTTCCAGGCTTTGCTATTTTATACACAATAGTTGATTTGAACTAATGCAGACCGAAACAGAATGACCTGTGAACACAGAGGTGAGACGTGATGGCTTTTAAGTTCTCCGGCATTTCAGAAGGTACTTTCTCAGGGCTGAGGGTGTTGAGGACATCAAACAGATATGACATATGTCTTCCTGTCAAACAGTATTTTAACCCTTTTATAATCCTTGTTATGAGTTCTGTCTATACCAATAGTTTTTAATACCTTAAAATAATTGTGCATGTTTGAGTCACAGCTTCCAAACTAGTGTGCCATTTCTTTGAAATCATATATTTTTGTATTCACGATGACTTGCTCTGAAACAGTAGATGTTCAATAACTCTATGCAAAATATGGTGCTATATATTCTTGTTAGTAAATGACCAATTTGTTGATAAGTGACTTTGCATCATTCCTAGACCACACCTAAAAGGCATCTTTCAAGCATCATTTAAGAGGCACCATTTTATGTCATTTTATTCTTAAAATCTCTGTCCACTTGTTGCCTATTTTGTAACAGGTTTAAAATTTAAAGTAATAGTATTAAATTTCTTGCTCAAAACAAGAATAGATAAAAATAGAAGAAATGATACTATTGTGGAAACAGAACTAGCATAACTAAGAATCAAACCTCAGTATCACTGCCAGCAATGTTCAAGTTGTCCAAAATTAAACTTTTAAAAATTACTTCTCTTACCTCAAGGAAGAAATCTACAAATGCTTATTCAGAGAACTTCCAAAGATATTTTTAAATAGCACAAACATTATTAAAGGCTTTTTTACTTTATATCTACTTTAACTATTTAAATTGTACAAACAATAAATCCTTCACTCAGCACTGGAGCGGCTGTTTAGAAACAGGAAGAGCAAAGCAGAAAGTTTACTGTTATTTCAAATAACACCAGCAAAATTATATAACTCTGTGGATGAGGAAGGAGTGGAATATTTTTAAATATCCACACTCTTATCTATCATTTACCTATGTAAAGTCAATCTTTATTGGCATTTCATCTATCCCCAGGGGCTGAGTGAAAGAACAAAATCTACTAATGGGATTCATGGTCTGGATTCTGCCATGCTAATTCTGAACAAAAACATTCATTTTCTTAATAACATGTTCTTGTTTGTAAGTGTATCAAACCCTATTTATTATTCTCTACTGCTTAGCATGTGCATTTACTCAGAAGAATAACATATAACTAGTTCAAATAAGTAAAAGATAGATGTGAGGCCCCATAGAGATGAGCAAATTTAATATGACCATAAACAGAAGGATAAATGAAGTCAGCTCCAGTACTTTCTGTACCAATCACCAACAATGTATTAAAAATCTAAGTCTAAGGACTTGTGTTTATACAGTGAAATAATTTTAGGTAATATGTATAATGCTGGATAATGGTAGCACTGGGATAATATGAATAGGGTATGAAAGATTATTAATAGCTTGAAGGAATCTTTGCTCATGGTGTTTCATTTCCTTCCACCAACTTACATGCATCCACCTTTCATCTCTGGATTGGTAGAATAATGTATCATGTTTAATATCTTAATATGTGTACAACTTGTTTTTTCTTTTCACATCCAGCATTGAAGCTGCCCTATTGTCTCTTCAAGGTACTTGTAGAGTCAATCCACTACAAGATTAAATGTAAGCTACATGACTCCAGTCAGAATAGCTTATTATTGGCATAAAAGCTAGATACATGCTAAAACTTGTAAAATCATGTAATGGGAAAAGTCTGGGTAGTTTGGTTATTGTATTGTATTAATACAATACAAAGAAGATGTCCCATGGCAATATGAATAGATGCTGCCCTTTCCTACCTTGCAGATGCCCCAATTTTTTTTTTAGCTCAGCTGGAATTAGCTTTTGTTATTTTGTTCTGGATCAAACATATGGCAGGATCTAAAATATATTACCATCCTGTGTAGGAAATAAAGGGCTATCTCTCATTTTTGGCACTTAGAGCTTGTCATTCCCTCTGACTTAAAGGGAATGGTTAAAGACGGACACAGGAGGTAAGGCACATCATAATTCAAACTATAGCATCCCTAGGCATTTTTCAGAGTAGGAATCTACTAAAAATAGTTCTATCAAAATCAAAAGTGACTCTTTGCTAAATTCACTGTTCTTATCCTCAAGATATCCATTTTACTATTCTGAAAAGCACCATGGTAGGAATAGACTGAACATAGGAAACTATATTGTTCATAAAGATATTTGACATTAGAATTCCATTATTGCCTTGGTGTAGCTTTCCTACTGATAAATATCTTGATATTACAAAATTTTATAATTTCCCTTTTACAGGGATAAATTCCAAGCTCCTTATCAGACATTTGAGCCCTCTCACTATGGTCCCAAATTGCTTTACTAATGTCATCTTTAACCATTCCCTCCAACTCACTAAACTTCCATTTTCTTAACATCCCACACACTTTTATACCCCTGTGCCTTTGCTCAAGTAGTGTAGAACCCTCTCAACTTGGCATGTTACAGTGAAGCCCCTTGTACTATAGGGTCCATAGGTCAGACCGAAAGTCAGGATAGAAAAGGATGGGAATTTCACCAGCATGTCCTTCTTGTGCCCCAAACAAACTCTGTAATCTCTAGCTTACAATTCTGTTCTATAGGTCTCTGAAAACATTCCACACAGAAGTGTGTAACCAAACAAGGTTTCCTCTCTCACTGGCAACTTCACAGAATGTTTCTTTGCAACCTGATGCAATGTTAATATTCCTTGGTGACGATGATGATAGTGATAATGATAATGACCATCTCACAGAAGCTGTCATTTATTGAACACTTAGTATGTGGTGGTTATTAATCTAATTTTTCTTACATGCATTATTGCCTATATTCACATTTTAACAAGTCTAGATTGAAACTCATGATTTTCCTTCTAAACATGCTCCCATCCCATCCTTAAGTCTTCCTGTCTCAATAAAAGTCATGACCATACACTTAGTTCTTCTAGCCGGAAACTACAAATCATCCTTGATTCTTTCATTTGCTTCATGGCTCATAGCCATTCAGTAACCTAGCCCATTGCTCCCAGCTTCAAAATATGTTTCACATCTACTTCCTTCTGTTTTCATTGGTACTACCCTAGTACAGGCCACTGGTATCTTTAGGCTGGAATTCAGAAAAATAAAAAATATAAAAATAAAAACAAACTCCACTAAATATGTTAGCTTAGATTGAATCCCAGAACAGCAACAACAACAAAAAAAAGGACAACAGTGAAAAAAAATGCTGAAATCTAAGTAAATTGTATAGTTTAGTTAAATAGTATTTTACCAATGATGACTTCTTAGTTTTTACAAATATGAGTTGTTATTAGGGGAGCCTGGTTGAAGGGCATATAGAGAACTCTCAGTACTATCTTTTCCACTTTTCTGTACATCTGAATTTAGTACAAAAATTTTTTTAAAAAAAATAGTCAAACTGCTTTCTTATTTGCCATTCTAATCCCATTTTCTTTAGTCCATTCTCCACAGCTTCCAGAATTATCTTTTAATAATATAAATCTGGCCATGTGACTTAGAGAGTTTAAGCAGATCAGAAACATTAAAACATCCTGTCCAAGATTCTGTAAGTATTATGGCTGAACAGAGATTCTAACCCATATCTGACAGGATTCAATATCCCTTAAGAATTACACTGCTGGGTCCTCTATATGGTGGATTCAGCACTTACCAGAAATAAGCCAGTGTTCCCCAACTTTGCACATTTCCCATCCATAGTTTAAATTTGGTATGATTCTAAACGACAAGCAATTCGTGACATTAAATGTGAGCATGGATACATGCCAAACATATTATAACTTTGCCCAAATATTTATCAATCATTTTAATAAAAACTGCCTTACAAATATGCATATAAAAGAATTCCCTTGCATTAACATACACACAGCCATAACATTTTAAATTAGTTTTAAATTTAGTTGAAATTTTTTCTAACATACAATTTGAATGCCTGTGCCACATAGACCTAATAAAGAACAAAAAAACTGGGTATTGGTACTTGGAAGTGTCTTCAAATTTTAGATCCCATTCTAAAATATTTTAAAGTAACTTAATTCTCAAATAGTTGTTTTTGTACATTCATGAATACATGAAGAAATTCAACAAACTAGTTTAGTTACTAAATTATTCCATGTCTATGCCTATTTCTAACAATATCAAAATTCTAGACAAAAATTCTAGACAAAAATATCAGTCATTCAATATGCAAATATTCTTCTCTGTAATTTCCTATACAGACCCCCACTGACTTACTTTAGTTTTACATTTTTTTTAATTCAAATATCTCTATTATGTAGAGATGAGGGACACGCAGTAGGCCTAGCTACAAGAGACATCATCATTTTATTTAAAAATATACTGAAGTAATTTTCAAGGACAATTTGAAAGTGAAAACGTAATTTGGAAACAGTCAAAAAAGCACATAATGTGTGTGTCTTGAAGTAGTGTGGATTGGGAGAAAGCAGTAGAAGCTTTGGGTGGAGAGAAAAGAAGCCGATTATGGCTGACCACCTTATACACATCAAGATTATTGAGCCACCTTTTTTCTATGAACTTTTCCCCACTATCCATTCTCCAAACAGGAAATGTCACACACCTAACACGGTACTGCCACTCATTAAGGTATAGGCATGGGGAAATCAGTTATTTGCTATACTCACTATTGGCCATACTCAGTTGTTATATGTAATTATGTTTCCATAGTTATCTATTTAATCTTAAGAAATCTTTATGAATACCAATTAAACTAATAAGCCAAGAGAGTGATAAAGCTGTGGTCCCCAACCCACGGGCCGAGCCCCAGCACAGGTTCGCAGGCTGTTAGGAACCAGGCTGACCATCATTGCTTGAGCTCTAACCTCCAGCTCCCCTACCCCCGTCTGTGGGAAAATTGTCTTCCTGAAATTTAGGAAGCTGGTGCACAGTAGAAGGTGACTGACTGGGCAAGCGAGGAAATCTTCCCCTGTACACAGCAAATCCCCATCAACCGCATCAACGCCTGAGCGCCTGAGATCCGCCTCCCCCCACCCCTGCCCTGGAAAAATAGTCTTCCATGAAACCAGTCCCTGGTGCCTCAAAGGTTGAGGACCTCTGTGATAAAGAGTTTGTTTATGCTTTCAGCCACAATTCACTTTAAAAGGTTCAAGATGCTGCAGGGTCTGTGATTTTCTTTAAGTATGGGAAAAGGTCTTCCTGTGAGGTTATTGCAATAATCACAATTGCCTTCACCATAATGCCTTAGAGTTGGGCCTTCAAAAGGGTAAACTAGCAGAATGGTCATTAGCAGAGGTCCCATTTTCTGAACGTGGAGCTTCATTCTCCCCTTTGTTACGAGTAATAGATCATGAAGACATCCTTCTGAAGTTTATCCTCATTCCACATTCTGGAAAACAGTAGAGACCTGAAACTATCGAAAAAAACCTTTGAGGATTTTCAAGCTATATTATCATAGGTCTACCCATCTTAGTATTAGAAAAAAGAGAAGTTCCAATGACCTGTCATATTTCCACCAGAAAACATCGGGTATTTAGCAGTGAGACCAATTATCTGTGGCTATCTGTGGGATGCTCTTTAGAATTAGTTTTCTATTAAACCATAGTAGCTTTAGTGAAGAAGGATGAGATTACAGGCTGGAGTAGCCATTTTCTATCTAGTTGTCACTTCACCTGATAATACCAGGAGGAAGAGAAAATCTAAATTCCTATAGTAATCACTTAAAAAATAATAGTTGTTGACTTTTATTTTATATATTCTTCATTTGTTCTCGGCGATTTGGTCTTTTAAGATAAGAGCATGATTTATATGAAATAATATTGACTCAGAGAAGAGTATGCATATCATAGTGACAGGAGATCCTCAACTATTTTAAACAATTCTGATCACATTGCAATTTCAGAACTATAAACGATCAAACAAAAAAGAATATTTTAATATGCAGTGCAAATGGCTTTTTATGTTTTTTAGATATAAGCACTTTATAAAGCTCCAATAAAACTTACAATTTGTGAACATATTTAAGGCATGGAAAAGATTTGCCTGGGAGTCATAAATTATCACCATATATGCCCTCAGCATAATATCATGTTTTAAAAAGCTGATTATTTAGAAGAATTCAAGTTGAAATGTTTACTGACTTTTACACTGGATTAAGATATGAAATTTAATTTATGTCCCATGTTCATAGCTTTTATAAGTTGTATATTAACTTTTTGATATTTTGTCATAGCATTTTTATTAATGCAAATCGTAAGAAAAATATGTGGGATATTAGTACAACTGTATATATTTAAATATTTTACTTTAAAATACCAATGTATTAAATCATCCTAAAAGATCATATTTTTAGGTTTTAATTTTACAGAAGCCTATTTTATATTTGAGGAAATTATTATCCCTACATCCCTGATTCTATTTACTAGCAAGATGTCCATATGTTACATTTTCCAAAACATACTGAACTTCATGCCATTTATTTGCTTTAACAACAGTTTGAAATTCTGTAACCCATTTTACGTAGTACTGTTGCACAACTTCTAAAATAATTAAATGATACTCTAAATGCATTAAAAATATAAATGTACAGTTTAGGATCATTTTTAAATGGGATTAGAATTCAAACACAAGTATATTTCAGGACAGCATAAAATGCCAACAAAATATACAATTTTAATACAAAGTCCAAGACAACTAAGACATAGCAACTCAGTGTCAAGCTTCCAGAAACCCAAAAAGCAGTGTGAATTTTCAAATGGATAGCCATAGCTTTACTGAAAATAAATATCTACAGTTTATTTAAAAAAATTATGTCTTTATTTTTATATCTGCTTTAAATGTTTTCTCTTGCACTAAATTACCATCAACAAAACTGGTTGATTATTATATTCTCCAGTAAGATACAGGAGAATGTGAGTGTACATAGCATTTCAAGACTCAAACTTAATAAGAACAAAGATGATTTTTCTTCTCTTTTTTTTTTTTTTTTTTTTTTGAGACAGAGTCTCACTCTGCTGTCTGGGCTAGAGTGCTGTGGTGTCAGCCTAGCTCACAGCAACCTCAAACTCCTGGGCTCAAGCGATCCTCCTGCCTCAGCCTCCCAAGTAGCTGGGACTACAGGCATGCCACCATGCCTGGCTAATTTTTTCTATATATATTATTTTCCTCTATATATATTTTCTATATTTTTTCTATATATATTTTTAGTTGTACATCTAATTTCTTTCTATTTTTAGTAAAGACAGGGTGTCGCTCTTGCTCAGGCTGGTCTTGAACTCCTGAGCTCAAACGATCCTCTTGCCTGGGTATCCTGGAGTGCTAGGATTACAGGCGTGAGCCACAACTCCCGGCCCTTCTCTTTTTAATGTCTCACGTTTACTCAGGTTAAAATATGGTTAGATATGCGTTAAAATTTGGATCTTGAAATTTTACATATTTATTCACTTGATCATTCATGCATTTTTTTCATAATCTAATTTTACCTCACCTTTGTCCACAACAGGTGGGTCAGAGATTGAAATAAAGGAATAGAGCTAGTTATATCCTGTTCCAAGTGCAAATTCTTTTATATTTGGCTTGTATAGAACAGATAAAAATGTATTTAAACTGCTCATCTCTCTAAAAGAAGGCAGTACATATAACACTTGCATTATGTTCTGTTTTATTTTTAAAATTTTTGACTGGATTAACATTCTAGTAGAATTTTCAGTGAAGTGGTATAACATGTAGTTAAGCAATTACAACAAAGAACACATCAATAAAGCCTGCTAAATTATCGCACTTATTTGTAAACATTTAAACAACTGAGTGAAAGTTTCACTAACATCACATCTATGTACTACTGGCCATGGTCTTTTATCTGCTACTAAGGAGGGTATATAGCTGCTTCTTTCTTTCCCTCCTTACTTCCTTCACTTTTCTTTCTTTCTATTTTTCTATCTTTCTCCTTTCTTTCTTCTAATTTCCTCCTGGATAAATACTCCTACTACTCAATTCTCTCAATCTTATTTACTTGAGGTCAGTATATATATCACTAATAAATTTAAGAAAAGTAAAACAAGTTATATTAAATATTTCTCATACTATTACACTTCTTATCACCTCTCTGGCACTCCAAACTCCTTCCCTTTTCATCATTTCTCTGGGTTATATACCCCAAAGGCCTTTCAACTTTTGCAAGAACCTATAGGCCACACATATTTTAAAACTTTTCATTCTTTTATTCAATGTTCACTAAGTGTCTGCTATTAGCAAGGGTATGTGTTAGAAATAATGGAAAGAAAGGTAGAAATGTGGCTATTCTAGAAACAAGATAAGATCTATGAAACTCAGAAGTTTGATCAGAATGTATTGCTCATACCTGTTCAAAATAGAGCCCTAGACACTAAACTACAAAAGACCTTGAAGACAGTCTGTATTCTCAAGGGCTTACAATGTAATTGAAAAGACAGAATTCTTGGCACAGAGAGGCAGAATGCCTGAAGGACACTTCAGGTAAAATAGTCCAACATACCCAAATCTGCATAAAGTAAATAATGTGTATAGATATTTCAGAGAATAGTAAAAATTTAGTTTACTGTATCAATAAAGGCCTACTAGATGAAGCGATTTGAAACTGAATTTTGGTGTCCATGAGATATGTGTATTTTCAGAAAATAAAAGAATAACCACAGTAATTTATACAAAGAAGAGAATGAACAAACTGCATATTTGGAAAGATAAAGTATTTGCTTGATGAGATATGTGCTAAGAATAATAGTTCTCAAAGTGGCATCTGATGAGGGGGTGTATCAGAGTTACCTCAGAAACTTTCCCCCTATGGGTTATACATTATCTTTTCTTTCTCTTCATTTTCTGTTTGCCACATTTCTTTCCACTATTGCATGATGCTCCTTGCAGTGGAAACAATGGTGTAGCTGTGCATGTTTCAATTAAGACAGGCAGACTATAGTTTGCAGGAAAGTCCCCAGAATCAATATCTCCACCCTCCCTTTGAGTTAGGACACACTGATTTATGGATATGCTAAAATATTTTTGAAATGATGTAGGAGTAGCGAATGGAGTATATCACAACTGGGTATCAAGGTTTAAAATAATATGAGAGGTGATTGTGTCAAACTCTAACTTGGTTCATTTAATAAAACATTAGCAATTAGATTGTATATACTGTTCAGCATTCCACACTACATTTTAACCCACTGTAAACCTTAAATCTGAACCTTTTTAAATTTAATTTGTGCAATAATGCAGTATACAAACTGTCACACATTTGATAAATAAATAGATAAATGTTAGTAAAGAAAATCTCTCTCTCTCTGTGTATATATATGTGTGTGTGTGTGTGTATCTCCAGAATTCAATTAAACAATGTTTAGGTATCAGTTATAAAATTTATAAAGAGAGAAGAGTATATGATCCAAATCAAGAAGCTATTGTAATGTCATTTATACTGTTAAAATTCAAATCATAAACACAAATAGGGAAGAACAACATTATAGGTATTAAAACAGTATTTTAAAGTATGTATATTTGGCTCTGAAATAGTCATAGCTATGGAATATATTACATATTAAATTGCAGTAATTTTTAATAAATAATTAAGTTTTCTTAAATATTAATAACAAGATTGTGTTTCTTAAGTGAGTTTTGGTAATGGGCTCACAACAAACTTGTGTTAAGGTGGCCCAAAAATTAATTAAAGGGTAATAAGGAGTTCTTGTTTGCACAGGAGAAACTACTAATATAAAAAGAGAGAGAGAGAGAAAAAAAAAGAAGACTTCATAATTCATTTTTCACATCTATACCATGAACTGAGCTAAATGTTTTAACATACATTTTTACCTCAGTTTATACTGGTAATTTTTTGCATTTGAATTTACTTTTACTTATAGTTGGTTTAGTTACTGCTATGATTTTATTTCCAATAATATGTTAACAGTTGGTAATTGAAGTGGCTTAGAATCATACTGAAAGATACAGTGAACCTACTGTGGGATTTGAATACTTCCAAAGGTAGGACACCAAAAGGTTAATATGAAAATCTACTTCAAACTTTCTCCATTAAGACTTTCTTAAAAGGTCTTCAGAAAGGGAGGACATTTTCATTTTTTCACCTATATTTCCATTGTCCTTTTGATGAGGAAGGTTTCCTGAAGAAAAAGTGAGAAATTCCTGGGCCTGGTTATTCCATACACAGATTATGTACTTATGCCTGGAGTTAACATTTTATCTAACCACCTCCCTTTTATTGCCAGCTAGAAAAGTAAAACAACAAATGAACTGTCAATTAAAAATAGAGGAACAATTCAATTTCAAATCTAAATCTTGTGAAGCTAAGCACAGGTAGGAAAAAAATCCCAAATTGATTTAATACACATACATATCGAATTTAGATAGAACTTAAGGTTTTCTTTTTTTTCTCAATTACAGAATATAGTTAATGGTCACATTTTGACAGACTTATATTTATTATAAAGCTAGTTACCACAGATCAAAAAAAAGGCCTATGATAAATCATTCTGTGTAAAAAAACTTTAGAATTCTATGTGGCAGTATAACATCTTATAACATCTGAATAGTCAGAAAGTTTACACTGTAAACAAGAGAAAAGTGTGAAAAATGTGTGGGTTCTAGTATCTTTAATTAAGCCAATATTTTGGATGGCATGGCAAAGATAAAGAGCATTTCAGAGGAGGAAAAGCCAGATTTTAAGATTTTAAAAATGTATTTCATATTTTTAAAACATTTACTGATTTTCTTGATTTCCAGAAGTGTTCTAGTTTTTTGTATAGGCGCTGATATTTTTTTTTACCAGGTTTATAAATAATTTCATGAGGGGAGATATGCTAAATTATTATTTCAGCCTATATACAAAGATAAGTGAATTGGGAATTTTGTCATTGAGAGTAAGGACTCTTATCAATTCCTGATCTTGACTTGGCACCTAATTTGAGCTTGATGAACATGCCTAGTCACAAGAGTATCTTGTCACTGAGTCAGAAACAGCAGTAGAAGCAGGGCTGTCAGGAATAGTGAAAGGAATGAGGCCAGGAGGGATAAGAGAACTTCTTTCCACTCCCCCCACCACATACACACACATAGGAATCAGGTGACATCTTTGTTTCAGTATCTTTTTTCAGAGCTAACTTTGCCCAGGTTAGGGAAGTTATGCTCTTGTTTTAAAGATATCAAAAAATCATTATGTAGTGTTTAATCATTCAAATAAACTCTAAACCTAAAAGTTCTTGGTAAAATGTATCAGAAGAGCACAAGGCCCATCTTCACATATAATACAGTGTAATACAGGGAATGGGGTGCCTTTCCTTATCAAGAGAACAATCTATTAGTTATTACAATTTACTTAAAGTATTCACGTTTGTTTTGATCTGATCGTTGGCATAGTCTTCTTGATGAAACTTGTTTGGTTTTGGTGCAGTTTAATATATGGCAAATGCTATCGATTCATTGTACTACTCATCTTATAAACAAGTAAACTAAATATACTAAGGACACATTTAATTAGCAGGCTTGAGCTTTATCTTTCTGAGTGGTAATAAAGGAAGCCTTTTTTTCCTAATGTCCATCATGTTTTAATATTTAAAGATATTATAGGATTTGGGTTGAGTCAAACCATAAATTTATTATAATTCCTCTGTGGTTATATATCTCTGAAGTTCACCACAATAATTATTTTCTATTAGAATTTTTTAAAAAATGAAAAAAGGAAACAATATATTTTCTCAAAAATAATGTGTACTATTCTCAGGAGCAAATTTTATCAAAATTAAAGAAGATGGCCATAGCATTGGCTGTTCACAACTAGTAACTGTTGTGTACACCTGATTTCTTGATATATTCATATCAAGAATTTGCCCCTTCCATTCACATTTCATATAAGCACACTAAAAATGGTCATCTTTGTTTACTAGAAATACTATTATTAAACATTTTAAATTAAGGATGATGTTAAAAGAAGTAAAAGATGATGAATGTCTTAAACTGATCCTTTACTTCTCTTACATTTTACCTTCAAGCTCTCACTTTTTCTACATACCTAAACAAATTACAAAGGTCTTTTCTAATTAATGAAGGTAACAAAATTGTTTTTACCTATAAAATTTATTCTAGAAATAGAAAAATGAAAAAAAGAAGCACTTGCTTTTCATTAGACTTACGTTGCATACTTACAAGAAATTAATTCCTGGACTGTGATAAACTTAAATCAGAATTTGCCTGAGATTTGTCCCCTATGACTTAAATAACAAAACAAAATGAAACAAATTGGAAGATGAAAGAACTTTTAAATTCAGAAGTATTAATTACATTGTTACTTTTTACATGTGAATACTCCCAAAGTGAAGACTCAGTTTCATCCAGCCTCGCTTGGATAGTGGCTAGACAAAGCAAGAAAAGTAAATGCATAAAACAGAAATTGTTATACATGTAAGAAAAAATGCATAATTTACATATAACTCAGCATATATAAACTATATAAATGTATATACAATGTATATACATATATAATAGTGCTGCATATATGTACACACACATGAATACTCAATTACATATGTGTTATTGCTCCTATTACTTCTTAAAGGCCTATAGTATATTAAACAAAAGATGGTATATTGAATAAAATATGGTGAATTTAGTGATGTTTATTAATGCTCTGTTCACCTGAATTTTCACAATTGAGGATTTTGAGCTAAGGGGAAGTTATAAATGTCTAAGTTCAAATTAAACTAGCTTAAATCATTTCAGATGGAATGTCTTTTTATTACCATTTCCTCTCATGTTATCTTGACTTGTTTTGTCATATTTCTCACATTTTGTGAAGCATTTCATTAATTTTTTTCATAATCCTAAACATAAATATCATTCTTTTCAGATATCAAAGGTTTAAAAATAGCATTCACAGATTAAAAAAAACTTTTCAAGCTGAGTCATTATACTTTTCTTGTGATTCTTTCTCTCTGAACTTTTATTGAAATTGTGGTGTTCATTATTCTTATTTTTAAGTAGTTTGAAATTAGATGAAATAATATCATTCTGAATTAAAATATAAAAACATCCACATAAATAACACCATATATGATGTAGAACATGTTATTAATAAAACTATTACTGAATTAAAGGCATAGTTCATTTTCAATTACTTTCCACTAACCATCTCACAGTTTAAGGGAAATTACAATATTTTTTATTATTTCCAAATATTATTACTGTAATTAGTAATAAAAATAGCAATGAAAAATAGCAAATATCTCTCAGATCTAAATCTGATTCATTCAACTTGACTATGACTGTGAAGTGAATTAGTGATCTTTTTCTTAAAAATAAATATTTTACCTTAGCGAAAACATAAAACAGATCCTAATCATAGTACTTATGGTACTTTATGAAAACATATCTGGTATTATAAATTAAAGCTAACTTAAGTTATTTTAATGCACAGCTAAAGTAAGTGTCCTAGCCTGAGGGTAAAAAACTCTATAAAAGCAAAAAAATATCCCCTTGAATATGAAATTCCATTCTTATATAAATTTATTTTCATTAAATAAATAAATCTATTCCTCATTCAAGGGTGAAATTACTAATTATATTTAAGACAAAACAGTCTGACTTTCTGTATTTAATAAATAAAACAAACATTATAATTATCAAGTTATATTATAATTTGATATGATTTATGGAAACTCATTTTCAAATGTCAAAAGCACCATGGTCTTTTGAGATAGTACTTTAACCTGATTTGTATAATATGCCACATTATGAATGACTGCATGGTCATTAAGGAAATTATTATTATCAGTATCTAGCTTTGCACTCTAGTTTTTACTATGCATATGTATTCTAATATTCACCAAAATATTTGGTTAGGAGGAATATTAAGTATGATAAATTAATTTAGAAGGACTGCATAAATTGAGTTTTCAAATACTTAAGGCGTAGTACTGGCTTTCTATACCTTAAAAAATAATTTGATGAAAGAGGGAGAGATGATTAGAAAGAATAAGGAAGGTGAGATAACTAGGAAAAAGGTGACTTATGGGAAAGTAAAAAATATATATGTAAAACAAAGAAAACAAAAAAAGAATAATTATACCTATTTAATAGTGAGTCTGACTCTTTTGCATAAGAACAGTGTCATTTAAATATTATACATAGAGAGATAGTGAATCATATTCATGGACTTTTTCCTTCTAAAATAATTCCAATATACATTTCAAATAAGTGAGGACAAAAGTTATAGATACATGTCAAATGCAAGAAAGCCCTGAAAAATTGCATTTTATATTGATATCCTTGTGTTTTTAATTTGTATGCATACCTATGCTATTTCTATATAATTAATCAAGAGATATATAAAATATGTTTTAGACATTCATGGGGCTTTTTTTTTTCAGCACAATGCCTTAGTGTTTTATCTGTCACACAGCTTTAGAAGCTGCTAGACTCATTCTCTTTCTATGGAAAAAATGTGATGTAAGGCATCAGTGACTTGTGATGAATTACATTCAACACGTAATGATAATTTGTACTAAGGGCAGCTTGAGGAAACACTAACCGAGAACAGGAAACTCACTGCACAATTCTGCAGTTGGTGGGTCTGTGGATCACTGGATCTCTGCTGCCCTCTACTGGCCCAATTAGATAAGCGCCTGCCTCAAAGCTCTCGGGTCTTTTTTTGTCAGTTTCTTACACAAACACAATACCGGCACCTTAAAAATCCAATCCTCTTTGGTTTCGCTCACATGTAAATGGATTTTTAACTTGGATTATTATCAGGTTAATTTTGTAACATCATTTTAATGTCATATAGAAAGAAAAACTCTTTCAGCGTCCTCTGTCTTAGTTCAAGCATTACTGGAGCCAGTTGAAATAAGTGGTTGGAAAACAGTAGCCAAATATAATAGTGCCAGCTTTTACAATAACAGAATTCTGACGGTCAAATTGGCCCCAAGGCCTTTGATTTTGATTGGGTGTCTGCGGGTGTGTCTGAATAATTTTAGTGCATATTTTATTTAAAGCAATAGCAATTTTACTTTCCTTTTTCCTTATGTCATTGACTATATTAAGATGTATGGATTCTTGATCTCCTTCTCCTAATGAATCCTGTACTTCTTAGCAATCTAGTTACTTTGCTTTCTTCCCATTGCATCGTGCCTAGGAAACAGTGCATCATTGGGTACTAAGTTGGAAATTTATAATCTAAGAAAAAGAAGTGAACCATAAATCAAATTTTAAGTCCCAATTATATCCTGGTATGGGATGGGGGTGGTGGGTTATAAGATTTATCAACATCACAGTGCATCAAACTTGTTAATAAATTAGCTTTCTGTATAACAAATAAAAGAAATTATCTTTTTTAATGGGAGCACAAAAGGCATGGCATAGCTGGAGTTTAAGGTTCAAGCTTTGTATCCTCTATATATAATGTATTATGTTTTTCAAAAACCTTTTATTAGGAAAGCTATACCAGACGCATAATCACTATACAATGATTAAACATTACCTTTACAATTTATAATCACTGAAATTACAGAATAAATATATGCACATTTCTTTTGAATCTTTGTGTGTGAGAGAGAAAACATTAAAAGTGCTTCCTAAAAAGCTGTTAGTGATATATACCCAGTTGCTTTTTTATTTTTTTAATATTTTATATATGTATATATATATATATATATATATAAGAAAGTGCAGATGTTCTCCAAAATATCTTGGCATCTGGATGAAGTGTCACAAAGAGGATGCTCATCCCTAGGTGTGTGTGTCTTCCTTCGGCTGTTAAACCATCAGGTCTCCTCTTCAGTAGGATCCAGCCTAGAATGTGACTTTTCCCAGGGTGGTAGGAGAGATGCTATGAGCTGTACAGCAGGTGTGAGGGTAGGTGGAACTATGGAGAGAAATGAATCAAACCCGAACTAAGCAGATTGGGTTGAATGGGAGTGGTGTGTGTGGGGTGTGTGTTTGCACGCTCGTGCATGTGTGTGTGTATGTGTGTGTACCTGCACCAGCAGGAAGAGACTGCAGGTTTAGGGACCCTACTGTGTGCAGATTTGTGGTTTGCGTATGGGTATGTGTGCGAAAGACAAGAGAGTGAGTGAGAACATTCGAGCAAGACCCACCCCTCCCTCCCCATCCTGCAGTTTCCAGGCATGCAGCAAACTGCATTGTTAATACATGTACAGAATCTGTGCCATGGTGGGAAGAGGAAAGAAAGCCACAAATGTCATTTCCCCCGCCTCCCTTTCAAACAAAACTACAACTAAAAAAAAAGTTACTGAAAATAAAAGACACATTGAATTTTACTTAATTAGGATCAATACAACGATCCCCAGTATACCTTATACATGGCACAGTCAAAGTCTCAAGTTTCAGTATAAAAAAATAATGATAACATTTGCTGGCAAAAGTCTGCGAAGGCACTTCATTGATTAATGATCTGAGTATGGCCCTTCCTCCAAATCACATCTGAGAGGGGAGAGCATACATCTGTATTCTCTAGTTATCATGCGGCTTCAGTTCTGTTCAGGGCAGGGCAGATTGTGAGGATGGAGTTATCAGGACAAGTGTAAAGGGAGCAAGGGATATATTTCTTTTATTTTCCTTTTCTTTTGGGAAAACAAAGCACTAATATATTTTCTTCCTTCTGTTAGAACCTATATGTTGTCTTCTCCAGGACTTCGAGGTAATCCGGCTTGGTTTGAAGTTTGGCCCTTAACTCGAGGTAATCACTTTTTTGGGTTTGGTGGTCTGTGAAGCCCTTTCCAGCTGAGAAGAGAAGGGTTTCTTTGAGCCTGGCGTCTTGCTGTAAGTCTGGATATTGCATGCCAGGAGGGTGGACGTGCAGTTCCTTTAATTTGGGCACTGTGCCATAGAGACAGTCCACAAATCCCACTGTGCAGGGGACGGGCTGTGGCCTCTCTCGGTCTAGTAGCATAGTGCCACCACCACAGCCTCCCCCAGGAGGAAACAGCACCACCCCACCATTCTTCTCATGGTGGCGGAACCCTGCCAAGTCTCCCCCAGTTCCCCCAACTACCCCTGAAGCCCCACCAGCTGCTGGGTGGTGAGGGTGAGGGTGATGGTGATTCACTGTCACTATGGTGTTGAGCTGGGAGCTGGATACTGCCAGGGCCCACTCCTTCTCTTTTTCCAGCAAGGTCCGGTAGTTGCTGTGGTTCTCCTTGGGTGTCTCAGCAAACTGCTCACTTCCTAGGAGAACCTCACCCATTCCTGGTGGTTGTGTCCCAGGACCCCCACGTTCCGCACTCCCTGCTTCTTGGACTGATGAAACAGCTACCTCTTCCTCCTCACGAGGCTTGTAGATGGGGTTGTTGCACATCTGGGTAACTGGGTGGGGGATGTACTCATACACATGACCTACAGGAGGGGCCTTCTCTGGGGAGGAAAGAGCTGGTCGACCTCCACCCCCATTTCCACTGCCACCACCTCCACCATCCTCAAACAGCCGGTGGCACTGCATCTGAATGCCAGTAAGGTCCACACCTTCCTGTCGCTTGCTTCTAAAGGGCAGCTTCTTCCGACGCCGTCGGAGCACATAGGCAAAGAGGCCTGCAGCAACAAAGACAGCTGAGAAAAACAGAACCAGCAGGCTGAGAATCAATACAGAAAGTGGCACAGGGCCCCCGGGAGGAGAGAACTCATAAGGTGATGCGCTTGTTGGTCCCCCAACAAGGTGAGAATCTCCAGGCTGGGCTGGGGATGCTCCAGCTGGTGCAGTGTGAAGCATCTCTGGGCAAAGAACTTCCAGCTCAATAGTGCGTATGTCACGGTGGGTGAGGTTCTCAGGGCTTCTGCAAAGCACATCACCAACCACACTAACTGAGCTGATGGTTTCGATCCACTGCTTAAAGGGGACCAGGTCACAAGTACAGTCCCAAGGATTCTCATTGAGGTCTATCTGAACAATGGCATTCAAGTGTTCGAGGACACCAGCCACAGGAAGGTAGAGGAAGTAGTTCTTCCTCAAGTTGAGCCTGGCCAGGGATGTGCCTGCAAAGGCATCTGTTGGCAGGGTCCTCAGCAAGTTATTGTTGAGGAATAGCAGCTTCAAGTTGGGCATGAGGCTGAAGGCTGCAGGCTGGATTTCCCGGATGACATTGAACTCAAAATACAAGTAGTGCAAACTTTGTAGGCCTCGGAACATGCCTGGTGTCAGCTTCTCTATATCATTGCCATTAAGGAAAAGGCTCTTTAAGTTGGGTAGGTTGATGAAGGCCCCATCCTGGACATAGGAAATACGATTGTTCCCCAGATGCAAGAGATCCAAGGAAGAAAAATTCCAAAAATCAGAACGATATATTTTCTGAATCAGATTGCTACTCAGATATAGTTTCTTGGCATTCAGTGGCCTTGGAAGAAGTTCAGAAATGTTATTAAATCCTCGCTCTTTGCAGTTGACAGTCAAGCCAAGGTCATTGATGTGCAAATTACAGGTACACCCAGTAGGGCATATAATGGGAATTGGTGGTCTGGTTTGATAAGGAGCAATGGGAGGTTGGTTTGGACCAGGATATAAAGCTTGGGATGTGGAGGGTGGCCTTGGTGTTCGGGGCTGTTTGGTGGGCTTAGGCTGTTTATTTGAGGACTTGTATTCAACAGAAGAAGCAGTAAAATGCACAGAGGACAACATTGAGGAAGGCTTAGTTGGCCATGCATTCTCCTTGCTTGATGGCAGATGGGGAATCCCCAAACTAGCTTCCACCTCAGAGTCAGATAGTAAGGGACAGAGTTCTGTCTTCCTGATTTCTCGCAGGTCCTTTCCGTGGAAATGGAAAGGAGTCTCACAAGTGATGTCTCCCACCAGGGCAGTGTAAGGAATGCGTTCCAGCCAACTCTTCAGTTGTACAATCTCACATGTGCAGTTCCAGGGATTTTCTTCCAGCTGGAGCTCCATCAGGCTTCTACCAATGTGATCTAGCATTCCTCGGTAAAAAAGAACCTTTAACCTGTTTCCACGTAGGTCCAAATGAGTTAAAGAGACAGCCTTAAATAAATTTGTTGGAAGCATGGGGATGAGATTATCATTTAAAATCAGAACTCTCAATTTACTTAGGTTTCGAAATGCCCCACTCTCAATGCGTTTAATGACATTATAATCTGCCTGCAGATATTCCAAACTTTCCAAACCAAGGAAGGTGTCATTTCTGAAGACGTCTAGTTTGTTCTCATATAGATATAGCCTCTTTAAAATCTTAAGACCATTGAATGCTCCCGTTTGAATGTCCTGCAATGCATTGTTCCCGAGGTTAATAGACACGGCATTATTCAAATGAAGAAAACTGTTGGTGTATAATTTCCTCATAGAATTCCTCTGCAGATACAGTTTAAAAGGTCTTGACCAGAACTCCGTAATCTGACTAATATTTGTAAATCCTTTACTGTCACAATGTATATGAAAGAGGCTTTCTTTAACTTCACAGTAGCATGGATCAAAACAGGGCTCATCTATTTCCTCTGAGTCCTCTATCAGAGGAATTGGGGTAGTCCATCCTAGAGCAATTGTGCTTAGAAGAATTATCCACAACATCCTCCCTCTGTGAAGCATCTCAGCTATGGAAGGTTTCATCATTCGTGGTTGATTACAAAACTGCAACAGAAATAAAAATGCAGATTTTTAGCTTTTAGTCATATGTACTATTTTAATTGACTCCTACATGTGGGGCTTTTTAAGAGCGATATAAAAACTTCAGCAGTTGTTGAACTGACACTCAAAATGAGCTAGCAACATGCTTAACGTTTAGAGTGTGTCCTATATTTTAAACTTAGGAGAATCAGAGATATTGAACCATGCATTGACATTTTCCTGAACCAAGCCATACTTGGTAAACGGCAGTTCACATGAACAAAAGCAGCCCGAATTGCTTCTTATAGCAAACAACGAAACTGGTATAAAGTGCTGCCTTTTAGGCACAGGCAGATTCAGTAATAATGGCAATAATTTGGCCATTACATCTCTTTGCCTATTAAAACTCACACTGACATCAAAGATGCCCATTATAAATCTGATTGGAACTCTGAGAAAAATATGTTGTTCAAAATTACAGGTTTCAACTATTGAAAAGCCATGACATACCCCAAAGTTTTCAGATTAAAAGGTATCATAAAGGATGAGCCTAAAGCCTAATATAAGGTGGAGATATGTAAGATGATCAGCACCTTAGGAAAACTTAAGATTTCTTTTAAGAAATGATCAAAACATGCTTAATTACAGTGTATAGTCAGTAACTCTTTATACTCCCCCAACCCTTTTACCCAAGCACAGATTATTGACATCTCCTTTAATTAAATAACTTCTTCATGTTTGTATCATTTAGTTATTTCAAGCATTTAGGAGTGATTAGCTCTTCCAAACAACATGCCTATGCAATTGTCAGAGCTAAAGATAGTGACAGCTAAAGGATGCTGAGTCTGGGAGTGTTTGAATTAAAACACTTGCAGAGCTTAGTTTGGAATGTGTATCTGTGCCTTCTGGATCAACTGAGGAACCCTGTAAAAAGCTGGAAAAGCAGGTGGCTGGTTAAAGGAGAGGTGAGGAGTTAAAGGCAAGAGAGGGTGGGAACCTTTATTCTTACCTGCTAATAAATGATCTAGCACATGAAATACATTTCAAAAAAAGACATCATTCTTTTCCAATCAGAAGAAATAAATGTAGCACACTGTACTAATAACATACAGAGCCTTCCTCTATGGCTGTCTTTCCTTGCCTAGTATCATCAATATATGAAAATGTTAACATGAATAAATGATAATAATGCAGTTTTATTAGATCATCCTTCCTGAGTCACTGAAGTATCAATCAAAATTAAATGGCTTATTTTAATCAATAAAAATGTTTTAGCATATATTTTTCTTCCAACACATATACAGCAAAAAAAAAAATATTTCATCAGCCCTCTAACTTAAAACACAATATATAATTTATAGGGAAAGTAAAC
>CM052436.1:79823006-79843706 GCA_028533085.1 Varecia variegata | reverse complement strand
AACTGAAGCAAAAGGGGATAAAGGGACTTGGGGTGGGGGGAGATTTAGAGGGGAAAAAAGCAAGCTTAAGACGTGCAGGGAATGCAATGGACTCTTCAATGGGGCTTCTTTAGGATGCAGAACTGCCGCTTGGCACACTCAACAGAGGAGGGAGGAGAAGGGGTTGCAGCAGGCTTCCCGCTCCGCTGCTGCTGCCGCCGCGGTGGCTGATCTCTCCGGGTACCGGCAGCACAGCATTGGGCACTGGGAGGAAGGGCGGGAGGAAGGCAGGGAAGAAGGAAAGCTCAATCACAGTGCAGAATCTCGGACTTCTCTCGGTCGCGCTGGCTTTTTTTTTTTTTAAATATGTGCTATAGCCCTGGATCCGCTTTATCACGTCACAAAAATGAACCCCAAGAAGGGGAACGCGCTTAGCTTGGGGTTGGGAGTGAGGACTAGGGAGACCTGACTGTACAGTGTGTGTGTGTGTGTGTGTGTGTGTGTGTGTGTACGGGAAAGAAATGAAGTAGAGGGATTGAGATGACAAATTGGCAAGATAAAAGATAAGAGAGAAGGGGGAGGAGACCAACCTAGGGGAAACCTTTCTTTGGCGGGGAAGGTGGAGATAGGGAGGGGTAAGCATGTTCCTTTTCTCTCTCTCTCTCTCTCTCTCTCTCTCTTCCTTTTCTTCTTCTCCTTCTTCTTTTCCTTTTTCTTCTTCTTTTTTTTTCTTTTCTTTAACTCTCAGGGAAACCATTCCCCGGATGGTTTGCTCCTCTAGTTCCCAAAGCTCCTCTCTCTAGTGCAGATGGTTTGAAAAGTGAGACTATCCCTCGAAATTATCCTTCTCACAGCACAGCCAGTACATGCAAAGACGGGGATGAGGGGGAATCCGAGTTCCCAAAGCAAGAGAGCTTAATCTGGCTGATTCTGCCTAGGTGTCCCAAATAAGAGCTCAGGCAGCCTGAGAGACTTGGACCGAGTTTCTTCTGCATTTTGCTTCGATCCTTTTGCACCAGGAATTCTTTTGTTGTGCTGCAGCTCAAAAAGCTTCGATTTCCCCTGGATTCAACAGCCATGTATTTTCTTCTACATTTTTAAAAACAGAGACAAGCCAATTCTCTGGAAGGAGATACAGACCATTTGGGTAACAATGGTATATTTAACGTTCTTCCACCGGGAAAGACCTCGCAGGGGCAAGGGACGAATTTAAGGATTTGGATTTTTTTTTCTTTCTTTCTTTTTCTTTTTTTTAATTCAAATATTTTTCCGTGATATTTTTGAGAAGGGGATAGGGAGTAGTGGGAGTGATTGAAGGAAGATATTGCATTGTAGAGGGGCCACCATCATAGTTCACAGGAATCCTCTAATGAAAAATTCTAAAGGCTCAACTGACAGTTCTACAGCCCTGCCTGCTGGGAGGAAATGCAGCTTAGTGAGGAAACGGGGGAAAGCCAACTGTACAGCAAGGGATTCTAGTTAGCGGGAACTTGTGTGTCATGGATGCACGCCACCCCCCACCCCCAAACACACACTCCAATCCTGTCACCAACTCACAAGGAAGGGGGGAAGGAGGGACTTTCTGGTTTCTGAAGAACTAAACTGAACCTCAATTGCCCAAGAGCTCAAAGTTAGTAGATGGGGATGGCTCCCCCTTAAAACACTCTTTACAAAACCAAATTTTAAAGAAAAACACTGCTTATGTGTCAATTTCTTACCACTCTAAAATAGGTAACTCAACTGACCTAACTCAACAAAACATTCCTTAAAAGTTAAGTCATAGGCTATTTGCATGATGCTGTGCATTTCAAATGACCGTTTATGTGTCCACCGCCCCACAGTAGCTAAGATTGGA
Organism: Varecia variegata; assembly: GCA_028533085.1. Lineage (NCBI taxonomy): Eukaryota > Metazoa > Chordata > Mammalia > Primates > Lemuridae > Varecia > Varecia variegata. Next base: position 79,841,872 of record CM052436.1, on the reverse strand, counting down.
AACAGCGATCAGACTAAGCAAGCAGGCAGGCGGGCAGAATTCTCTAACATTTTACACCCTTAATATTCCAGACCCACCCTATTTCTCCCATAGGTCGCAGCCGTGAAGCAAACCAACACCAACAGCCCGAGCTCAGAACCATAGCAATTCTATGTCCCTCCCCAGCTGCCAACACCCCCACCCCCAGCCCCCGCCCAGCACCTTCGGTACCCGACGTGCAGAGGCGGTAACTGCTTCAGGGATCTTATCGGAATCCATGATGTGATGGCATGGCTGGGTACCCCAGGAGGCTGCTTTGAGCTTCCTGGTGACGGTAAAGAGTCATCTCTACAATCAAGTCTCTGTTCTCTCTTGAACTACAGCCCTCTAAGTTCTGGACTTTGGCTGTGTCCTAAAGCCCATTTCACCCTTTTCCTTTCCTTTACCTCAGGATAGCATGTCTAAGGGATAGGAAGGGCTCAAAAAGTTAGAGGATGGAGGGCCATGGGGCCCCGGTTTTTTCCGCGTCCTGCTGGAAGCACCGGGAACCATTTGTCCAGAGGGAGGACAAGCAGCCCTTTCTCCCCACAGTACCCCTTCTTACCTCCCTCCCCCCATTGCTGGCTCTTAGAGTCCACTAATCTCTCCAGATCTAAGATAAATATTCCAATATGGAAGCAAAATGATATCCCTTATAATAAATAATTAAAATGCTGCATCATTCATTTTCTGAAGAGCTTTGAGCCTTCTAGAGATCCTTTTCTAATTAGCTGTCGCCAGGCAGGCGAAACGCACAATGAGTCTGTTTAGAAAAGGAAAATTATTAAAAGCCCAGGCTATTTTCCTTCTATCTCTTGCAACACTAGCGAGATATCCACTGGGGAAGGGGTACTTCATTCAACCACCTGGCCTATTTGTTGGAGTCAAGATTTTCTCCCCCAGAAAAAGGGGGCATGTTATTCTCCAGTACCCTTCCTTTCACCGGCGTCCTTATACCTAACTGATCTAATTCGAAATGCAACAACCCCCTAGCACCTGTGAGCCTAAGGAAGACACCGCGGCCAAAGTCTATGTACTCTACAATGTACAGCCTACATGCGAGAAATACTGCTTTCAATTAGGCAAAGTAGGAAAGGAAACGATGGCGGCTAGTACCTATGGTGCAGAGCGCTCACGATCTCCGAGGTTTGCTCCGGGGGGCTTCCCAGCGGGAGGGGCAAACTCTCTGGGAGGCTGAATTGTATCCATCACACTGTAGCCTTGTAGCTTCTCCTCTCACGGCCACCGACTTTCAAAAGGCTACCAAATCTCGCTTGTAATCCTTTTAAATGTTTCCACCTTTGAGACTTGCAGGGAAATGGTCGCTGCATACCAATGGAAGAGTCGGGCGCGCACCTAGCGCGGCGATGCCAGTGACAGGGAGCTCACGACCACAGCTCCCTATATGCCTTCGATGGCAGGCGGGCAGCTTGAGTGTCCCAGGACTGTGTTCCTTTGATTTAAAATCTCGGTGCTCTCTATTCAGTGTCCGGCTTCGCTGTTCCCGAGAGCCCGAGCTCAGTCTCTGAATTTCTCTCTTTCTCTCTTCTGGAAAGGTTGTCACTCACAGAGCAATCTCTGCCCCAGGCCTCCTTCCATCCGAGACGATGGAACTAGCCCTTGTCTTCCCCGGGTGTCTTTGCTCTTTGCCCTTTGGGTGGGTGGGAGTAGGGGGTGGGTGCTGTGTAGATGAGAGAAGAAAAGGGTAGAGAGAGAGGCGGAAAGGAGGCAGGAAGGGGGCGACTAGATCTCAGATCCCAGCATTGGTCAGACGGCGAAAGGGGGGGCGGGGAGGGGGAGAAGGAGCCAGGGACAGAAGATACAAATACAACAGTATGGCTGTACACAGCAAATTCCGCTTGGATTTGGGAGATCTCAGGCAAAGCACGAAGCTGAAGCGGTCCTTTTGGCAGAGAGTGAGTCCCCTGACAGCTCACCATTCAAGCACCCTCACTTCTCGAGCGGGAGAAGGTGGGGGAGGGGGTGGGGGAGGGGACCGCCGAACGTTTCAGGCCAAGGAGACGCTCGCGGCAGCAGCAGCGGCAGCGGCATCTTTTAAGACTGACCTGCTTTAAAAGTGCCACTTTAATGGCCTAGGAAATAACTAAAATCGGATTATACGTTACTTACCAACGCCTGCTCCTAAACTGGGAGCGCCAGGTCGGGTATTAAGAGTCAATATAGGGAACGCAGGGCTGGAACCTGAATGCAAATCCATCAGCCGCCCCCAAATCGCTCACCGAGGGAGCGGCGCTCGGGAGCCCCCAAATCAGCCCATCGCCGGAGCCTCCGCCAGCTTGTCCCCCCCGCACTCCCAGCCCCTCCTCCGCGCCAACTGTGTAAATCAGCCGCCGCAGTCCTCTCGCCGCGCATCTCAGGCAAATCCCGGTTTAGGAAGCAAGGAAGCAAGTGATCTCTCTCTCTCTCCCTCTCCCCCCCTCTCTCCCCCCTCTCTCCCTCTCTCTCTCCCTCCCCTCTCTCGTCATGATCTGCTAGCTCTACAAACAGAAACCCTGTAAAATTGAGGGTCAGGAAGTCAGCATTCTGTATCTGTGGATTAATTTTAACTTTTATTTGGAAATGAGAGGTAGCTGGAAAATTACAGCCCAAACTGGCGGGGGGGGTGGGGTGGGGTATCAAATTAAGAACATCTGAGATGTATTGATGGGCGGTATCTCTAACAGCCTCCAAGGAGCAGTTTCCAAGTGATTTGCAGTCATTCCCCACCTTCATGATACATATGTGACAATTTGAAAGTACACATTTCCGCATCTGTTTACACTTGCTAAAAGAGGGAGAAATAAAACTGTAGGGTAAAGGCAGTGTGGGGGTGCATTTGCTGGAGAGATGCTGGATACCATTTCGTGACAAATTAGATAAGGACACTCGAACAATTATTGCACCTATGTGAAAGTATTATTACAACATCATAGATGCGACCATCACCCCCATTGCAGTCATACTAATGCAGTCATTTAATGCTCCATTCAATCTGCAGTGTAAACCAACGCAGTTCTTTTTAATAGATCCCTTTCATCAGTGACTGTGTTGGAAAGAGGGCAGTCTTCCACTAAGTCCCAAACTGAATAGGAGGTAGTCTGGGGAATCATCTCTGTATCTCTTGCCATTCTTTCCTGAAGTGAATGGAATAAATTGTCCAAGACAAGTGAAGTTGTTATAGCTTTTATAATTGTAGACATAAAATGAATTTAACCCTGTTTTTAAAAGCTTTCAAAGGAACTCTAACTTACCTCTTGCAAAGAAACAGTACTCTTTTGTATATAAAAGCCTTTGAGAGAAAGGCCTGAAGATATGACTGTAGACTTTATCTAGTAGATTTTCTATTTACTGTAATTTAAGCCACTATTAGTCCATATTATAGACATGTAATACCAAAAATCTAGTGTCCATATTACCCATATTAAAAGAAAGGAGAGGATAGATTTATTTATAGAGAGATCCCGGGCCTGTGAAATTTTTTGGAATATATACATACACACACACATATACACACGCATACACACAAACACACAACACACTCCAAATTCAGTATGGCAGCAGTGTTGGCTCTATATAAAGTGTGAGATTAGACTACATACATATATGATATATATGTATACATCATATTTATAATGTTTCAGTTTGTTCCTTAAAATATTCAGCATTCATTTCTAAGATTAGTGATCTACAGGGACCGAGAAATTGATGAAATGGCCATTATATTAAAATCTATTCTTTTTAAATATAATATTTCAGATCTACTGGCATGAATTCCAAACCTATCCTCAGTATTTTCTGGGATAATAAATTCTGCTATGAGAATTTTACATATGTGAAGACATGGATTTGGAAAGAACATTTATCATAGGTGCTTCACTCACTAGGTCTCAAAATTGACCTTAAAGGGGTAGATAGAAAAAAATAAATAAATAAAGAGAGCAGTAGATCCAGGAAAGGTTGGGAAAGGGGTACATCCCTGTAACAAATCAGTCAGATTTAGGAGAAACCAAACTTCATCAGTAGGCTGATGAGTCACAGAGATGTTTTTGGCCTTTTCAGGTGGTTGCCCAATTTGAGGCAAATCACTCCTGGGTACACCAGATTCTATGTGGGCAAGTTTGAAATCATACACATGCCCCTTGAGCCTCAGAGCTAGAGTATTTTAGAGTAACCCTGAAAGAAATCAGGCAATATTACTTCTAAAATAGTTGAATCTGTTTAACTTTTTAGGAACTATTATTTTCATTTTATTTGGTTTTCAAGGCTATTTGTTGATGAGAGAACTTTGAATTATATTAATATATTTACTCTGAGCAGTTGTTGGTATGGTCTGATGGTATGGGGAGCTACAGAATATTGAATAGCTAGAATTAATTGTTAATGTTAAAAGTGAGTACTTTCAATACAAATATTGCAGGCCAGATAAAAATGTTGTGGGATAAGTAATTTGGTGAATCTTTGACTCTAGGTTGTGAATTTTTAGTGCTTTCTGCAAAGACATTGACATATCTCTAGTTCTATTTTTCCAAACATAATTTACATTGTGAAAGGGGGGAACTCTCATAAAAAAAAAAAAGATGTTCTTTACTAATGATGCGTAATGGATAAAAGGAAAATATAACAATAGCGTATAAGATGCAATTTTTAGTGCAACAAAAATTAAATATGTCTGTATTGCTGATTGACATATCTTTTGAAGTTACAAAGACATTACAGTATTTCAAATAGTTTCCTTTTAATTATTCTATTATTTTCCATAGAGGAACAATAATATTAAAATACCTAAAATGGGCATTTTTTGTCTAACATATATTTTATTCACTCTAATGGTTCAAATAAAATAAATGAATGAATCTTTTAAAATATTTAATACTAATTGAAGTAGTACTGGAGAACTGTTTGCTGTATAATGGAGTATTCACTCAAGTAAGTTCCAAACTCTAAATACAGTAATCTGTGATTATATACAACATACCTATGTCTTCTACATGTTGTATTCATCTGTTTTTATCTATTATACAAACATTCATGAAGCCTATCTCTTTTTTCCTCTGTCCATTTCAAAGAATTTTCAAGCCAACAAAATTTGGCTTGTTTGATAATCAACAAAAAACTAACTACATCCTTATTTGATTAACTTTTAATATATCACTGTTGAAACAATTGAAAATATTGTTATACACATTGTATAAATGGGAATATAGGCTATTAAAATTAAGCAAATAAAATATGATATATGATATAAGAGAAATTATTGTTTTTAGTTTTGTTCTGTTTGGAGGTTGTTAGTATTTATTGAAAGAATTAAAAAGATTGAACAATTTAGACTGAGGGTAAAATACTTATAGCAATGTTTATTCGTATAGATCTTCCTATACCTCCATAGAAGAAACACTTTTGAAACATTTCATATCATATGGAAAAAGTCCCTAGTCAATTGATAATTTTGTTTTTTTGAAGCATTTTGTAAAATGTAGTGAATCAGCATAGATTTAGTAAGCTATAAATATGGAGAAGTTACAAGATATTCAATTAGACATTGATCTTTTATATCCTGTTTCACTAAAACATTTTAAAGCACTTTATAGACATCATTAAATGAAATCTCAGCTTATTGTTGAAATAAACAAGGGTTTCAATCTCAATGGTTAAGTGAACTATTTTGGAACAACCAAAGTTAATCTATTCATTCAATATCAACAAAGCTTCCAAATTTTTATTTGTAGACTGGGTAAGCATAGAAAGTTATTGTCTCATTTTAAAGAGATTTTTCAAAGTTATTCAGAATTAATAAATTGTAGATATTAAGATTAAAGTTACTGAGAGAAAAAAGTATTAAAAGACCAAGATGAGGAGAAATAAATCAAATGCACTTGTTGAAGTAAATTCAACAATGAATTTATGCATCAGGAATAATGCATAATGAATAATGCATCAGGAAATAAAGCATAGGTGTTATATGTAATAGAAAGAAGTAAATCACATAAGCGTTAGTGGTAAAGGAAAATTTAAAAAATATTTATATTATGAGAGAAAGGAATGGTAATAATTTTATAGAATCATAAAATCTCAGGATTAAGAGGGATTTGAAAGGTTATCTAGTTTGACCAATTCTTTGATATTTGAATCTCTACTCTACTATCCCCCAACAAGTTGTTATCAAGACTGTGCTTTAATATTGCCTATGATGTGGAGCTTAGTGCATTTCAGGGCAGCTCATTTTATTTTTGGACAAATTTAAATTTCTATTAGAAAAAAATTAAGCAAACTAAAACTTCTACTTTCCATTAATCTGTCACAGTTTTATCTCTTGAGGGCTTGTTTAAAAATCTAAGGTAATGAACTTTCTGCTTATTTGAGTTAGGTATAAACTCATACAAAGATATTCCCCTGGCAGGTAGAACTGTAGAACTAGTCTTCAAGATAAGAGATAGAGCTAGAGAAGGAGTTATTTTAATTGTTAAGATAACTAAAGCCATGAAACTGTAGAATTTGTTGAAGATACTGAACTGACAAAATGTTAAAGAGTATTGCAGTTCTTAAAAGTTGTTTCTGAAATATCCAAAATATTTTTATTAGCTCTCATGAAAATACCTTTGGGTGCACACATAAAGTTCTATATGTATCCTTTTTTTTTTTTTTCCAGTTATTATTGGTACTTAATACCCAACCACAAAATCATAGAGGAATAGTACTGGTATTAACTAAAGAGGTTAGAGAGCCTAAACTATACAAGTAGGTGTTCATAAGTAAAATCAAATTTTCTTTGTTCTTTGAATTTTTGAAAGCTATTTGAGAACATGAATATGAAATGAATATTTTGAAATGAGGCTGATTTCAGTATGAAGCCTGACAAAAAATTCTTTCGTCACCAACTCTGGGACAAGATAAAAAGCTTTACTATGATCATGTGCTGGAATTTAGAGACAGTGGAAATCTTACATACAACCTTGCATTTTAAGTGTAGAACAAAAGTGTAATGAAACATTCATTGAATGTTTTTTTTAATATCAGTAATTCATAAAGTTACTTACTTAAATCCAAAAAACTAAAGTTTCCTTAAATTTTGCTGCCTCTCCCTATCACTCTGCTGAGGCTTTGGCATATAGCTTCTTTTAGCTTCTATATTCTATCTAAATTTTCCTTCACATTTCTGTGTTGTTAAACAACTAAAGTTTAGTTATTCCTATCCCTGTAACTTTCTCTTTTAAGTACTGAAATTGATTTTTTTTTCACGTTTGGGCATCTGAAGGTAAATATATGATTCCATATGTATGCCAATTTTTTTCCATCACATTCGACAAAATACTTTCACAGACAAATGGTCTCAATTTTATTTCCTCAGTTGGTGGTGCTTTAAAAATTTTGGTGAGTGAGAAAATATTTATTACAAATGTTATTCTTTAGCAAACATTATTTACTAAATATTTAAATAATATTAGCAAGAAAATAATTAAAAAACATTTATTATGGCTACGATACCATTCATTGGTTTTTAATGATAGCAAAATTAGCAAATAATATGGAAACTATGATGTATAAATTTATCCCCCCAAAAAACCATAAAATACCTTCTATAAAGATTCACCAAAATGTAAGAAGATAAAGACACTTGTATATTTTAGCATGTATTTTAAAATTTTCAAATGATAATCAGACCTAAATCTCATTTTCTTGCTTGTTGTTTTAGTTGGATATTTTTATTGAAAGGGTAGTGGTGAAATGTCTGATGTGATTAAGAAAGTGACAAAATATTTCCCAACTCTTCCTGATTCCATTTGAAACACTTTATAGATGATTTTGTAATATTTCATTTGAAATGTCCTGAAAAATAGCTCAAATATCCCCACACATATACAAATGATACATAATATGTGTGCGTGTTTCTGTTTGTGTTTCTGTTGGAAGGATAAAAAATTGAAAACTAATGGACTCCTTATAAAATATTCATTTGAATTATTTTATTTCTAAAATAGGGGGCATACCTAGTTTCAAAAATTCTGTAGTGTAAAACAAACAGAATATCTATGAACAAAATATTAAAAGTGAATTATACATCCTAATTCTCTTTTATTGATATTGGATGATAAAGTTCATTCAGTTAGAAAGTCTTGGAACACTCATGTCACAAAAGATCAGATAATCTTTAGAAAGTGACCCTTTTCTATGGGGGTGGGCGAGGGCCCGTGGCCTTGGCGCCACATGTGGCCTTCTGCATCCTTGAATGTGGCCTTTTGACCGTATTCAAATTTTACAGAACAAATCCTTTTAATAATCTGATGAGCCAACCTAAATGCAGCACCTGTTGCTCATCAAGCTGGACTGGATTCTTTCATCAATGGAACTTTTAGTTTTCACTTTGCAAGAAATTGAGACCCATGCCTAGTTGAAGAAAAGGTTTTTTTGGGTTTTGTGAGTTTTTTTTTTAAAGGATTTAGTGTCATGTCATGGAAATCTGAAACTAGCAGACCTTATAGGAAACATAATTGAATATCAGGCTATACATTGTCTCTCTCAGGATCCACATGCCTTCTCTGTCACCTCTCTCACTTGCCATCTGTTCTTTACAGTAGCAAAAAGTGATTCTTAAAAAAGTTAGTATGATATAATCTTCTAGTAATGCTCCAGTGGCTTCCTAACTCTCTTGTTAAAAATCAGTGTCCTTACACAGGTTTATAAGCCCTATATGATCATTTTGCTCAATCCATATCTGACCCTATACCCTATCATTTGCTTGTTTGTTCCCCCTACATCACCCTTATTTTCCACCTTGCTCTTCCTTCAACTCATGAGGAATGAAGAATGCACCTATCTCAGGGCCTTTTCAACTGCAGTGCACTTTGGCCAGATATCCATACAAATATCAGCATGGCTGACTGCATTCAGATTTTTGTTCAAAGAACATATGGCCAAATAGGCATTCTTGACCATGCCATCCCAAGTAGATCTCTCCAATTCTCTTGAACTTCCTAACTTGCTTTATTCCTATAGATTTCCCAACTAATAATATATAATTTATTTGCTTGTGCATATTTACTGTCTATCTCCCTCTACAAGAATAAGTTTCATCAGAACAGGGACTTTGTTTCATTCATTGTGCTATCACTGGTGCCTAGAAAAGTGCCCAGTACCTAATAGGAATTCCACATGAATGTATTGGAAGGATTAAATAAATGAATGTTATCTCTAATCTCTACTTCCTTTTAAGTCTGCACCATATTTTTTTCCTGCTAATAGCTTTTTCTTTGTGTCAGCTAGCACATAGCTCATAATTACTCCATGTCCTTTCAGTTGCAGAATTCTCCACCAACTGGCAACTTCTCTCTTTTACATTAGTGCAAATTCCTGAAAATCTAATTGTGCAGGTTAATTTTTCAATAAGGCCACACAAAGCATAAACTATGGACAATCTCTGGGTATATTCTCTTTGGTCAGGTGTATGCTCTTTGTCTAATAAGGCTGAGCCACCTCAGGAGCATGGTTGATTAGGCGTGAGGGGCTGTGGGCAGGCAGCCAGGCAACATAAACACATCTAAGGCATAAAGCCATTGCAGCTGCATCTGCACAAATGCTCTTCATTGTCCCATATCCTGCACATGAGTCTGACATCACTCCTCAATTCAATGCATCTACCTTCTGCCTATGTCATATTCCTTCCTGATCAGATGACTTCTTCAGTCTTTTTTTGTTATACTCTGTTCACCACAGATATAACCATTCAGTTACAACACTTCTATGATAAATAAACCTATGTCTCTGGCTTTATCCTAAAGGCAACAAAATGTCCCTATAACTCTACTCCCCACTCCTAGGTTGTTCCACTTAGTTTCTGCATGGTAAACAAGAAATCCCATGTGTCTTTACAATAGATACTGTTGTGGACATACTCTAAAATGACCCCAATGAATCATGCTCTTGCATAATCCCCTCTCCTTTTGTGTGGGTGGAACCTGTTACTTGCCTCTACGCAATAAACTATGGCAAATGTAAAGAGTTTTTTTTTTACATGTAAAAGTCCCCAATCAGTTGGTTTTGAGTTAACCTTAAGGGAGATTTTTCTGGGTGGGCCTGGGTTAAAGAGGTGAAAGTCCTTAAAAGAGAGACTGGCATCCTTCATGAAATGAAGACACCTTTTCCTCGTGGTCTTGAAGAAGCAAGTCATCATGGGTTCTACAGCCCTAAAGAAATTAATTCTGCAACAACCTGATTGAATTTAGAAATAAATTTCTCCCAGTCAATCCTTGACATCTTGATTGCAGCCTTGTGAGATCCTGAGCAGAGGACCCATCTAAGCCCTGTCTGAATTGCTGACATACAGAAACGGTGATATAATAAATGTGCTTTGTTTTAGTCCACTAAATTTTTGGTAATTTGTCCTATAGCAATAGAAATCTAATACAGAGCCTCATCCTAGTTAATTGAAAATGACATTTAGAATCTACATGCTGTTTTAGTTCTTTGGACCTCACAATGAGACTTTGACTTGGATCTTTTCTTCCTTTGAATTTGACAGGCTAACTTATGGAAATTGAAATAATTTTGCCCGCTTCCTTAGTATCTTCCTATTTGGGGATTTATTCTTTTACTATATTTTCCCTGGTTTCAGTGTCTTAAGACTAACGTTAGACCTTCTTTCAGAGTACATACAACACCTGACCAAAATACTTTTCTTCCTCCCTTAAACACCTAATCATCTCTTTTGTATGCAGCATCAGCTCCTATCATTTTCAGCTTTTGGTTCTGGTGAGCATTGACACAATGTCTTTGGCTATAAGAATCATGTGTCTACTCCTCTCATTAATGTCTCATTTTTTTTTCTGTTTATATGTGTGAATATTTATTTTTTTCAATAAAATTATTCTTTAAATTTTGGAGAGTATTTAAATAAATAATGCTTTTTTTAAGCTAAAATATTTGTGTAAAAATTTATCCCCTGATTTATCTGTGTGTTACATTGAAATATTGATATAAATTTTATTTGGTAAAAGTTGGACACATCTTTGGTCACTATATATTTCTTTATTATTTATGTATTTCCAAATGCTATTTAGTCTGCTTGCAACCTTAAACTATATGTTTGAACTTCTTGATGTTCTAGAAGGTCTATACAACATTAAACATAGCACAGCATATAAGTCATGTTATTTAGGAAAACTAATATATTTTCATTTTTCATAATGCTAAAAGCTAAGGATATAAAGACATGAAGAATTAACATTCCTTGTAATCCCATCAGAACATATACTTTTAAGCCTTTACAAACTCACAAAAAATTATGGTTTAAATATTTGTTACACACTATATTTGAAAGAAAAATGTTACTTTTCTTCAGAATATGTTTAATGGTTTGTACTTAAAAAGCCAATATGTTCATTTGTCATACATTTGGAAATAAAGAATTGAGATGAAATATTGACAAGACTAATTTCTTCTATGTTTATCCTGCCAGAAATTCTCAAATACTGATTTGAGATTGAAGTAATTAAGAATTTCTGTTTCCCAAAGGGACCCCACATAGTGTATAATGGAGTTCTAGTCCACGTTTTCCTGGAAAAATATACAACCACTGTAGATGGGTGTCTGATTAAACATTTTCAAACTGGAATTTTAATTTTAAAAGAAAAGTGCAATCCAAAATCGGTGCATGATGGAAGTGGGCATTGGAGGAGGAGTGTTGCATAGGGATGCATGTTCACTGTGACATATTGGGAATAAGGAAATAACCAATAATCATATTTCTAATTGCCTACCACAGTAGAAAAGCCATAAAATGTTCTATTCAATTAAACTTCTATCTCAGTCAGGTATACAAATCATTCTTTTTAAGGAAAATAAGCTTAGAGAGATATTTAGAGAGCCATTAATTTAAAAAGCTTTCTTTTGAAATATTAAAATCATATAAACACTTCATCACATTAACTGTAACTGAAACTGCTTTTGTCTTGTTATCATACTCAAGTCAGTGTAATGTATTAATACGGAACAGATTAAACATTTCCAGAGGTAAATCTTATAGTTTTTAAAAGTAGCAGAGCATGTTTAACACACTTGCATTGTGTTAGTTCAGACGCATTGGCAAATATCAAAATCCTGATAACTTCTGACAGTAGTTAGTGTTATTTTCCTTTGAGATGAGTTGCCAAATGCAGAAAATTTGCCATCTTGTGGTGTTTGTACATTTATGAGATCACACTTCTTACTCTATTGTGAAGTATGAAAAAATAGAAAATTCATAGGCAACTGAATGAGGCTTTCTTGCGTGTTTTTAGTCTTTTTTACGTACACAGGAATGTGTAAATAAAACCAGTAAGATTATTTAACAAAGAATTTTCTGAAACTCTTGTTCCGCCCTTAGTTGTTCTATTAAAATAAATTTGCTGCAGCTGCCTTGAGATGCCTCCAGGTGGCGCGCTGGTGCCCATTCTCTCCACCCAGAGAGCGGCCGGCTGCCAGCTGCTGGGGCGAATGAGCTTGGAGCCCCAGGGTTTAACCCGGCGCAGCTCAGAGGTGGGTTTCTGAAGGACTCGGGAAGCAGCTGCAACAAGGCATCACTCTCTGTACAAGCATTTCCATTTCTGAGAGCAAAAGGAAGAACTTAAGCGGGCAGCACTTGGAATGTAAATTGCTTTGTAGTATTTAAAAGCAGAATGGATCATGGGCAGCTGAGCTGGTACGTGCAATACAAACTACTCAATGGAATTGTGCTGGGTAGGAACCCGTCTGATCATCCTTTGTGTACCAAACGTTCTGTGTCCTGAATTGTGCCTATGTGTATGCACTCATTTCATTTTCACCAGGATCATGGGGACATGGGGCTCACAATCTTTCATTTTTCTAACATGATATAATAAAGGCTTTACAGGACATTGTTTATTAATAGAAATGTGACCCTAGTCACGGTCTAAAGAAACACATGAAAATGATACCAAAATACTTTTCTTCTGTTTCTTTGTTAGAGAAAAAGAAAGTAAACCTAAACTATATTACTGTATAGTTTTACCGTATGTGACTTTTGACAGACAATGGAAGAAAATAAATATTTACTATGGACTAGACTTTTACCTATAGGTGTGGGCTTAAACACATCTGTAAAATGTCAGTATTTGCACATCTGTGTGCCATAAAGAGCATTGTGTAGCTTTGAAAACACCAGTTATGGAAAATACATTATCATGTGTATGTACATTTTGTATGGTCTAATCTGCCATGTGAATGTGTGTTATGTGTACACAATAACATGTATATGTGACCTAGATGCAGAATTGTTGTTGCATGGTTACAAATATGCATGTGCTGAATATGGATGGATTTTTGCACCTTGACAAAAATATTTCTATCTAGATAACTTAGTATTCAGATCACCTATTGCTAAAAAACTAACTGTGAGTTCAAAGAATGTACTTGTTTCACTGTTACATTTTAGATTCCCCAAGTTTCATTCAAGTGTGCACTTAGTTTTCTATGCTTTTAAATTCTGAGGAAAGGTTGCTTTTTATATTTTGAACATAAAATGTTGGCTGAGGTGATTATATGGATGTAGGATGCGTGGACATCTAAATATGTGTTTCCTGAATTTAAGGTTATACATGGAGTTGGCAAGAGTTCTGAAAACTTGAGAGGCCTGACCGGGAGTTTATATTAGAAAATTAAAAGATTCAAAGGTTCAAAACTAAATTGGAAATAACTGAGGATGAGGTTTTACTCTTAGTATTATTACTCTAATATTAGACTACTTATAAACTTGTATGGATTTTTTTCAAACAGATGTTGCACATGAAGCAGCAACTGAGTTTTATGTTCTGACATTGCCCACAAGCAAATACAATACAATTCAACATAAGAAATATGAATTGAGAACTAATTATGTAAGATAATGTGCTAATTAAGTCCCAAGATACCAAAAAAAGTGCGAAATTATTGAGCCCCTGCCCTCAAAAGTTGCCATTCAAATGACTAGGTTGGGCATATGCGTAAATATGAATACATAGTGAAAAACAAATAAAATAAATGTTTTTATAGCAAGATATATACAAGGTATATAGCACTTAAATGGAAGAAGACATCTAACTTAGGGGCATTAGTAAGGGGTTAATATTGGAAGACCCCTTCTCAAGGGATGGGTTGAAAGAATGATTGCGGCAGGTGTGATGAGGTCCTGAGCAAGAGAGATACTCCAGTCAGACATTTTGTTTGTGTTGGGTGCCACCTTCTTTATTGGTCTCAGATGTGAGCAGTAAGAGATATTATATAAGTAGGTCTGGCAGTATTGGAGATGGCCTTTAACATCAGGCTGAAACTTTTGGATGTTATCATTAGTTCATTCCCAGTTCCATTAACATAGGCATTCAGTACTCTTAGAAACATTGAATGCTATGCATAACAGCAAGAGCCAGCACAAAGTTTTAGGATAACTTCATAGTTTATTTATTGTCTGTATACCATATCAGGATATAAGTTCCAAGACACAGCACTCATTTTTAATGTTATATACTCAAAGCTTAGAAATTCCTAGAAAAATATTTATCACTGAATGAATGAATGGATGGTAAAATGAGGATAAGGCCAGGATTTTTTATCACTCACATTTAGTTTTCCTGATACTCACAGATGACTAACATCCTCAAAATTTACCAAGTCGTTGAAGCCATTGTGCCAACTGATTCCAGTTTTCACCAATAACCTGGTAATTCCAAGCAAGTTCCCTGAATTACCATTATTGCTGTTTAATTGTATTCTATTTTTAACCTCCTACGTGAATAGTCTTGCCTTTGCATTTTTAAAAGAGTTATTAAGATAATTATAAATTCTGATTTTTCAGGCAGAATAAACCAATTCATCTTCATACCCCTATAGTAGACATAGTGAGTATATAACGCATGTTAAACACATTCAGGGGAAGAGTTGAAGAGTTTGAGGAATGCCTTTGCACCCTGTAACATATGTTTACCTCCTTAAAAGAACGCTTCAAATATTTGGTTATCTGCAACTTTTTCTATAGCCTCTTTACAATCTGGAAGTACAAAGTAATCATTTGAGAGATCCTTAGCTATTTGCTTCTGTAGTATTTGGGGAAACTGAGATAGCTTGCTTGGGGTCACAGCCCCCATACACAACAGTGGTCCTCTTCTCTGTCCCTGTGTACTGATATTTATAGCTTTTATGAACAATGGCAGGCATATATGAAGAAACTAGTGAATAAAAAAGTTTTTGTCATTTGAAAGGATGATACTAAATGAAAAGAAGCAGACATTTTAAAGGAATTTATAAATGTGGTTTGCTCAACTGAATTTTAAATGAATGCATAGTGTCTTACAAATAGAAAGGCCAAATAAACAATACTGTTGAACCAACAATTTTAAAAATAAACCCGTGAAGTTTCCTTCCCTCCCCAAGAGAGACCTTTTGCTCTCTGATGATGATTTATATGTCTTAATTTACTTTTATATGACTCATCTGAAAATATGTTAAGAGTAGACATTCTTGCTTTATGTCTATGGAGCTTATATGTGTCACTTAAACTGACGATGGAGGATTTCAGTTTTACTTTGGGCCAATCTGCACAGAGTCAGGCTTTTTCTCTTGTCAGTGTCAACATGACAAATTTTCACCCCAGCCTGGTCTCCATCCTACTGGACCTGCTGGTAATGCTTTGTTTTTAGCCCTGTGAGAGAAGGTAGTAAGATATAGTGGCTGGCCTAAGACTTTCACCTTATTCTAACCCCTGGGGTATGGCTTAGTCTGGAAACTAATGGATTAGGGAAGCATACCTTGCTCAAATAATGCTGGCCATTCAGTTTGGGAAAAATATACTGCAGTGTGTACTGCAGACTTTTCCCCCTAGTGGTTGACTTAAAGCTGTTGTGTTTCTTAACACAATAGAAACAGACTTTTCTTCATATAATAAAGCTGGTTTGATTGAGATTCTCTAACTTAAATTTTTAAAAAATTATTTTAGGAAATCATATAATTTTCATTAAATGATAACTTTGAAAGATACAAATACAATACCCTGGAAAATATACTGAGGGCTTTTCAGTATTCTTTGGAAGGCCGAACATTAAAACAATGCACAAATACAAAATAAATGGAAGTTTTTCTACTATTAGATCCCATATAGTACTCCTCTTTCTTAGTGTAGAAGAAAGATTTCTTCTGCCTCTGTGTATCCTGACGTCACTATTTTCTATACTGATTGTCACCAAATCAGTTTAACATGATTTTGCTTTAGCCTTTTCAACCATACTATAAACTCCTTAAAGGTAGGAAACAAATTCCAAGCTTCCTTTGAATCTACCAATTATACTAAACATACTGCCAGCCACAAACAGCACTTAAGTTTGCTTGTTGACAAATTAATAAAAATCAATTTCTTATTTTTTCCACATTAATTAAAATAAGTAGATGGAGTCATAGAGCAGTGACAAAGTAGAAGTCATTCTTGTGGCTCTATATACCAGGAATGGTACACCTGATAAATGACAGCAGAAAGAGAAAGTGTGTTCTCCTTAATTAACTGTTAGAAATGAAACATCATTTTAAAAACAATATTTTGAATGTGGACATATCTATAAACGCACAAAACTTGCCTTCATTTGGTAAAATCATTTACAGCCAGAAAGGATATCTTCTAGCCTACCTGTGTCTCTGGGGTGTCGTGTAACTGCAGATAGAATATCGTAAAGTTAGAACTGCTAAAAGTTAGGGCAAATCAGAATTCCTAGCAGTTAGAATTAACCTTAAAGGAGCTTAGAAACATTTACATGCTTTAAAACTGTTTCTGGGGAAAAAAAAATCATGTATTTTTTTATAAAGAGCATGTTTATGAGCCTACCACAGCCTGCCACCAAGATGTATAAAAATGAGTTAGTAGCAGCAAACTGCTATGTTGGCAAGTGCTAGAGGAAAATAACAAAGGAACTGTGACTGCATTGTTAGCTTCAGTGAAGAAGCTTCTCTTGTATCTATGGACCAAAGGCTAACATTAGAGCTTTTGGTTACTAAAATGTATTCTTTCCTGGTCTCAGGCTCATTAACGATGGGAGTAGGAGGGAGAGCATATAGAACGGCAGCTGCAGCTGTGGGCACTCAGATAATTTGTCACCTGGCATGAAGTTAGTGTTGGCAGCCCCGGAGTTCCAGCACAGAACACCAGGGAGCAAATGCCAACTGATTGTTGTTCCTCACCAGCTTGCTGTCTAACTCCTACTCATTCTTCGGATCTCTGCTGAAGTGTTGCTTCCTCCAGGTAGCTTTGCCTGACCTCTCTAAAATGCACTTAGCACCTTTCTCTGCACTGTTGTGGCCTCATATTCTCACCCTTGCCATCACACTTATCACCTGAAGACCTGCCTGCCCTCCTCACTAAAGGCAGGGACTTAGTCTTGTCTAACATTGCTCGTGTTTGTGTCGTGCATTCAGTAGGTTTGAAAATAGTTATGAATATAAGCTGTTACATGATGGTTTTATGACTATGTATGGGCTTTGATATAAGTAAGGTGGCATTTGACTCTTAGTGCCACATATCAGTTGAGAAGTAACTAATCTCTCAGTCTCAGTGTCCTCATCTACTGTCTGGAGTAATTGTATACCTGCCTCTTAAAAGTGGTTGTTAAAGTTTAAAATAATATGTTATTAATGTTATTATTATAGTAATACAATAAGGTTTACTCATGAGCTTTCTATATGTTAACTGAGTCCTCAAAAGGAAAAACAAACAAACATTAAGTTGGTACTATTATCATGCTGCTATATGTAAGAAATATAGGCATAGAAAGGTTAAGTTACTTGCCCAATGTCACAGAGAGAAGAATAATGAAAGTAAAAGACCTAGAATAGTTACCAGGACAAAGCAGACATGAACTAACACTGGAATGAGGGCTGTTGCAGTTTTGTCTGGGGAAGAC
Source organism: Varecia variegata (assembly GCA_028533085.1). Lineage (NCBI taxonomy): Eukaryota > Metazoa > Chordata > Mammalia > Primates > Lemuridae > Varecia > Varecia variegata. The sequence goes on along the minus strand of CM052436.1, from coordinate 79,823,951 downwards.
TGATTCCCATGTTAATGGGAAATTACCCCACACAGTTAAGAACAGTTTGTTCTCTGATTTCAGAGCCTTCTGTTGCATATATTTTATTTGTAGAATTCTCATGGAAGCTAAATATGGTCAGAAAAAACTTCTAATGTGTGCAATCTGAGAGGATCTTTATCTTCCATTGAGCATTTCATAGTGATGGGCATGTTAGAAACTAAAGGAACCTTTGTAAGAAATATATTCTTGTATGGATCTCTAGATAAAAAAAAGAAGCAAAGAATAGCATGGGTCATTTTTAATAGTTTTCAGCATCCCTTTTTTATTTTGTTTTGATTTATAAATTTTATTTTATACAATATTTACTTTTTATCACTATAAAATGCCTTTTGTAGAAAACATGTAAAATACAAACTACAAAGAAGAAAACAAAAATCATAATTATTCAACACATAGATAACTATTGTTGATACTTTGGCATGTTTCCTTCCTATCTTTTGAAAAAACTACATATTCACATATTAAAAAATGTTTGTACACACACATGGATTTGTACATACACATATTTTAATACAAAGTCATGTGACAGACCAGGCATGGTGGCTCATGCCTGTAATCCCAGCATTTGGCCTCCCATCCAAGTATTACCCAGGCTTAACTCTGCTTGGCTTCTGAGATCAGAGGAGATCAGGCATAGCCAGGGTGGTATGGCCAAAGACAAATGTCAGCACTTTGGGAGGCCAAGGTGGGAGGATCATTTGAGGCCAGAAGTTCAAGACTAGCCAGGGCAACATATCAAGATCTCATCTCTACAAAAATCTTTTTAAAAAAGAAATCATATTATCAATATAATTTCATGTCCTATTTTTACCTATTATTTTTATCATGTCTTTTAAAAATTATAATTTTTAGTATCTGCATATTGCATTATGTGGCTGTATCATCATTTTATTTAGTAATTTT
>CM052436.1:79789171-79822506 GCA_028533085.1 Varecia variegata | reverse complement strand
TGTGATGATTACTTTTGAATAACATATAGAGATTGAGATCCAAAAGAATTTATTCCATGGTCAATGTTAGCATTAAGGTTGATGGGTGTCTCATAAAGTACTTCCTCCAACTGATAAAATTTGAAAATCTCCTAGGATTTGAGGGGCTGGCAAAAAGCTTGTCAACAACCCAAATTTCCAGACATGAAGCTAGAAGATTTAGACTCAAAATTTAAGGTGGGTCACTCTCCTTGTTTATAACAAGTTCCCTTGATTATTTTGATGATATTTTAAATGGAAACTGCAAATGCAGGCAACTAGAAAAATAAGGCTGAAGAGAAGATGAGAAGTTTAAGATGAGACATGGAAATTTGGCAGTCATTGGATATTGGCTGAAAGTAAATGGAGGTACCAATGGGAGCGTATGGCTGGAAATAAGCTCTAAGAACAACTCAGAGCTTCCAGGGTTCATTTTCCCAGGTCATTTGAAATATGAAATACATTAAAGATATTCAAATCAAAAGCAAAAAATAATACTAAGTTGACTGAACAGAAATGGCAGACAGCTAAGATTTGCCAAGGTAGGATGTACTTTAAAGTAGGTTGATTATGGAAGTAAATGCACTGGATGTTTGATGTCTGTGTATCATAATCAAATATGCACTTCCTAAACTAAGAAACATGATTTGAAATTTTTGATTTCACTTTTTTTATGTGGGATATTTTAAAATTAGTTAGTCCTTTCTTTGGATTCCTATGGGATTTTTCCAGGTTTTTCATAGTGAATAGCAGTTGATAAAATGGATCTTGCCCATTGCATAAGAAACTCCGAGAGAATAGGGGTCCTGCCTCATTCAAAGATGATGCTCAAAAAACAATTTTGAATGAATTCCTTTTCAATTCGTAGTTCCATTATTTTTAATACTTTACAGAAACATGTTTCTTTTGATACATGACAGAAACATTTTTCTTAAAGTTGCAACTTTAAGAAAGTTCTCTATGGGAGACATTTGCTATTGCTGTTTAATTAAAATAATACCAAAGGTTTTAGAACATTTGCTTTTTGTTGTATCATGGATATTTGATGTAACTTCCTAAAGAGTGCACTAAAGAAAACACCCCTATTATCTGAGACCAATGTTCTCTAACACTGTCTTTCTGTCAAGAATCAGTAAGGTGTCAGACATTAATATCTTTAAAATTATTATTGATGGTATTAAATTCCTTGGTGTACTTTCAGAAATATTTCAAGTTGTGCCAATCAATTTTATGGGTCTGATACTGAATAATAAACTTAGTGGAGACTAGATATTTTGACTGGTAGGAAAATGACATTCCTAGTTTATTGGCAAAGGCATTATCTGGTTAAATGTAAACTTTAAGTTCTCTATAGTTGTATTTTTGAATTGGTCCTTAACATATAACTTTAAAATCTTAGAGGGCTAAAGGAAAGCTTGAAAAGTGATTTTAAGGATGAAATGAGAATCTGTACAATTTCAAGGCACTTTCAAAGTGTTATGTCACAACTTTTTTTTGCTAATCCATCCCCATGTGCAGTTACCTGCATCGTTAAACCCTTTCCTAAATCTTTCCTGCTGCTACGGAAGCCCACATCTTCATTCTTGATCCCAGTGGAGATGAGAAAAGCTGGTCACTGTCCTTTTAATACATGTCATTTAGATATTAGGAGGTTGTTATTGAAATCTCTTCGCCAGCAAATACTGTAGTCATGTTATGCACATAGCCTGTGCTCTCACGATGCTTTCCTTCTGCAGGGTAGGGTGCTGCATGTTTCACATTCAGGTAGATACAACAGGGGCTTTTCTAGGCCATCTCACTTCTAGCTTTTAAAATGATTTTCCCTGCTTTGGTGATTTATCTAAATTGGCTGTTCTTTTTTAAACCTCTTTTTTTTTTCTTCCACTTGCCTTTTCCCTTTCTACCCTTGACCAGCCACATTCAGAAACAACAACAAAAAAAAGGCAGTTGAATTTTTTAAAAACACCCTTACGTTGTGATCTTGTATGTACATGGTTTCATATATAAATTTCAGTGACACCTATAATCATTGTCTTTTAGGCATATACTATTCAAATGCAGAGTTTTGTACCAACCATTGAGTGGGTTTATAAATAATGCAAAAGAGTAAACCTTGCCCTTGAGAAATGCCTAATCTGTATGGAACAGTAACAATAACATTACCACCCACTTGCTGTGCATTTAATCCTGATAATAATTCTGTTGGTAGATAATATTATGAATACACTGGAATTTAAAAAAAAAAACACAAGATTGTCAGACTAAATTATCATGTTGATCATTTTACCTGATTCCCAAGTAAGGACCTTTTGTTAAAATAAGGACCTCTTCCACCCTTTAGTTTAGAAATTCAACCTGATGTCTCTGTTCCTTTATTTCTCTTCAATAATTTCACCATAGTTTTACATTACCCAGTTCTAGTTACCAAGATTTCCATGTTTTTTTTCTCATTTTGTAAGTCACATTCTATTTTGAAACATTTATGGATTTCTTCAGGTGGTAAGTTTGCTAGAATCTCATTGCCACTTTCTGTGCAGAATCTCCTAGCCAATGTCAAAGGGAGCCTAGTATATGGATTTCTCATATACAGGAAATTAGATTCACTACAGACTGACTATGGTGAATTCGCTATATCAGATTAGATTAAATTAGATTCACTATAGACTTTTTATGAATTATGTTCAAATCTGTGCTCATTTATTAAAGTTGAGTGCAATTAATTATGATAAATTATTCTGAAATACATTCATGATTTTACACATCAGTTTCAGGGACACTTTTCATATTTAGCATTACATTTGAAGAATACATCATTTTCAGTTTTGCAGATATATTTTTCAAATTATATCATTGTTCCATGTTGAAATGTATCTGGAAAATCAAAGTGGAGAGTCACCCTAGCATTTGTTTGTTCATACTGCAAGACTAGGCAAGTTACAAATGGCCAAAGAGATTATGATTGAGTTTGTGAAAAACTTCTTCATCCATAAGAAAAGGATGTTGTCTATCTGATTTGATCATCCACATAATATTTAGAAGAATAAATAAAATCTAGGCTTGTATAGTTTTTAGACGAGATATCAGAAAATGATGCTTTGCAAATTAGTCTGCTATATTTTTAACTTGCATTTGCTGCTGATAAGCATACTGTAGAGCTTGAGACACTGTTCTGTTTAATTTTGCCTAAAACACTACTTAAGCAGATAAATTACTGATTTGGATTTTATTATAAAAATGATAATTGAAAAAATTTTTTTGTATGACAAGTAGGGAATGAAATGTTCCAAAATTGTTGTTGTATAACGGTTTCTTAGGATCTGATAAGAAATTAAATCAAACTAATTTATTTGTGACAAAGATAAGTGTGAAATGTAAGAGACTTATAGAAATAAAAAAAAATTTCAGCCAATAAAAGTTTAGGAATTTTTTTAATACAGTGATAACACAGATATCTTAATTGATATCTGGACTTTATTTTATAGTCTACTTACAACAAAAAGTGTCAGCAATGTATGCATGAAGACTCATTTTCATGTATTAAGTCTAAATAGAGTGCATCAAATTATATTGCCAAAGGCAAGAATAAAGGCTTTTATACATAGCAGAAGGGCCTTTATTCTCCCTTTCCCCTAATTTTTATTTTGCTTTTATTTCTATTAATGTCCTCCCCTATCTTCTCTGCTTTCTTACTCCATCCCACACCTGGAACAGGTTGAAGTAAAGAGAGTCCTGAGTGAAGAACTCCATTAATATTAGAACACTGTATGAAATAAAGGTGGTGGTGGTAGGATAGAGAAAGCAGCTGAAAGGGTTTATTTGTATTCCAAAATACATGCATCTGCACCTGCAAGAAGACTTTTGCCATCACAGTCAACTCTTTATTATTTAGAGAACTCTCTGCTTTGTGTAGATTTGGCTGTAACCCCAGATTTGCTTCTCTGGAACACCTAACTTTGTTTTTGGCTGCCAACAGCATGGTCTCCTTAGGAAAGATTCAGCTTAGATGATGATGACACTGTTTGAATGCCTGTGTGTTTGAGTATAAATCAGCTCAAATTCCAAAGGCAAATATAAAGGGTTTGGGTGCACTATTTTGTGCACATGTTTCTTTTCCCACCTTATTAAAAGACGTTTAGAGATTTGTGTACCTTTAATATGTTAAAATGCAGTGCATGCTCAAATACATTTCATGAGGTCTTTCTTAACTTCATACTTAACATTTATACATCTATATGTTCAATCATTTCACCCTGGCTACATGCATTAGATAGTCAAATATTTGTTTTCCTTTCAGTATTACCCTCAAAGGACTATTACATTTTTAATCTTCCCTGAAGAAGTTTTAACACTTCATAAAAAGAAAATGTAACATATACGATGATCCTCCCACTATTCCCGTGGGAGAATATAACATGTCCTGATGTTTTAAATTCCTTTTCTTTGGAGGTATTTATTCATGAAATCTAAATATTTTAAAAATATCACAAACAATTTTTTAAATGGCTGCTAGTGTCTGTCTTTTGATTAACAAACATAATATATACATAGCTATAATCACTATGGTAGCCTTTCAAAATGTCCTATTCTTGATGTATTCTTTCTAGGAAGGTCTATGCAAAATTAAAGACTAATCAAAAGCAAAATAATAGATGTTAATATAAAGATAGCAATACAGTGGAACATATTTAATATGAACACTACTGTCTCTTTAATCCACAATTCATACACATTGGAGTTATAGAACCTCAGTATTTTAAAAAAGTATTAAAATTATTACAATATAGTATCCAAGAAAAGGGGATAACGGTATGAAAAGAGACTGCTGAGAGAACTGGGGACCAGATTGTTTAACACCTTCCATGTCAATGCAAAGTTTGAATTTTGATTCATTGGGCAATGGAGGTTTATCTGTGGTTTCTTCATAGGATTATGAGACACTGCTTTTGTATTTCAGAACAACAATCCTGGCAATAATGTGAAGGATTAATTGGAAAAAAGTATGGCTGGTAGAAAATCCGGGACTGAGCTGTCAGTGACAGTAGTAATGGAAAGGAAGGGGAGTATTTAGAAAGACAGTTTGGAAGTAGATCAATAAAGTTTTGTGTTAAGGTGTGAAGGAAATTGAGGAATTAAGGATGACTCTGAGATTTCTAGCTGATGTGTTTAGGTAGCTAATGATGGGCATGAATCATAATAGGGAATGGCAACTAAGCTTTGTTGAGGGAATGGTTGGAATTTTAAGGGGGAAATGGGATAGTGGAGTGGAGATGTGTTCAGAAGTAGTAATGCTGAGTTTGTTACCTGCTGGAAATACATGTAGAGCAGTGTTTGCCAACTTGGTCCTATTGTCACTTTGGGCTGATAATTATTTGTTTTAATGGGCCTGTCTTGTGCATCGTAGGCTGTTTAGCAACATACCTGGCCTCTACCCACTAGATGTCAGTAGCACCCTTCCCAGTTATGCCAACTAAAAAATATCTCCAGACTTTTCCATGTGTTCCCTGAGGCAGGGACACAATTGCCCCCAGTTGAGAACCACTACTATAGAGACAACAAAGAGGGTGTTGAGATTGTGTATCTAGAATTTAGGAGATGGGTGAGGCTTGAAATCAGTATTTAGAATCTTCAGGAGAAACAATCTAAGCAATGTTGAGTATATGAAATTGTTCAGGGTAAGAATGGAGATGATCATATGTTATCTAATTTTTGCTTGAACAAATGCAGAGAATGAAAATTCCTAAAAACATGAAATAGATTAAGGCAACCCATTCTATTTTTGGATACTTTCAAATGTTATATATTATGATTATTATTATTGTTATATACTGTTATGTATTGAGTCAGATGTGTTTGTCTTGAGCCACAACTAATCTTTGCATAACTTTCATTCTTTGGTCCTTATTTTGCTTTTGTGGAACACAAAAAAGTCTGTTAGAACAAATAAAATTATTCTTCCTAAATTCCTCTACATGTTTTCATACAACTATCAAATTAATTTCTGGAATTCAATATTCTTATCTCCTGGCTAAATGTCTTTAATATTTTCAAACTTCCTTTATATGCTACATTTTGAGATGTTTTGCATCATAAACACTTTCTGCCAACCTACAATGATTTGAAAGATCTTTCTAAAGAATAGAGCAGTGAACTGAAAAAACTGCATGTTTGACCTGTCCAGCTTAGAAGAGAAGTGGAGGCTTCATCTTCTAGGTTTGGTCAAAGTATTTTTCTTACAACATCTCAAAATTGCATCAGCTTTTTTGTCAGACCAATCATACAATTGTCCCTTATCGTCTGTTAGTTTTATTTTGCATGAACTTTCTGTTAAATTACATTCCATATCATATATTACTGATTTTTTTAAGTTCAATACACAAATTTATCTTTATCCTTTTAAAAATATATCCTTCTTTAGTTTAGCCCATCATTTCAAACTTCTTGATCATTTTGGATTACAATTTCATCATCCAACATGTTTGTTATTTCTACCAGTTCCATGCCATCTGCACAGTTGATCAGCATACCCCACGGTCACATTCATCCAAGTCATTAATAAAAAAGTGAGCAAGTTGGGTTCAGAGATAATGAGATTACATAGTCTTATGGATTTTCTCTTCAGTGTTTTTCAGTTATTTATTTCCCTTAAAGGTCTTTTTATTTTCACAGAGTACTATTGAAATGAGATTCATGTGAATAAACATTATTTTACACATTTCCAGATAAAAACCTTAAAACGTAATAAGACATGGTAAGGTAAATTATGTTCCATTTATAGAATAAAATATTCTCAAAGGGAAAATGATTTTGTTAAGTGATATAAAATGATGTTAAGTGATAAAATATTTGGATACAATATATAACATTACTGTATATATTAATAGTAGATGTAGATATATAGATATAATTAAAGATATAAATACCAAATATTAATGATATTAATATTCTCTAAAATGGTAATTTTAGAGAAATTACCATTGAATGATTGATGTCTTTTTGTATCACATTTTTTAGCCTCAAAATGCTATATAATGAATTTGTCACCTTTGTGTGTAGAAGATAAATATACTCTATTATATAATTTTAAATCAACAAAATTAAAAACAGATCTGGGCAAAAATGCATGTATTCCCGATGATCAGGATTTTAGGAAAAAGCCTTACTTTTAGTGATAGGAGAAACCTTCCTAAGGAAGCCACAGGTTTTCAATATTCCCTAGGAAGAAGAGGAGCTGGAGTTGCACCGGATTTTCCCATCACCAACACCCTACTCCGGCTGCCAAATCTCTCAAGAGATAACAGGTGTGGCTGGATAGGCTAGAAGATGTCAGATGAGGAAACATACTCCCCTGTCTGTCTTAGCAGGATTGTTAGAAAAATCAAATGAGATGAATAAATGTGAAAATTTGTGCATACAAAGGTTAAAAGTACTATTGAAGGGTAAGTTATTAATGAAAAAGAGTTTAAGTTGTAATTATTTACTTTACAAGTATTCTGCTTCATAAATATGTAGTATAATGCTTGAACATTCTGCAGAAGGCAGGGACTATGTCTTATTAAATTACATATCTCTCAACACCTAACTCATAATCTTATGCCTATAAGTAAATATTTTAGGTATGGATAAAGGATGGATTACATTGCTACCAATATTTTCAAAATAGTGATGATGTTTTATTAAAATAAGAAAAATAATAATAAATAATGTTATCATAACTTAGTAAGTACTGATGATATTATCCTGCTATCTTGGTATTGCTGATGACCTATAAATATTATTATTGAGTAATAAACACCATTTGACTTCCTCCTCTTTCTGTTTCCTAATTTTAGGCCCTCTGAGATTTTAGGCTTGGTCCTATTCTCTCTTTATACTTTTATGATGTTGATCTTTTTTAGTTCTTTGTGCCTGACTGTTTGCTGAATATATTTTCTGGCTAACTTCCTATCTACTCAAAAAAATCTAACCTATAATCCACAAGTGTGCCCTGACCACCCACCTCCCAAAATATACATGCAACACCTTACTCCTTTAGATTTATTTTCTGTTGAGGGTACTAATCTTGCCTAGTCACCCATGCTAGAACCTTTGTTCTCCCTGGTCCACTTTCCCCATCCTTTATCTCCATCATAGCAAAAAGTTTTCAAATCTTAATGCTTTCATCTCTAATGATATCTCTGGAATCTGTATTTGTTATTTAGTTCTAAGACCATAGGTCAGACCTTCATGATCACTTGTTTGATCATCTTGATTCTCTCTTTTAGGTGTCAGATTAGAATAACTTTTGGTTTATTTTTCCTCAGTTCAAAATCCTTTAATGACTACCCCTTTACCTAGTAGTTTAAATTATATTATTAAGGTCACACAAACATCATTTGAGAGGAATAGATTTGGGGAAATATTAATTCTTCAAGATAGTCTAAGCTTTAACCTTGTATACTATGATTTCATAATTCTGGGGTTCCACCCAAAACAGATGTTTGACATTCTTTTCCGTATAACACTTGTTGAGTGTTATACCCACTGAAAGTGGGGAACAGGTGTTCACATGAGGAAATTTAGATTGGGATCCTAAATTCTTGAGTACAACTAGTATCCTCATGCTGGAATGGAAGACCCACACCCACCAGTAGAGAATAGAAATCTAACTTGGCTTCAACACCCAGGAAATATAAGGTAACTGAAACGGCTGCAAGTCTTGGCTCAGCTGTCTATGGTCCTGTTTGGGATGGTGCTAAGGACAGCCACTTGTGTCTTCCTTACCATTTATTGTATCATCTTACTGTCCTTCCCTGACTTTAATTAAAAAGAAATGTGAAATCAAATGGAATGAGATTAAAAATATAGCAGGGAATAAGGAAGTCTTGAAGACAATCTGCAAAGAGGGAAATGATGCATTTTCTCAGAGAATTGTAGCAGGAACCATCTACTGAGAGAGAATATTTGGGGTGATTCCATATCTAGAAACGGTGTCAGGAGCAAGTTGGTTAGAGAAAAGGACTTAAGCTAGTCTAGATTGGATGAAAGACTTGATGCAAAGTCATAAAGAAAGTTATGAAGTAGAGTAGCAGAAAAATAATTTTGCAATTGATCCAAAGACATTACTTTCATGTCACTTATCACATGTCCCATTGAAAGAGATAAAAGAAGTTTGTAGGTATAAAAAATGTTTTTCCGTTATTAAATATGCTCAAAGAAAATGCCGACAGATGAAACAAAAATATTGGTTTTTGTTTGTTTTTGTAATGAAGACTGCAGACTTTAAAATATAATTTAGGGATTAATATTTGAATTCAAATGACTATATTTAAAAGCCCAAAGTGCTAATACTGTTAAAACATTTATCTATGCATTTCTAATTATTTTTTAATGGTAAGCTAAATCACACGTGAAATATAAAAGTATATTTTCTTCTTAGAAAAACAGTAAATGAAAAATTACCAAATTTTTTTAATATAATTTTGGACATGAAAAGAGAGAGAGAATGCTAACCATTAGTTATATTATTGTTGCAAATGAAAAACTGCTTATAATGTTTATCCAAAGCAGGTATTAGTGTAGTATATGACTTTGAGTATTCCAATTAGGAGTTATCTTTGGGAGTTTTCTAGACTCTTGCTCCATTTAGTGGGAAAATAAAATTCTAGGAATCAGAGATTTTGACTACTATATTCTAGCCATTCTGTGTCTTAGTCTGTCTTTGTAGGGTTGCTCAGCGATTTCAAGTGCTTACCAATATCTAATATACAGAGTTAGCGTCTTCAAATGATCGCTCTCTTCACCCTTTTCCTTTAATCCTTCATCCTACTTCTTCATTCCTCAATAACTAATCCCTGTCAAAATATGAACTGAGAATGGTTTAGCTACAAACCCTTTAATGTGTACTCTGCACATTTAAAGAAGGCTATGTAGATTTAAAGCCACTCCAATTAATAATCCGCCTTTACTTAGAAAATGAGCTCTTAACTCTTCCACACACCATTTCTTCAATCTCCGGTTTGAAACAACCGAAAACTCCAGCCACAATGCATAAGGAAAGAGTTTTTGTAACCTTGAGAGATGAAGTTCTTATTCAAGGAATTCTCTGCGCTCTGCATGGTATTAAGGGTTGGAGGGAAGCCTCAGTGATTCAGTCACCTTAGTTGTGTCAAAGCCCACTTTTGAAATTCTGCCATTCAAAATTAGCCTGAAACAAAGAGGTGATTTTTTGATCACGTATTAATTTTATCTTATTTTAATATCCCTGAAGCATTAAGAGAAAACACCAGAATAGAATTAGACTTTTATAGTGGAGACCATTAAGTCCCTTATTAATAATTGATAAGTATAAGATCAAAGAGGGAGCTGCAGAGTAGGGGTAGGCAGGATAAAAAGATGTGTTGTACAGATAACAGAGATCCCAGGTATAGGCCATCAGAGTCTGCTAACACATTTCTGAAAAGGATATTAGATAATTTAGACTTCTCCTCTCCTCCTCTTCTGCCTCCTTCTCCTTCTCTTCTTCCTCCTACTCTTCCTCTTTTTTCCTTTTCTTCTTCCTTTTCTCATTCTTCTCCTTTCCTTTTAATGTTAATCTTGAATAGGCATGAACTAAACCAAGAATTTTATTATTTATATGATTATATGAAGATATTTCAAGCAGTATAATCTAATTTTGTATATAAAGGCATACTGCTACATGGTTTTAATGAGTGACAGTTGTATTCCATTAATGACTGATTTCTATTTTGTCATGTTAAGTATTTCTCCTAAAGCCCTGTAATCAGCGAACACCATTCCTTTTTAATGCTTCAGTCTACTGTACGCAAGTTAGATTAAAGGAAAGAAAATTCTGTCATACCATCCCACGTCCTTTATTCTGCTTGGTATTTCAACTTTAAAAATGAATTACAGAAATGGATTTCTGAGCAACATTGAATAGATATGAAAATAGGTTTCAGAGATTTTCATTATTTTTTAATTTTCTATGTTTTTATTCTTTTTGAACTTGTCTTTTGAATAATTTGTTTTGCAAACTCACTACAGCTTTAAATTATGTCATGGAACATTCAAGTACTCTGTTTTAATTGAACATCCAGATTTAATAGCTTTCACAGTTGTTCTCAAAGGGAGAAGCATGGACCAGTGGCGTGAGAATCATCTGGAAACTTACATGAAAATTTTTGGGTCCCATCACCAGACACACTGAAGCTGAATTTTTGGGGGAGAAGTCCAGCAGTCTCTTTTAACAAGACCTCCTGGCAATTATGGTGCAGCTAAAATTTGAGATCTATTGGTTTATAGCATCAGAGGTAGGCAAGGGATATAAACTAACAAAGTGAGCTTTGATTAAAAATAAAAATTTTTGTCTTCTAAATTTCTGTTATTTGAATTTTTTCAGTCAGTTTTCTACCTCTGCCCATAATTTCCTTTGTTATTCACATTACTAATAGTATCCTGAATTGAAATTTTTAACAATGATTCTTTTCTAGTGAGTTTTCTCTTATTCTCTCTCTGAACTTGCAGTTTTCTCAAAAGTGACAAACTTGGGTTTGAATCTCTATTATGTCACCAGTTAGGTGATTTTGGGAAGTGGCTTGATCTTTCTGAGTCTTAGTTTCATTGTCTGTAAAATGGGGACAATATTACTTTGTAGATCTGTTATGAGGATTAAATGATATACTTTAGGTAAATTAGTTAATAAAGTCCCTAGAACACAGTAATGCCCATGTTAATCTATTTCTTTGTCTCTCTATTATCTGCCTTTCTTGCCATGTGATAATATATGAAAGTAATTTCAGTCTGTTGGTCAGATACAAATATCTGTGATTGTTAATGTTGTCATAAAACAATATTCGTAACAATGATATTCAGGGACAATATATTCTAATAGAATTGAAACATGACCTTTTATATTTATTTTCTAATGGTTCCAAATTGTGTTAAAGGTAATGTTATATATCAAGTATTTGCTTTCATAGAGATTCTGCATCTATCTATAATGACAAATCACTGGATTCCATAAATGTTACCAATTCTTTTTTAGTTTTTTCATTTCCTTTAAGACACCTTTATCTCTCAACTGGAGCATGGTGTATACATGTATCCTCATTTTTAAACTGTCACCTCCATTTTTCTTCCTTTGACTCATTCTCTTAGTTTCTTTTCTTATCTTATGCCTCAGCAATTACAGCTTCCTTAGTTCTGCTAAAATGGGCAAGTATATCATTATGTTTAAAGTGTAGAGCAGTACAGAGTGCTAGAAGATCATGGGTTGTTTTTACTTTCTTTGACAAAAATTCTTTTGATTGTACTATGGTTCTATGGAAGAAAAGAAATGGCACTGACAACAGCATTAAATTTCACATATAGTTTTAAGTTAACTCTCTGAGTTGGCAACAAAATTAACAGGTTATTGATTGACTTTCTGAAATGATAAAACAAAGTGAGATAAATTCTCAAAACAGTGACTTCTACAGACAATGACAACTAATTTTTAGTTGATGAAAATGACAGAAATAGAAGTAACAAATAGAAAAATTTTAGAAAATTAACAGATATGAAAGTTATGCATTTTAATCTCTGTATTATAAGAATTGTCCTTCTGTCTTCAAACATAGATTTGTGCTCTCTGCCTTATAAATTTTTAACTTGACTCTCTATTCCATTCTGTGAAGTCTTTATGGCACATTGCTTTATGGTCAGATTAATTGATGTTTTCTACTTTTATTTTTCATCTTTCCTTTTCCTGATTTTATAAATTTTCATGTCTAGCCCACCACTCCTCTCACGAAACGTCAGCATCCTCCATATATCCCTTGACCTAACAGTGCATTGGGTTATAAACTGTTAGTGCAAGACAGTACCGTAGAGGTTATTTTGTTAAAGCAATCATTTTACAGATGAGGATCTCCAAGCCCACAGAGGTTATGTGACCTCATCAAGGTTTCTTAATAAGTTAGTGACAGAAAAAGTCAGAACTCCTGTGTCCTCTAATTCAGGATAGTCATATGATTGAGTTCTAACTTTCTAGTTCTAGAGGTAGAAATAAAATAGAATCTTTTCTCTGTATATAAATGAGTCTTTACTAATTATGATAATATATAACATTTGAATTCTTACTGTGTGCCAAATGCTTATTAAATGCTAAGTATCTTGCATGGGTGAACTCATGTAACTCTTAAGAGCAATCCTACGAGGTCAGGGATATTATTATCCCCATTTACATTTGGAGAAAATGAAGTAGATAATAAATAACTTTCCTATTATCAGAAAAAGGTCATAGACACATACAGAGACCAAATAAACAAAAGGAAGATGAAATACATTCAGTGTTCGCTTAGATAAAGGCTGCTATGGGTCCACATGACATTGAGTCCTTTTTATCTGTTTGGGGATAGGAAGGAATGGGAGCAAGAAAAACAGCATTGTCCGGTTTGATCTCAGTGATTTCCTCATTCTTGGCAAGGATCAGTTGTTTGTCATGTAGCCTCAGGGACGTTTTTATTCTCCCCCACTTTGTTATCTTGTATTTATTTATTTTTTTCTTCTTAGAACAGCATACATTTGTTATCTCACAGTTTCTTGGGTTAAGAGTCAAGTTTGGCTTAACTGAGTTCTCTACTCAGGGTCTCTCAAGGCTTCAATCAAGATGTCAGCTGGGCTGCATTCTTCTCTGGAGACACAAGTTACAAAGAATCCTCATTCAAGTTTGATTGTTGGCAGAATTTATTTTCTTGCTATTGTAGGACAGAGGGCCCCATCTTCTTACTGGCTGTCAGCTTAAGGCCACCCTCTCCTACTAGCCATGTGGGCCTCCCAGTATTGTATTGTATATTGTCAATTCATAATTGCATATATTTATGGGGTACAAATGATATTATGATTTATAAATACAATGTGGAATAATTAAATCAAGCTAGGTAACATATCCATCGCCTCAAATACTTAACATTTTTGTTATGAGAACATGTAACATTTACTCTATTAGCAATTTTGAAATGTACAATGTCATTAACAATATTCACCATGCTGTATGATAGATAAAAAAATAATTTTTCCTGTCTAACTGAGATTTTGTGGCCTTGGACCATAATATCCCCCCACCCCAGCCTCTATAACCACCATTCTCTTATGAATTTTACTGTTTCAGATCCCACATGTGAGAACATGCAATATTTGTGTTTATGTGCCTGACTTAAGTTACTTAGAATAATTTTCTCCAGTTCCATCCATGTTGTCACAAATGACAGAATTTCCTTCTTTTAAAAGGATGAATAGTATTAAATTGTGAATATGTAACATCTTTTGTTTGTCCATTCATTTGATGTACACATAGGTGGCTTCTATAACTTGTCTACTGAGAATAGTGTTGCAGTGAACATAAGAGTGTAGATATCTCTTCAACAAACTGATTTCAGATCTTTTGGGTAAATGCCCAAAAGTGGCACTACTGGATAATATGATAAATCTATTTTTAGTTTTTTGCTCTTATTTCTATTTCTATTTTTTTAGAGAAAGTATCTCGCTTGCTTGTCCAGGCTGGAGTGCAGTGGAGTGATCATAGGTCATTATAACCTCAAAACCCTCAGCTTAAATGATCCTCCTGCCTCAGCCTCCCAAGTGGGTAAGACAACAGGTGTGCACCACCAAACCAAGCTAATTTTTAAATTTTTTATAGAGCCTGGTTTTTCTATGTTGTCCAGGATGGTCTCAAACTCCTGACCTCAATTGATCCTCCTACCTCGGCCTCCCAAATTGCTGGGATTGCAGGTGTGAGCCACTAAACCTAGTCTACTTTTAGTTTTCTAAGGAACTTCCATTCAGTTTTCCATAATGGCTGTACTAATTTACATTCCCACCCAACTTTGTGTAAGGGTGGTTCACATCTATAGTTCAAACTACTCCAGAGGCTGATATGGGTGGATCGCCTGAGCCCAGGAGTTCAAAGCTGCAGTAAGCTATGATCTTGGCACTGTATTTCGGCCTGGGCAATAGAGCAAGACCCAAATATATATACATATAAAATTCATATGGAAGCATAAACAAACCCAGAATACATAAGTCAGTCATGAGTGAAAAGAACAAAGATGAAGATATCACACTCTCTGATTTCAAACTGCAGTATAAATCTGTAGTAATTAATGATAATGGGAAAAGCATGATAATGGGAAAAAGTATATACATGGACCAATGGAACAGAATAGAGAGTCCAGAAATGAACCCATGCAAGTAGGACCAATTTCTTTTCAACAAGGTGTCAATAATAGCACTCCCTTATCATCTTAACAGATGCCTGTTATACAATACATATAAATTTTTATTTAAAATGAGGCCAGGCATGGTGGCTCACGCCTGTAATCCTAGCACTCTGGGAGGCCAAGGTGGGTGGATCATTTCAGCTCAGGAGTTTGAGACCAGCCTGAGCAAGAGTGAGACCCCCGTCTCTACTAAAAATAGAAATTATATATGGACAACTAAAAATATATATAGAAAAATTAGCCGGGCATGGTGGCGCATGCCTGTAGTCCCAGCTACTCGGGAGGCTGAGGCAGGAGGATTGCTTGAGCCCAGGAGTTTGAGGTTGCTGTGAGCTAGGTTGATGCCACGGCACTCACTCTAGCCCAGGCAACAGAGTGAGACTCTGTCTCAAAAAAAAAAAAAAAAAAAAAAATGAATATTGAGTGTCACTATATGCTAGAGTCTATTATATGGTGGTGAAAAAAACAGACATAAGAATAAAACATACTATGAACAATGGCAATAGTCTAAAAACTATTGTCCCAGAAAGTAACTTATATTCTCTTTCCATGCCAGTGGTTTTTACATTCCTCATGATCTAGTGCCACTAATTTAATCGCATGCCATGTTCCTCATCCATTTTCAACATATTGTTTCCATTACATTTTGGAAAATCAGCTCAGTATACCAAAACATATAATCATTCACCTTTTGTGGTACTCATTTATTATCTCATTAATTCCACAAACATTTATTAAATATCTACTCTAAGTGAGATACCTAGCTTAACTAAGGACATAAAATGATGAAGACTGTTGTTTTTAATTTTATGACAGGCTAATAAAAGAAATAGAGGTCTAAACATTATTACCTGTTATTATTGTTGTTATAAAGTAGTATACTGATTACTTATTATATTTTAAGCATTTTATATATAATTATGTAATAATATTTTATCTTATTGTATGCTTTATCATATGCTAGCCACTGTGCTTTATCTATAAAAGTTCACTAAGTCTTGTGAGATAGATATTACTAATTCCATTTTAAGAGGAAGCTGAGGCTCACAAAGGTGAACAATTTGTTTACAGGCTGCATAGCAGGTTTATTGGTAGAGATAGAATCAACAAGAGCAATCCAAGACTATGCCCATACTTTTTCTATTTCATTGTGGTACCTCTCTGGTATTACTGAGCCAAAGCTCAGGTTTTAATTAATTTTTCTTAGAGAATTTGGGGATAATTGCACAATGGAGGAGGTTATATATAACAAAGTCTGAAGATAAGTAGGAATTCTGCAAGTAAGGCCATCTATTTCAACTCACAAAAGGCATAAAGCTATGAAAGAGTAGGATAGTCCATTGGTAATAACTTGATGTACCTATTGGGTAGCATGTGCCCCCTAAGGATTTTGGGCATGCCTTGGCTGTAGCCAATAGAAATAGATCAATGAACCTGGAGTTCACAAAATAGTTACAAAAAAATTACTGTTCTTCAAATAAAATTTGAATTATTTGTGCACATATATTGTTTTTTGCTTGAACTCTAAGTTTTTGGAGAATAGGGTCTATACCTTTTATTTCTTTCATAAAGCTTAGTACAATAAGTAACACAGTAAACACTTATTAAATAAATTAATAAGCTGGACAATGAAATCAGGAAGTTGTTTGGTCTACTTGAACACTGAATAGCAAAATAATATTATTACTACTAATATAAAAATACTAATATGATTTCTGAGGCTGATGATTCACTTCTTTGAAACAAGCTAGTAAGGCCAATAGTGCAGATTTGATCATGTCAGTTTTCTCTTCCTTTCATAGACATAGGCATTAACCCAGACCATTTCTCTACTTGCAAGAAGGACCCTGTGAGAGTCTATGGATTAGTTGC
This sequence comes from Varecia variegata, assembly GCA_028533085.1. NCBI lineage: Eukaryota > Metazoa > Chordata > Mammalia > Primates > Lemuridae > Varecia > Varecia variegata. The sequence goes on along the minus strand of CM052436.1, from coordinate 79,805,380 downwards.
TGCAAATCTATCATCATCAGTCTTGAAAAGAAACTTAAAGTATACACTTTCCTGGTAGTAGGTCAGAAAATGTCATGTTTGCATTGGAAGGTCAGCATTATTTTTACAGTTGACTTCACTAATCATGTTACATATAAATTCAATTTGTGTTGTAACTGTATCATTTTTTCTTGGCATACTTTATAAGGAAGTTTAACTTTGAAAATAAATACCAAAATGCATCCTTAAGAAGCTTTATTTTAAATAATCTTCTTGCTAGGAGTAGGGCTACTCTTCTTCTTACCTTGGAACACTAGGCCAACTTCAGGGACCCATTAGTTTACATACAGTAATTTAAATAGAACATGAGAAAATTTAAATCGCTGTGGTCTTTCAGTTGTTTAAAAACAAAAATAAAAAACCAAAATGTAAATAATAATCGTATGGTTTATGTATTGAGGAAAGAACAGAGACACACACTGATACATTATAAAAGCTTTGTAGTCATGCTAAAAGAGTCAGGCTTATTTCTAATTTTTAAAAAGTTACTGAGTGTAAAATACAATCTTTTAAAATATTTTTCCATTTTAATATAGTTATAAAATAATATTTTACTAAGTACATTCCATTCCTCTTAATGACGTACGATCATTTCATAGGGTAGACATTTAATAATAGGAGATACTGATTACCTTTTTAAAACCTATCATTGTAGACATATTATTGTGTAGAAATAATATGCATACTAAATATTTTAAAGATTTTATTAAATTTGCTCAGCTTTCTGACAACAGAGAAAATAAGAAGATAACGAACCTATTTGGAAAAAGTATCTAAACAATATTGAATAACTAGTAATTACTGTTATTATAAAATCAAATACTAAATAGTATAAAAAAATTACATGTAGCCAAAGTCCAGAGAGGGAAAGATAACGTTTAATAGAAAAAACAAACTTAATCATATCAATCGTGTTGAAAAATAGTTTTAAAAAGTAATTTGAATTAGTATAGATGTTCTTAACTTTGATTAGCAATTATAGTCTTGTGATATTTTTCTTGAGCTTTTATTATTCTGGTGTTGTAAGGACCAGACACATGAGAATCTCAGATCTTATACTAGTAACTTAATAATCAATTGAACTCTTTCTGCTTCCTTTCTTTTCTGTTTATATTGAGGCATAAAGAGACAAAAACAACAATGCTACATTGCAAAGTGGGTTGTAAGAATATCAGAGCCAAGAACCGCTTGAGTGACTAATAAGGATGATAAGGAAAAGACAGGACAGTTAATATGAAGAGAGAATTCTTGAAGAGGCTTTCTGGAGAGAGTTGTGCTATGAATCCCATCTTCCTGTTGAGTTAGAATGAGAAGAATGTCTGCCTTAACCTCAAGCCTAATAAGGATCTCAATGAGATTACTTTGAGAGCTTGATGTGTGTTCTTTGTAATTGAGTGGCTTAGTAGGCTGGTACTTGAGTCAGGGCCAAGAAAGCTAAAGGGACTAGTGTCAACAGAGTGAACAAATTTCTCTGGAAAGAACTTACACTCATTTTTCATGAGTCAAATGTGCTGTAATGTTGCATATCATGTTCCCCAGGAAGCAGACTCTAGAACAGAGATTAGCTAGCTTGCAAAAAAAAAAAAAAAATGTATTAATGAGAACCCTTGGAATCAACAGGAAGAAGGAGAGCTGAGAGAGAAGTTGAGCTGGGAAGCTGAATGGCTCCTCCAAGTTTACCAGACTTGGGACTATGGGGCAAATCTATTAGGTCTCCATGTTAATTACTCTTGAGATGCTGGCTGCCCAGGGAAGGAAGTAATTCCCAGAGATGGCTGATAGCTAAGAGTAACCCTCCCACTAAGTGGCTAATTAAGTACTTCTTCTTGAAGGGAAATCTGGACAGTGCATCATGATATCCATCACAAATTTCAAGTTCTAGATGAGGAACCCCAGAGAGAATGTCAGCCTGGAGTCTTCTGCCTTCCAAAGTAAAGAGACTCTAGCAGCAAGTTTAAGGGGTGTATCACTGTCACAAGCCAAGAATGTATTTGAAAAGCACCATCAGAGCCAAGGGAATTTTATCAGAAGGCCTCTTGAGCAGCATTGTCCAATAGAAATATAATGTGAATTACATATGTAATTAAAATTTTCTAAGCCACAATTTTAAAAAGTGAAAAAGAGGTAAAATTAATTTAATAATGTATTTAACAATTTATGTTATCTATTTTTGTAACTTAAAATACAATTTAAGATACAATTTAATATATTTTCATTTCAATATTATAGTCAAAATAAAATACAATAATGAGATATTTTCTATTATTTTTTCATATTAAGCCTTTGAAATCAACATGAATTTTACAGTAATCACATTTCAAGTATATAGTAGGCTCAAGTGGCTGTATTGGACAATCTAGAGAATACACAAAAAATGTCTTGGGAGAAAAAAATTCAGATTTAAATATTTGCCAGACTCGGAGATTGCCAAACTATTACATGAGAGTGGCAGTCAAATCAGAACTTTTTACTTCTCTTACCTCTTCCCAATCCTATCCTTGGAAGTGTCAAAACAGCAGGTATTGAGTGGGAAAGAGAGAAGCCAAGCCGACTATGCTTCCCTCCCCCAGGGCAATCAGGTCAAGTTGTGTGATGGAATCATATTTCCCTAAATGAAGATAAATGTGTTAAATATGTTTGAGGTAAATTGAATGTGGAAAAGAGCATTTTTAAACAGTTTTATTGACATATGATTGACATCCAAGCAATTGCAAATATATAAATGTGCAATATGTTAAATTTGACACGTGCATACACCCATAAAACCATCACTACAATCAAGATGATGAATATATCCATCACTTCAAAAGTTTTCTCATGCCTCTCTGTATGTAATACATACAAACATGTATGTAATACTGGTTCTCCCTCCCTCTTTGGTCCCAGGCATCCACTGTTCTTCTTCTTCTTCTTTTTATTTTTTTTTGTTACTTTAGATTAGTTTTAATTTTCTAGAATTTTATATAAATGAAATAACACAGTATGAAATCTTTTTTTTGTCTAGTGTCTTTCACATAGCATAATTATTTAGAGACTTATCCATGTTGTTACATATATCAACAGTTATATTCCTTTTTATTACTGAGTAGTATTCCATTGTATAGACATACCACAATGTGTTTATCTATTCACATGGTTTGGGTGTTTGGATTGTTTCCATTTTGGGGCTATTACAAATAAAGCTTCTCTGAATATTTATGTACAAGTCACTGCATGGACATATGCTTTAATTTCCCTTGGGAAAATATCTAAGAGCGGAATGGCTAGATCACATAATGCATCCATACTTAATTTTTTAAGAAACTGACAAAATGTTTTTTAAACTGGTTGTACCATTTTACATCCCAACTAGCAATGTTTGAGAATTTCAGTTGTTCCACCTCATTTATGACACTTAGTGTCTCCAGCCTTTTAAATTTTATCTATTTTAACATGTGTGCAGTAGTATCTCTTTGTGTTTGCATGTACATTCCCCTGATGACAAATGTTGTTGAATATCTTTTCATGAGCCTAGTTTCCATCCATATATCTTCTTTGTCAGTGTTTTTTTCATGACCTTACTTGTTATCTATATATTTTCTATGGTTAAGTATCTGTTCAAATCTTTTGCCTGTTTTTAAAAATTTGGTTTATTTTCTTATTGAGTTTTGAGAGTTCTTTATATATTCTGGACACAAATCCTTTATCAGATATATGATTTACCAATATTATCTCTTCTGTGTCTTTTTTTTTCCTTCTTTTGGTGTCTTTGAAGAGCAGGAGTTTTTAATATTTATAAAATTCAAATTGTCAATTGATTTTATTGGTATGTATCTAAGAAACCTTTCCCTGACTCTAGGTCACAAAGATTTTTTCTATATTTTCTTCTAGAATGTTTATGTTTTAGTTTTTACATTTAAGCTACAAACCATTTTGAGTTAATCTTTGTAGATGGTAAAAGTATGGATCAAGGATTTGTTCCTTTCTCTCAAATATCGCTGTCCTTCATTGCCTGAAGCCAAATGTCTTATAAAGCATTCTGTTACAGATTTGGCCCAGTTGTTTGGTTGCTTCAAATGGGAAGGTAAAATAGTTTCTGATACTCCGTCTTGGTCAGAAGCTGATGTCAAGAAATTCACTTTTAATTACTGAATATAGACTGCACTTGCGACACAGAGTGACTTTTTGTTTACTTATGAGTGAACTGAAAACTTTTAGATCCACAAAAGTTTTTATTCAGGGAAAGGGGAAGGACTACCTCCACTTAAGTGGTTTAACAGAGCAGTGAGACAAGCATGAATATGTGCCTTAAGCCCTACATTTTAAATGTAGAAGTTACATAACCTTCAATACTAGAACGTTTCTTGTTTAGACATTTTTGGAAGACGTTGATATTTTAGGCATTGACTAATTAATATTTTAAAATAAGATGATTTCCTATCACCGTTCTCATAATGAATGGATTGCTAAGAATGAACTTTCAAATTTCTCTTTGTATGTCTAGGAAGTCTCAAGAATTCTAGCTAATTATGACAACATCAGGGAACACAAAGGGGAACTGAAAGTAAAAACATGCTATAAATACATTTCAATACAATTAAAACTGGCATTTACTTCTTTGAAAATATATAATATGAAAGAGAATGAAAATCCTGATTTCAAATGACATTGTCAAATTTTAATAAGTCATTGGCTGCCTATTGGGTACTGACTTCCTCTTCTCAAGCCATTTCCTTTCTTTTGTCAAGGCTTCTCATTTTGTTAACTTTTATCAAAATTTAAATCACAAATTTACATCTATTTCTAAAAGATTGTATGAAAATCATCTTGAAAGATATCCATTTTATCTTCATCAATCACAGGGTTAATCTACTTTTATTTATTCAATCTATAAATACCTTATGAGAAAAGTAGGAAGAACAGATCCAGCTGGTTTATAGACCTGAGGTGAATTTGATGAGTGTATGTCAGTATTAGACTCTGATATCAGGAGATGGTCTACATTGTTGTACTTAAGGGTGATTCTCTTTGTTATCGTTTGAGTCTGTGAAAGGTTTTCAGATGAACTGGAGGTCTCTGGTTAACCTACATATTGAATTGAAGTAAAGTTCTGAGTTGAAATTTAGTGTGCCAAACTTTGTGCAAGTCTTGGTATAATTCATGTGAAAGAAAAATGAAACACTGCATACATTGTAAAGACATTGAAAAAGAAAGATTTTTTAAAGCTTGAGAGTAAATTAGAAATAAAAACTGTAAGTAGTGCAGTAGTACAAAGATTAAAACTTACAAATGTAATGAGCTAAAATTTTGCCAGAGAGTAAGATTTTGATATTTTGTACTAACTGGGTAAAATGCAAGACATTAATATCGTGTGTTGACCTTTTAAAGAAAAAAGAAATTATGTTTTGCTTTTGCTAGAGTTGCGTGTCCCCGAAGCTTCATAATATTGGTAACTCATTGTTCTGAATCATGATTTCTGTTACAGTCTGCTTGCATAATACTGAAAATAAGGGTTTGTTATTTTTAACTGCATTATTTCTCAAATATGTTAGGTAAATGTAGAAAATCTATTAATCTGTATGTCTCCAATGTATATTTTGAAATTTTTACCCAGAGAAATCTAGGAATGTGTAATATTTAAAACATTCCAAATATTTTTATAGTAATAAAAATATCATCAGTTTTAGCATGATCTTTGACATATATATTCTAAAACTCAAAACACCATAGTGGAAAATTGGAAACCATTTATTTATCCATCATCTTCAATTAATACAAAGTAAATGTGAAAACTTAATGTGAGTAATTCTTAACCTGAATGTTGATATTTAATGTTGAGATATCTTGATATAGGTCCAAGTGACTAAGCTAAATTGTAAAGTCAGAACATAAATCTTTTCATTCCTTATGAAGTTTATTTTGTTACTTCTCTCATTTCAAAAACATATGAAGTAAATATAAGGGAAAAAAAGCATTTTGGTAAAAATGAGAGTGTTTATCTCCACTCACTCCAGAGTATTTTCCCAACTCTACCAGTGTTCTAATAAGCTCAAATAATACATTTTTTTTTTTTTAAAGGAGAAGTTTTGTCAAGAGTTGAGGAACTCCACTGCAACCTAAGAGAGAACAGAATTGATGTGTTTTTGACCAAGAGGTCAGGAAAGAAATAGCAGTAGTAATGTTTTATACCTGATTTCACCAAACAAGGTTATAAAGATCAAAAGAAATCTGAGCCACCAGTAGGTCTTCAAAGTAGTCTTGAGATTCCTTGTTTCCTTGAAAACTTTCAGACTTAAAGGATCATAACAGTTGTAAGAATAAATTCTGTGGCAATATTATCATTACAAAATTGACTGGTAATTACATTAATCAGAATCCTACATTAATCAGAATCAAATGTGTCTGTGCCTTTGTGCCTGACCTTTTAATGTTGCAGTAGAGAATTCTTGAACCCAGTCATGGTAACCTAGTTTGTTTTTCTGCTTCTTAACATAGCTTAACATAGCTTAACATCTCTTAACATAGCTACACCTTGGTTAGGCCACTGTCTAAAACCTTTCTACTCAAAGTATGTTCTGCAGACCAGAACCATTAACATCACCTGGGAACTTGTTAAAAATGCAGAATCACATATGACCTACTGAATTAGAATCTGCATTTTAATGAGGTACACAGATGATTTCTATACATATTAAAGTATGAGAAGCATTGGTCAAAAAGACTATCTTAGTTTCTGGGAAAGAGACTTTTTCTGGCAACACTTAAAGTGTGACACTTTCTTGTAACTTTCCATTGCTACTATCTTTGACCAGTGAATTGTGTCTTTTTTTGGAATATCAGTTTATCCTTCTAGCACTACTGATTCAGGCAAAATTTCAAATTAGGTAAAATTCATCTTTGTTGTCTTCTGTCTTATATATTTTTCTGTTTCTACTCTTGCTACTCATTCTTCCTCCTCCCCACAACAATGACAATGATGTTTTAAAATTGAAATCTCCCTCTCCATTCATATTACTCCCCCCATCGTTTGTATGATCCAGCCACATTAGCCTTCTTTCTTTAAGCAGAACACACCAAAGCTTTTTGTGTCTCTGAGCCTTTGCCCTTCTTCCTCCCTCTACTTAGAATGCACGGTCAGTGGCTTATCCATGTGTATATGTCAGGCCCTTTACTTTTCTGGTATCAGCTCATGCAACCTGTCCTGTGACGGGCCTTCTACTATGTAAACTAGATACTTCCTAAATATCAACTGTATCAACTTCATAGCTGATATTACTTCAAAGTACATACTATGATCTGAAATCATTAATTATGGACAAGAACTTTGTATATATTGCTTACCTCTGAATCCTATCCCATGAAATAGGGTTTAGTTTATGAAATAAGTCCTTCATAATTATTTCTGGAATAAATAAATATCTCCTTTTCTTGTATCGTCCACTATGTTCTAGTCATTTTCCTAAGGTGAATAAACAAAAAAAGTCTCAGCTTCCAGAATGTATATGATCTAGAGAAGACAGGCATGTGTAATTATAGATTATAATAAATGAATAGGATTTTGATAGGAGGAGAGGTAATTGTATACTGAAAAGCAATGCAAAAACTAGTATGAAAGAAAGAACTTGATATATTAGTGAAATGATGACACACTTTTTGTGGTTACTTACTTTAAAATTATTTTAATAACAGAAGAAATTCACTGGATATAAGTAAAATCAAAGAAAGACACAAGAAGATGCAGTGGCCTATCCCTTACCAGAAGGAACATCTAGGAGAAGTTTTAGGTAGTGCTACTCAAATTTCAATATGTTTATGAATAATCTGAGAATCTTGTTAAATGATGAGAGACTGCTTGTGGCTCAAGCACAGTTCGTGAAACTTTGCCAGGTTCTCCTGAGGTTACTTGACTTCTCTCCTCTTCCTGAAGACAAATAAATGAAAGCAAAAACAAAAACCATGCAAACAAACAAACAAAAAATGAATTTTAAAAAGCCACTGTGAAAGACAAAATGCATGAGTCAATCAAGAATATGACTATTTTTGCTGTTTCAACAGTGTGAACTTTCATTGATGAAAAACATCTAAAAACAAAAAATCACCAGGGGTTTATAAAACAAGGAAGTGATTGAGGAAGAGTAAGGGTGGTTCTTATCATGGAATATGTGTGGGTAGGGTGGTCTTTCACAGTTTTTCTGAACACAAATTGTTGGGAGGATTTCTTAATCTTCTCGGTTTTCCAGGAGCACAGAGCTCAGGTAAAGTTCGACATTGTCAACACAAACCTCTCCCTCAAAGAATTTTTGGGAGTAATATTTAACCTTCCCATTTTCTTTCAACTTTATCAAAATGTCCGTTACTTGATGCATATCTCATCTATAGCAGTAGTAAAAAGAAAAATCAGAATACAAATATTCAGGTAAAGTTGAGAATAAATCAAAACATCTGGCATTACCATGAGACTATATATTTTGGAATACAGAAAATTTAAATCAAAGTAAGTCTTTAGTTTTTAGAATATTGTGCAATTTAAAAACATTGAAGAATTATGGTAAGTGTGGTAAATATTTTGTGGCTCAAAATTAACTTGCCAAACCCCTGAAATCATGTCATGTTTGCTTAAGGCATTATGTAAGGCTAATATTGAATTTTAATAGTAGCAAAAGGGAGGATATAATTTGCATATAGTTGGTGCTCCATAAATATTTACTAGTGATTATAAGGATTTACAACTTACCTCAAATAATATTACTATATATTAATACTCTTTTAGGTTTCATTTGTAGTTTATATATAAAATCTATGTCTTAGGGATAAGTAGACTTATCCATTTAGAAAGGACAAAAAGCAATGGTTCTTAACAAGGGATGATTTCACTCCTCAAGATACATTTGGCAAAGTCTAGAAATATTCCACAGTCTCATAAATTGACCTGGAGGGTGCTAATAGAATCTAGTGAGTAGAGGTCAGAGATACTGCTAAACAGCCTACTATTCACAGAACAGACCTTCAAAACAAAATTATTTAGCCTGAAATATCAATAATACTGAGGTTGAAAGTCTCTGGACTAAATGAGTTTATATATGGATGAATATGGGCTTATGTCCTGGAAATTATGAAACCTTGGCCCATCATTTACTAGGCAGAAAAGCTATGACAGTGTGTTTGTGAAAAAGAAAATACAAGAAAAGGTATGGAAATCTATCCTTATAATATTCTTTGAGAATGCTGCAATATTGGTTGCCAGTTAATCTCTGATGAAGTAAAGATCTTCTGCTTCTAACTAGAATAGACAAAGAAATGATTTTCATTTTGATATTGGATCACACTATAAAATAAAAATTGATGATAGAATAATGCTGATGCAGTATAAATTAAAATCCAAAGTTCTAGGACATTATGAATTTGGGGATTTGACCCTCTGTCAATGTTGAAGGAAGCAATAAAAAGAGTTAAAAGTTATGGCTTCAAAATATTTCTCAGAACATTTGAGTGGAGGGAGAAAGAAGAAAGATTATTTCTACCTTTCTATACTTAAATATTGACAGACATACAAGTAACTACATGAAAAGAACATTCTAATTTAAATGGCGGGGGGGAAGGATAAATATCTACCACAGAAAGTGATCAAAGAAGGACAAAGAAAATGTAGTCATGAAGTTGTAGGCAGCTCAAAACAAAATTAGAGCCACTAAATTCTTATATCTGACATATTTTAGCAAGAGACATATTTTAAAAGTTGCAGTTAACCCGCAACAGAGCATTTGTAAAGACAGAACACTTAAAGCCACTGAAAAGTGTCAATCAACCAAAACTTCACAGATGTTTTCTTGTTTAACCAATGGATGCTAAAGAATTTCTTAGTTTAGGTTTTTTTAATTTACCAGTAGAAGTATTCATTGTGAAATTTCAATTACACCATTATCCCCTCAAGGGATTAAGGTGGGCATTAAGAGGGGTAAGAACGTCATTATTATATGAAGTGTTATTTTGATGTCCTGAGAAAAGCTGCTTATAGCATGAAAATGTCACTTTCTCCTCCTGACTTGTAGTTTGAATGTCTCTGGTAATGACATTGGATCACTTGGTGAACTTTTGGGTGCACATATATCAGGCACCAGTTTCTTCCTTAAAATTTATCTAGTTTCAACTCAGAGAGGTTTAGGAAAAAAGCAATTTTTGGTTTTAGTTGGTGAGTTGTAGTCAAGTATTGTAGGAAATTTGGAGAGAGAGGGATCTCGCCTAGTCTACAGGTAGATAACTAGAAATTGAAAACAATGCACAAGGCTACAATCTAATAAGAGGCATATTATAGTTTTTCTTTAGAAGTATACTTTTTTTTTCTTGACATATAGGAATCTCAGATTTAAAAACTTCTTGAGACTAGAAAGCCAAACAAAGGCAGTCTTTAGATTTTACTTAGTCTTAAGGTACTTAGGCCTGCCAGAAAGTGACAATTTTTATTCACTCATTCTAAGGCTAAGAACTCTTGAAGCCAGACATTTTATACACATGCAGTCAAATCCTTGGGAGTGTAACCAATGCTTCCAATTGTATTCTGATTATAAAGAGAGAACATAATTTTTTTCAACTTATGTAAATAATCATGTTGTCATAAAAATAAGAATACTTATGAATAGTTTCTGAATTTTGGAGGAAATAAGCAGGGAGAAAAAAACACATGTTTTCATCTTTGTTCACAAAAGTATACTTGGCCAAATTTTTGTAAACTATACATAGCTCATGAGCAAAAGTTTCTGTGAATCTAGAGAACAAAGCATTTAAGTAAAGAACCAACAGTTTTAAAAAAAAATTATAAATTGTTATTGTCATCAATTATTAACTTCATGTTAATTTTTTTGTCTTGCTTGATCTTGATTAGCAGTTTTATGAACATATCAATTTCTTTATTAGCTTTCAGGAAATTTTTATTTAGTACATTGATCAGAAATTTATGTTCAAGAGTACTTTCTAAAGTCTTTTCCATGAAAATCAATTTTGGACTATAGCTGATTACAAACGATTTTAGAAAATTCAAAACAATAACTGTGTATAGCAAAAACTTAGAATAATTATGATTAAAAATCTAATGAAAACTCCCAATTGACAAAGCAATTTAGTTATTTTTATTACATGCAGAATTTTAAGATAAAACCATAATCATGACTAATAGGATCACATCAGGACCATCAGACTTTTATAAATTTCATGTAATCTTTAGAATACTCACATTAATAACATACTCATATAAATATAACTTTAAAAATAGCATAACAACTAAAATTATGACTAACAATGTATTACAATTTTATAAAATTTTTATAATTTTTGATTATAACAATATATCAATATTGATTATTTCAATAACAAACCAATCAATGTAACTGAAAGAAGATCTGTTATTACTTATTTGACAATGCTTCACATGAAATTTACCAAATAAGGTTAATCCTTTAATATCTCTACAGGATGAGAGATACATATTTTGATGCTTTCCAGGGGTACAATTGGAAAATCTCAAAGTTAATTCTAGGTCAAAAAGACTCAATTTAGAATTTTGATCCTAGGGAAGTCTGCCAAAGTTGTCAAAAGGTTCAAAATACTTGATGAAAACAGATTCACAGGTCAGTGTAAAATAGTCATCATTCATTTAACCAGAGTGATAATCAAAAGACTTTAAAAGTAATACAGAAAGTTACATAAATGTAAAAACCTTAACGCTTTTAAAGCTCAGTATTTTTAAGTAAAAGAAAACCTAATAAAGGAAATTATCTTGATAAAACATAAAATCTTTGTTTTTTAGGCCATTTATTAAAAAGGTGAAAACAAAACTCTGGTAGTGTGATTGATTCTTCTTAAGGGAAGCCCATTTAGATAACCTGGAAGTCAAACCTGATGAAAAAGGCACTTGAATTTAATCATATACAAGAAGAGTGTGTACAGGGTTATAAGTATACATTATATTATAGAGGAATGTAAATAAGAAAACTAGAACCTTGAGCAGGGGAATGCATGACTACTAATAACAAAATTGTTCAAGCTATATTGAATAATTCAGTCAAATCAAGAAAACGCAAGACTACAGACTCAAGTTATACTGGAGGAAAACATTGCTTTTCTAGACCTTCAAGATAAACATTTTAGCATCAGGCTGCAATAGCGGAGTTAGAACTGGAGGAAAATAAGTTAAAAGAGTTAAAAAAAAAGGTTGAAGGAAAGAGTTATCACCACAGTCAAGCAGAAAGATAAACCTTTTCAAGGGGAGAAAGAGCAAAAGGCAATGATTTATGACCTGCAAATCATGTAAAGCGAGATATACCCAAAAATGAACTTCTGAGATATAAATCTGAGGCTCTTCAAACAAAAAATTTTAACTCAAGAAATGAAATCACTATTTTAAATGAAAAAGACAATATTTCCAACCTGAAACTAGGGAAATTAAATAGATCTCAGGAAGAAATATGACAGAAATAAAAACTGTTTGTAGTTGAGAAGATGGCTGTTAAAGAAACAGATTTCAGAATTAAAATCAAAACCTCTTGCAATTTATTATACTAAAAGCAATGCAGTTTTACTAAAAGCAAATCAATACTTTAAGAAAACTTTGTTGCTGTAACATAGCAGACAAATTTTTAGTGTGTTTTTTAATGTCATAGCTCAATCTTTAGAAAAACATGAATAATTCCCTTCTAATTGTAGCCAACTTGATCACAGACAAAATTTTTTTCATAAATGCCCCCTTCACAAACCTTACCATGACTTACTCAGACCATTTATGACATAACTGGACTTTCTGTTTTGTCCTATACTTTCTCTTTCATAAATGGTCATTTTATGTTAGGATGAAAATTTACCACACAAGATTTTTCTTACAAGAAATTATTCTCTTTTCTTTTTAACCTTCCTTACCAATACATCTTTATATCTATAATTTTATTTACATCTCTCTTTCCTACTTATTGGTTCTTTTCTATCTTATTTCTATTTCCTTCCCAAATCCATATTTTATAAAATCTTTAAATTAACTCTGAATTAGACAAAATTATTCTTTTTTCTCCATCAAGAACACATTTTTATGCCTTTCTAATAATTTTTTTCTTATTAAAATGTATTTTACTTTTTTGGCACATTTTATGTACAAAATTATATGTTTTAATTAGAAATTCAACTCTCAGTAACTTTAATTTGTAGCAAGAAATTTTGAACTGTTACATAGAAGTACTTTATAGATAAGAACCATTTTATAATTTTTCAAAACATATTTTCCATTGCATAATTTTTATGTATATTAATAGACCCAAATATATATTCTTTCTATATGAGAAATCAAGAACAGACATATTTATGTTCAGTAATTTGCTTCAGTTTTTAAAATTTTATTTGGAAATGATCCAAGTAGACATAAGATTTAACATGTTACATGTACATATGCATAAACCCACCTAAATACATGTACAATACAAAAATATCTTATAACGAGTTTTTGTTTTATAATTTTTGTCATGAAATAGTAATATAATCTCACCAGCTTATAAAGGACATTTGGATCCAAACCATATTTCTGACAAAATTGGCACATGGTCACATGGCTAATCTTTATTTGCCCTAGTAGGTAATCTAATGAAAGTTGTGTGGATCAAAACTTTAGGTAAAGTGGTTTCCATGAGATTTTGATTTTCAAAAAAACTCCTTTCATCTTTTTTTTTCTCTTTTTTTCAGTTTCAATTGTTTAGGGGTAAATATCCAATGTTAACATTCTCACTAGAACTGGCCGAACTGTATAAGAAAAATAAAACCTTCAAGTAGCCTTGAATTAATAACAAATTTTTTGTTTACTGGTCTGGTTTCCTTGGTTAACAAAATCAGGGAGGAACTAATTGTAGCAGTTCTTTTTTTTCTCCCCAGCTTTTTCTTCTTGGCTTCTGCATGGCATAAAAACCAAAACTTTATACCAAACAGAGATATCTTATATTACTGCACTGAGTTTAAGATTTTGGCCTGTTTGATCTGAGAGCCTAACCTTTACAAATACTTATCTAGTTCTTTTTCATTTAGATTATTAATTTTTGATTTAAGTGTTCCATCACCATACATAATTGTCAATCATACAAATCTATATTTTTGAAAGGCATCTAGGTTCTTGGTTACCGTGGAACTGTTGTAATTTGTAAAGCCATTAATTTGAAAGCCATTTAAGGCAGCTTCTTTTTAAAAATTAAAAAAATAATAATTTTTTAAAGATTTTAAAAATCTTGTCTGGAATGCCAGAAGCAGTGAGCTTTTATCTCAACCCCAGTGCAAACTTAGCACATTCAAAGTAGGCAGAAAATAATAGAGAGATACAGAACTTAGAAGAGCTAACTCCGTATTTTCAGGGGTTTTGATAATGGATACTTGAGCTATGAATTTTCTTGGGTGTAATTTTGCCCATCAGTTTAAATGTGCATAAGAGTGGGCAATAATATGTAATGTTGTCAGCTGGAATCCTAGAAAACTTGGCATACCTTAATATTTGGGAATACCATTTCATTGCTTATTAATCTCTTGAGAATAAAATCAATTCTATAAAACCTGTTGAGGAATGTCAGGACTTTAGACTGGTGTTTTAGATGGTGGTGACCACCCTAGTGGCTTTTAATGAGCTATCCTGCACTCATCATTTAGAATATTTATTTTTGTTCTTGAAAGGGTTCCGGAAACAAGGGAAAAGAGTCAAATAAAATCAAAGTAAACTAAGATAAGAGTGTTCACCAAAATTGTAACCCAGGCATGCAGATCAAACAAAATATTAAACTAGGGGAGCAGAGCAAGATGGCCAAATAGAAACCTCCAGTGATCATCCCTTCACATAAACACTAAATTCAACAACTATCCATTCAAGGAAATACCTTCAGAAGAACCAAAAACCAGGTGAATAATCACAGTACCTGGTTACAACATTGTATCAAGGAAAGAAGCACTGAAGAGGACAAAAAAGAGTCTTACGATACCTATGACACCATCCCCACCCTCTCCCAGCAGTGCTGTGCAGACTACCAAGTGTAGAGAGAATCTGTGTGCCTGAGAGAGGGAGAATAAAGTGATTATGAGACTTTGCATTGGAACTCAGGGCCACCTTGTCACAAGGGAGCACAGAACAGGGGAAAATTCTGCTGGCACCCAGAGAGCGAGCATTTAGAGCAGCTCAGCCAGCGGGGAATCATCCACCCAAAAATGTGAGATCTGTCTAGCCCCATCACCAGTGGACAAAAAGCAGCCTGGGGCCTGGGATAAAATCAAAAGGCAATCAGGCCAGAAAGACTACAATCCTTCATCAATTCCTGTAGCTGTGCTGGCTTGGAGCCAGTGGAGATGAGGTGCATATGACCCAGTGAGACACCAGCAGTTGTGGCCGAGTCAGTGCCTGCATCACCCCTCCCCCAACTCTAGACAGTGCAGTTCAGAAAGAGTTTTCTTCCACTCGGGGAAAGGAAAGGGAAATAGTACAAAGGACTTTGCTTTGCAACTTGATTATGAGCTCAACTACAGTAAAATAAAGTACCAAGCAGACCCCTGAAGCCCCTGATTCCAGGGCTTACTTCCTGGATGGCATTTCTAGACCCACCCTGGGCCAGAAGGAAACCTGCTGCCCTAAAGGGAAGAACCCAGCCTGGCAGGATTTACAACCTGCTAACTAGAGATTCCTTGGGCTTTGAATAAACTTCAGAGGTAGCCAGGCACCAACCACCACAGACTTTGAGTGAGACTGGGCTGACTTCAGGAATGACCTGGCACTGGTGACAATGAGCAAATGCTCATGTTACTCCTCCCCCAACTGCTGAAGCCCAACACAGACAGTGAGGGAAGAGAGTGAGAGACTTTTCCTGGTAATCCAGAGAATTCTCCAATTTCTTATCCAAGTACACCAAGGCAGTACCACCAGGAGTCTAGAAGATTCACAGCCTTACTGGGCTTGGGGCACACCCTGTGCTGATACAGCTGCAGTAGCCAAAGATTTAAATCATAACACTCAATTCCCTTTGAATATCTGCAAAGCCTTCTCAAGAAAGACATGTTCAAACAAGCCCAGATTGCAAAGATTAAAATAAATACCTAACTCTTCAATGGCCAGACATTGACAAATATCCACAAGTTTCAAGAACTTCCAGGAAAACATGACCTCAGCAAATGAACTAAATAAGATACCAGTGACCA
>CM052436.1:79759607-79788671 GCA_028533085.1 Varecia variegata | reverse complement strand
TGCTTCATACCACTCCATATGAATGTACATAGCTTAGGTCCCACTTACAAGTGAGAACATGCAGTATTTGGTTTTCTGTTTTTGAGTTACTTAGACAATGGTCTCCAGCTCCATTCAAGTTGCTGCAAAAGACAGTATTTCATTCTTTTTTATGGCTGAATAGTAAGGAATTTACATTTCTAACAAGCATTAGGTAATGCTGATGCTGCTAATGTAGGCACCACACTTTGAGAACCATTGTCCTATAAAGAATATCAGATTAAGTGTCAGGTGATTTGGCCAGGGCTCAGGTGAGGAAATATTTAGTAAACAATTTTACCTTTGTGAGCTTACTCACCAGTAAAAGAAAAAAAGCTTAGACTGAATTATAACTATTAAAAAGAAATATTAGCACCCTATATAGGCTAATAATGAGACCACTTCAAACTGAAAATATTCTTTAGGAGAGGATGAGTGTTTTATGAGAGAGGGCAAAGAAGTATTGAGTGCTACTGTGACTAAGCAATTTGGTTCAATGCCTGAACTTTAATATCCAATTAACAAAACAAAAGCCCAGTAGCTATCCAGACCCATTATACTTTGAAAGTAGTTTGGAGATCACTGTTCTTCCTTTTGGTATCTCATCATATCCTCTGAGAACTGCGAGATACTTTTCGAAGTGTGTTTTCCAACCTCTAGTCTTGCTCTCCCTGAAAGGAATTCTGGGGTAGATAGATAGATATTTCTTCTCATTACATTTCCATTGAGGAAATGAAATCAACTTCATACTCTTTAGAAGTTGATGCCTCTTAGCTGTTGGCTGATCTCCCTGTTAATTCATTGTTTCTAAATTCTCCAGCTCTAGCTAACATTCTGTGGTCTGTATTGCAAACTCGATACTAGGGGAATTCAAATGACTTTAGACATCAGAGCATATGATGATGGCTGGGTCAGTGGAGGGAGCTGTTTACTTGAGAATTGCTGACCTTTTTGGTAAACAGCAGATCAAAGCATACTTTTTGTTGCTGATGAAGAGCCTACTGCTAAAACGTTAATTGTTCTGAGTCAGCATCTTCACTTAGCTAAACTGGTTATTTTGCTTAGAATTTGGAAAGAAATTTAACTTATATCATTGCCTCAAAAGACTATAACTTCAGTGGCTTTTGTGACTAAGGTATAAGGTTCATAAGACCTAAGAGGGAGAAGAGATGACCTATAAAATGGAACAAGGGAAAGGCTATTTGCTGAATGATGTGAACAGTTTCTTATTAGTAAGCAAATTTGATGGTGCTCAGTCTTAACTCATGTAAGGGATTAAATACCTCTGATAAGAAAAGTTTTTTAAAAAGTACTTCTGTCTCAGTGCATATTTATATTTCAAGACACATTTTCTTTGGAGCTCCAGAGTTAATGGTTATTTATTTTAATAGAATGAGTAGATTTAAACTGATTAAATATAGAATGTTGAATTTCAGGATCGATGAATAAATAGTTCCACTGATCTGAAGAAGGCTAGGTGTGTGGACAGAAAAGAATATTTAATGATGCTAGATAAAAATTAAGAATGTGAGTCTTACATAATATGAAATTTATTTTTTAGATTCAAAAGTTTAAAGTTCTGCTATATGTATCTACCTTATTTATGCTTTTATGTGCCGTGCTGTGCTTTATGATATAGTTCAGAATATCTGATAACCTTGTAATTTATAAATGTTTTCTTTACTGAATATTTGAGACTACTAAAATAATAAACAATGCTTAGATTACAAGATATTCAATAATTCGTTTCTAATTTCTCCAAGTATGTACATTTTTATCATAGTTAACATTTAATTGAAAACTATAGCTCAAAAGAATGGAGAGGAAATATAGACTGGTACTCAAGAGACTAGGTGCTAAAGCTGGCTTCTCCTTTTCTAGGTGGTATGTAATTTTGTAAAAATTATTTGCCCTCACTGGGTTTAAATCTCCTTAATTTAAAACCATAAGGTTAATAACTTTTAGTTTCCAGTTTCCATATATATTTTGTATTTTTAAAAATGATGTTTGGTTATAGTTAGGCCGCTTGGTATGCCAAATTAAACTGAAAAACAGCATATTTTAAAGTCACATTGATTCAAATACAGATTTGTATGTAAAAAAAATTCTTAAGTTTAATGTTATGTGGTTAAGAAATACATATATTTTATCTTATAATGTTTGTCTTATAATTTTTGAATGCTTATTCATTTGAGAATGCTAGTAGTAGTATAGTTTTTACTAATATATATTAGTCATTAAAATTATTAATTTCTCATAATTTTCAAATGTGCTTTGATAATTCTTTTGATATTCAAAATAACTAAAATCCTCCCCACCCTCAAAATCTTTCGTTTAGTTAGAATGTTAAAAAGGTAATAATGAAAAGTCAGTTCAGGTTTATATAAGAAGATAATGTCAAAGAAAATTATATTATATATCAGGTACTGAAACATTTTATTTTTCAGAAAAAAAACTATAAATATAATGATTTAGAAAGCTGGTAACCAGGATTTAGAAATCCTACTAATGTCTGAGAAATGTTACACCACTCTTATTTAGACTAAGAGAGCCTTGTGAACTGCTTTGCAGTCTAATCAAGTAGATTAAGTTCTATGAATCATTTGGTTGGGATTTTCTACTGATAGCTGGCAGTCCTTTGTGATTAAAAAAAAATGAAGTTCAGAAACCTTTGCAGGGCAATCTGTTTAGTTTTACCAGGCTCTCTCTCCCTACCAAAAGATTAGAAATATTGCATATGATTTGCCTCTCTTGCCCAGAGAGAGATTATTTAATAATATACAGATTTGGATTTTGGATTGCATTTCAGGCAATCAGAGATGTTACTAAAGATTTTATTTTATGCGTAGGTACATATGTAGTTTTTGTTTATACATCTTATCCCTATGAAGCATTAATATAATTTTTAATATCAAATTTATGAGAAAACTATGGAAAATTATGGGAATGAGTATTTTTAATTGATTATCATTATCTTTTATAAAGAACTCTGAAAATATAAGTTGGAATTACTTGACAACTTTTTTTTAACTGTTAAGCTCTTTGAATTTAAGACTAGAGCCTTCTAACTTTTTGTGTAAAGACTTTTCTAAGTCTGTTTGCTATTTATTAATCTTATATGATTCCTAATAACACATTAAGAATTATACTCTTAAAACTTCACCTTGGCAGCATGCATCCAATTTTATGTTTCCTATGCTGGCCTGAAATTACTAATGAAAGCCTGAATGTCATAAGCCAATGAGGATTGCCCATAAGTTGCAGTGATTAGTCAACTGTGTAATGAAATCTTGTTTGTTTGCTTTAATTTGTATAGCATTTAGTGGATCTCAACACATTTTCAGCTGCTTAGTGATATTGTTACCAGCCTCCAAGTGGAGGTTCTTCCAAGTTTTTGGTGATTATCAGAAAAAGAATTTTGGGATACAGCATGTAAGCCAAGCAAGCAAATGCTTTTTATTGAAAACAAAACTACATTCTCAGGAGAGAGTAAGCAGGCTCAGAAAGAGCAGCTGTGCTGGGAGAAAACCATTTTAGATCTTTTGTAGTTACTAATTTAGGGGAGGAATATCAAGAGCAAAGGGTTGGCTTTTACTAAGAATTTAGGTCATAAGTCCTAGAATTGGGTTCCCTCCTATTTTCATACTTTATATGGTTGTCTTGGAACTGTCATGGTGATTTTAAGGGTGGAGAAATTTTAAAACCGCAATGTAAATGTTATTATAATTAGCTGAAGTTCCTGTAAGATGACAGAGATAGCTGGCAAGCTAGTTGAAGCCACTCTTGTCTGTGGTTATCAGCCCCTCTAGTTAGCTTTTCCTTGAGGATTGTTTACTTTAATACCTGCACCCAATCTGCAAGTCCCCACATTGGGTCTCAGTCCTGTCTCTTAGTGTCCTACTCTGACAATATTGCTCATTTCACCACCTCTCCTAAACTTCTTGTGTCATTTTACTAACCATTACTGAACTTTATTTCATTTTGTATATACCTAATGTGGCAGTGCCAAAGTAATTGGTGCCAGATCAGTAAATAGGCTTCCTTCCACCAGATTAAAACAGGATAATAACACTATTAAAATAGAAGGAATCAAAGATTATAACAATTTATTAATAGAAACTACATTCATCATATTTCTTTACACAATTTTTAAAAGTTTTTAAGACTATAGTAAAAAACAAATACGTGCTTGGTAGTGAAAAATAAACAAACACATAAATGAAAGGATTGTAGAGTAAAATGTGTAAGTCCCCTTTGATATCTCTATCTGGAGTGTTTTTCAATACCAACAATGAATTCTCTGATTCTCTGGATACCAACTCAGTTTTTAACAATTCAATTCATTTCTGACACCAACCACTTGGAGTTAGCCCAGGCCACATAGCTTAAGGGCTCAGTCCCAAATGACTGCCTCCACTTTAGACACCAATTGCAAGTGTTGGGCCCCCCATACTTCTGACTGCCTAGGTATAAGTTGAAGTTATAAGGTGAGGTTTCCTAAAACTCTCTCCTAAAGTTTTATAATTTGTCAGTAGGGTTCACAGAGGTCAGAAAGGCATTTTACTTACATTTATTGGTTTGTTATAAAGGATGCAACTCAGGAACAGCCAAATGTAAGAGCTACATAGGACTAGGTATGAGGTGGGAGGTGAGGTATACGCAGAGCTTCCATGCTATCTGAAAATGCCACCCTCCCAGCACCTTGATGTGGTCACCAATCTGGAAACTCAAAAAATCTAATTCAAGAGATTTTTTTACAGCTTAACCTCTACCCCATTCTCCCTTTCCCAGAAGTGGGTGAGTGGGAATGAAAACACCAACCCCTTTAATCACTTGGTCTTTCTGGTGACCAGCCCCACTCTGAGGCTATCTAGGGACCCTACCCTAATTCAGCTCCTTAGCATACACTCAGGTATGATTATAAAGAGCTCACTGTAAATAACAGTAGACATCCCCATCTTGCAGGAAATTTCAAAAATTTCAGGAACTTGAGCTGGAAGTTAGAACCATAAAGACAAAATATACTTCTTCTTAAGCCACACTATCCTATTCCTACTTTTAATAGTCTGGTTTGTATCTTTCCCAACTTTTTTCTTGACTGTACTCAGAGCCAGACTTAATTTGAATCTTGGAAAAAAAAAAAAAAGTAAGGTATCATAAACTGTGAATATTAATCTAAGCAACAAAATTCAAATATGCATCACAAATATGTAAATTGAGATATGTATGTATACACACACACACACACACACACACACACACATATATATGTTGCCCAGGCTGCGGGCATTGAACTCCTGAGCTCAAGGGATCCTCCCATTTCAGCCTCCCTAATAGCTGAAATGACAGGCATGCTACCATTCCCTGTTTATGTTCTTTATTTTTCAATTTTATGTAAATAGGATCATACTTTTAAAAACTTACAAACTGTTCCCTAAGTGTACCATATTTTATTTAACCATTAATCATTGATGAATATTTAGTATTTTTCAGTTTTTCATTTTTACCATGGATGAAAACTCGATATATGCCATGGATATATACAAATGATGATTAATATCCATTGTATATATATTGAAGTTTTTCTGTATGACAGGACAAAAATATTCACATTTAAAACTTTCCTTCTAAAAGTATATACCAATACATACCAAAATTTATACTGCCTGTTTTCCTTCTCAATAATCTCAATTTCTTAAAAAAAATGTCCAATATGCTGGTTGAAGCATATTTAATTTAAACTTGGCCATTATTCTAGATCTCACATTATTTCTAATTATCATTTGTTGGTAATACAATATGACAACATAATATCACATATAATATCAGGAATATTTGCTGAATTTGATCAAGTGCTTATTTAGAGGTTAGAAATCTTTGACTACACTTTCAGTTTTATCTAAATTTTTTATTCTATTAAGGAATTTTTACCTTTCACATCAAATTTATGGTTGAGATATTATAAGAAACTGGCAACGTGAAATTTCAAAGTTATTAGCTTAAAGTTATATATATAATCTTTCCTAACATTTAAAATATCCTTATAGTTATATTTTTTTGTCTATTTCTAATGTAGTTTATTAAAGGATATTTTTTGGCAAATCTTAAAGAGATTTCTTTATTTTGTTGCTATTTCTTAAAGTCTAGATTTTATTTTAGTGATTTAATCTATTATTATATTCTAATCAAAACTACTATTGTTGCTTTCATCTTTATTAATTCATTCTCTTTACATTATTTAGGTTCTTGTTTTTTCCTCTAGTTTCTTGTGGTGAAAATTTTATTTCATTCATTTTTAACATCTACTTTTATGACAAATATTTCAGCCTTAAATTTTTCAGTTGACTATCATTTTGACAGATTTATAGATATTTGAGATTTTTTTTGTCTAATAACTGTATTTTTTATAGTACTGTTTTCTTCTTTAAACCATTAAGAGTATTCTAAAATTTTGCAAGTTTGTTATTCTTTGGGAACTTTTTGTTAATAACTATTAAAACTTTATAAATTCATTTGTTTTTTTTCCAGAATATTAAGGGGGGAAAAATGTTTTGGTTCCATAAATTGCTATAGTATCATTTGAGTCAAAGTGTGCCCATCCCCCAGATAGTGTGCATTATAACTGTTAGGTGTGAATTTACCCATCCCACCACCGCTCCCACCTGCTTGATTTCCGAAGAATGTTATTTCTATTTGTGTGTGTTATTTCTATTTGTGTGTGTTATTCTATTTGTGTGTGTTAAATAGAATGTTATTTCTATTTCTATAAGTATGGATCAATTGATTCCAATTTAATGGTGAATATACATGGTATTTGCTTTTCCATTCTTGTAATACTTCACTTAGAACCATGAGCTCCAGGTCTATCCAGGTCAATACAAGAGGTTTTGGTTTTCCATTTTTTATGGCTGAGTAGTACTCCATGGTATCCATAGAAGACATTTTATTAATCTACTCATGTATTGATGGGCACTTGGGTTGTTTCCCCATCTTTACAACTGTGAATTGTGCTGCTATAAACATTCAAGTGCAGATATCTTTTTTATAGAATGTCTTTTGTTCCTATGGGTAAATACACAGCAGTGGTATTGCTGGATCAAATGGTAGGTCTTTTAGTTCTTTGAGATATCTCCATACTACTTTCCATAGAAGCTTGTACTAGTTTGCAGTCTCACCAGCAGTGTATAAGTGTTCCTATCTCTCCACATCGACACCAATATTTATTGTTTTAGGACTTTTTGATTAAAACCATTCTCAGTGGAGTTAAGTGATATCTCCTTGTGGTTTTGATCTGCATTTCCCTGATGATTAGAGAGGTTGAGCATTTTTTCATATGTTTGTTGGTCATTAGTCCATCTTCTTTTGAAGGTTTCTGTTCATGTATTTTGCCCACTTTTTAAGGGGGTTGTTTGATTTTTTTCTTGCTGATTTTCCTGAGTTCTTTATAGTTTCTAGTTACCAGCACTTTATTGGACGTATAGTATACAAATATTTTCTCCCATTCTGTAGGTTGTCTATTCACTGTAATGATAGTTTCCTTGGCTGTGCATTCATTTTTTGTTTTTTTTTTTAATTTGATCAGGTCCCATTTATTTATTTTTGTTGCTGCTGTGATTGCTTTTGGGGTCTTCATAAATTCTTTGCCTAGACCAACGTCTGTAAGAATTTTTCCAACATTTTCTTCTAGAATTCTTATGGATTCATGCCTTATGTTGAAGTCTGTTATCCATCATGAGCTGATTTTTGTGATTGGTGAGAGGTGCAGATCCTGTTTCACTCTTCTACATATGGCTGTCCAATTTTCCCAACACCACTTATTGAATAGAGATTATTTTCCCCAATGTATGTATTTGTCTGTTTTGTCAAAGATCAGATGGAAATATTAGGATGGTCTTATGTCTGGGTCCTTTGTTCTGATCCATAGGACTATGTCTTTTTTCTTGTGTCAGCACCATGCTGTTTTGATTACTATAGCCTTTCAGTATAGCTTGAAGTCTGGTAGATTGATGCCTCCCAATTTGTTCTTTTTGCTTAAGGTTGCTTTGTCTATACGGGGTCTTCTCTGGTTCCATACAAAGCATAGAGTTATTTTTCTAGACCTGTGAAAAATGATGTTATTTTAGTAGGGATTGCAGTGAATCTTTAGAGTACTTGGGTAGTATAGACATTTTAACAATATATATTCTGAAGATTCATTAGCATGGTATATATTTTTCCATCTGTTTACATCCTCTGTTATTTCCTTCCTCAGTGTTTCATAATTCTTCTTGAAGAGGTCTTTCATCTCCTCAGTTAAATATATACCTTACTATTTTATTTTCTTTGTTGCTATTGTGAAAGGTATTAAAATTTTGATTTACTTCTCAGCTTGACTGTTGTTGGTGTATATGATGCTATTGATTTATGTACATTGATTTTGTAACCTGAGACTTTGCTGAATTTATTTATAAATTCCAGTAGTCTCTTGACAGAATCTTTGGGATTTTCTAGATATAAGATCATATCATCACCAATCAGCCATGATTTGATCTTTTCTGCCCCCATTTAGATACACTTGATTTCATTCTGTTGTCTGATTGCTTTGGCTATGACTTCAAGCCCTATGTTGAATAGAAGTGGTGATAGTGAGCAACCTTGTCTGGTTCCAGTTCTAAGCAGGAATGCTTTCAATTTTTCCCTGTTCTGTATGATATTGGCTGTGGGTTTGTCATATATAGCTTTTATCTTTTGGAGGTAAGTTCCATCTATGCCTATTTTGTTAAGCATTCTTATCATAAAAGGGTGATGAATTTTGTCAAATGCTTTTTCTGTGTCTATTGAGAGTATCATATGGTCTTTGCTTTTCCTTCTATTTATGTGGTGAATTACATTTATATTAATAGATTTTTGTATATTAAACATCCCTGCAACTCTGAAATGAAGCCCTCTTGGTTTTGAGTTCCATTTTTTTTTTTAGTCCAGTAGTATTCCCAGTATCATTTCCATTTATTTGTGGAATATTTTGAAATTGTCTTCACAACCTAATACATATTCATTGTTTGTATAGTTGTCATGACTGCTTAAGAAAAGCATATTTCTATATTTTAGATACCAAATATTATGCTTCCATGGTTAGTTTTAACTCTCAAATTTTTATATAATCATGTTTTTGCCCTGCAAGTTATCTTTTTATGCTTAAGTCTCCAATTTAATTTATGAATAAAATTTAATTTATAGATTTTCCTTGTAATTATAATCATTTAAAATATATTTGATAATATATTTTATGATATTCAAGTTCATGATTTTTATGTCATATTTTTGATATTGTCTACCTTGGATTATTCTGAACTCTTTTTTTTTTCTATTGAATCATTTTGCTTTGCATTCCATTTTTGACATACTGTTATTCTTTTTTATTAATATTGTCTTAGTATGTTTGTGTTTCATTTTATTTTCAACCTTTATAACATTCTAATTTAAGTACTTGTGTACAATATCTTAGCAGTTTTTAGAAGTCTAATCACTGTCCTTTAAATTTTTAAGTTCAGTAAATATTAATTAGTTCTTATTACATTCATGCACATTCATACACATACAAAACACATGAAATATAGAAGGCTTTCTGCCTGAAAGAGCTCACAATCTACTCTTAATATTTTTTACTGAATATTGATCACATGTATCTTCACTGAAAATAATTTGTTTGACATCACCATTTCTAACAATTAAGGAATCATAATTTCTCTAAACATATGTCTAAGAAATTTCTGAGCCTGCTTAAGGATTGCTTTGTAAATCTATTGCCAGGTATTAGTCTAGAATTTTGGCTGAAAGTATACAAAATGTAAGCCAAAAAGAAATTTATTGAAATGATATTGGGCAGCTCAAAAAATTCAACAACCAAAAGATTGAGAGAAATAAGGGAAGCTAGGCAGTACCCAGCCTTCTCACCAAAAATCATTTCAGCAAAGCATTTCTTACTGTGACTTTGTGGATCACTGGATGCCACAGCTTCCTCTGCTGCTACTAGCAACACTGGACATGGGATGTCGCTACTGTTATCATTGCCATGTCTGTTGCTGGAAACCACTACCACCTCCTGCCACCATAATGGATCCCCTGTTGTCTGTATAAGAGGATACTTATGTTACTTGATCATGCTCTAGATATTAGGGAGGCCCAGGAAGAAGTTTCTTGTCTTTATCTGGGCTTCTTCTACAGTCCGGAGTCAAACCTACCTTCTACTAAGACTCATAGAACAGCTATGTTCCAATATAGAAACAGAGTTTATATTCAGGATAACAACAACCAGAGGAATATCCACTGTTACATAGAAGAAATCAAAGAGGTTTAAGAGTTAAAATTTGACATTGTAAATTAATTTTTGGATATAAATAGTCAATCTTGGATCATGAAAATATCAACTATAAGGAGGAACCACAAAAATTAATTCAGCTGCTTTTTTTCTATGAAACAACTGATTATCAGAGTGGTTAAGTGATTTGTCTATTGAAAACTATCATACTGTTAATTAATTCATACATTTAGCAGAGATTTACTGAATACCCAAAATGTATTAGACACAATTCTTAGTGCTAAGTAAATAATAACAACAAATGCTATAATGTATTCCCTGTCCTCAAATATCTTTTATTGTAGTGAGAGAAAACTAATTTTAAAGAGCAAGTAATCAGAATAGTAAGTATAATATTTTCAACAAGTGAAAATTTATGTAATGGGAGTGACCAGACATAAATATTACTATGCTTCTTTCTGAAAATGTGCTATTTTCTTTTTTCTATTCAGCGTTCAACATTTTCATATGAATATGTTTTTGGGGTAATTTTCTTAATTTACTTTTGTCATTTTGTGGTAATTTTAAGTCAAATGACTCTAATCTTTTTCAGTTCATAGATAATTTTGTTATGTATTTGATTATTCTTACTCTACATCTTATCCATTCTATGTCCTAGAATACCTTAATCAAGAGATATTATAGTAACAAGGATGAATTTACCCTATCTTTTAGCATTTTATTTTATTTTATAGTATGACTTTCACTTGTTCCTTAGTTTGTTAATTTTATGTATAACCCTGTTCCATTTGCTCTTCAATGTATAGATTGAGAATTTAGTTTTCTTGTTATAGCTGTTCTCTTTTGTTTTATTGTGGGAAGATGTTCATAAAGAGTTTGAGAAAAATTCAAGAACAGAATTGTTTTTAATATATTCCATCCCTCTTTATTATTTTCTAGCAGAAAATTTTAGCATATGTTTTAAATGAAGTTTCACTTATTTAATATTTTTGCTTGTTTACTTATTTTATTTTAAAGTTTATTTACTTATTTTAATACTTGTCACACTTTAATATTAAAATGCAAATTAAATATAAAGTAAAATAACTTATTTTAATATTTTTATTTATTTACTTTAATATTTTAGTCTTTTTCTTCTATGAACTTTATTTCTTCTTTTAGCTTTATTTCCTTGGACTCTGGTTACTTCTGCCTTTTGTATATAGTTTTAATGTTGTTTTCCTGAAATGTTTCATGTCTCAAGGTTTTCTACTCCTTTTTAAAGATAAGTATTTAAATTGATTTGTAATGGTAGCAGGTAGCTAGAATATTTTTCTCAGCAAAGTGAGAGCCAAAGATTTTATTTATCATCAAACTGACTTTCTTTTATATAATCTACTAACTACTATGAAAAGGGATACTTCATAGTAATGAGAGTAGGTTATAATTCCTACAGTCATGGTGCCAGTAGTTAAAGAATGGTAAATTCCAAGCATGCTTTTTTAGGGAATATAATTAGCTCATTTTCTGTGTATAAGGTTCCACATGGCTTTTAATAGTACAACTCGTTACTTGAGCCCACAGCTATGCTTCTCTGGCCTCATTAATCACTGAGAATCTTCATTGGAGAAATTTAGTAATATGTAATGCAGAGAATCCTTGTTTTATTTCTGATATTGTAAAAAACACTTTAATTAATTGGCCAATTAATTAATTGGTTAATCATGATTGATTAAAACTTAATTTAATCATATGATTAAAATTTATTTTTGAGCAAATATAAGGGTGGAGAAAGTATAATTTCAATATGCAATATCTCAGCTATATCCCATCCTTTACCAAGAAGCTCCTGGAACATTTGTTCTACCAAAACAGAAGAGTAAACCAAGAAGGAAGCCATGGGTCTAGTAAAGAGAAAAAGTTTTACTTAAAAATACTACATGTCATTTAACTTTGTAAATTAACTTTATACATATAAATTCATTATGTCTAATAATATCCATAAGAAGTAAGATTTGAATTGTTAGAATCAGCTGCGATGTCTATGCTTAGAAATCTTACAATGTGCTCCTTTTCCCTGCGCAGTTCTGAGAAGGAAATTCGCAGAATTATGGTTATGGAATGTTTGAGGGCACAACAATACATCATCTTTTGAAAGCTTTATGCTTTTCCAAGTCTTTTGAGGGCATGGGGAGAAACAGAGACAATATGTGATGGCTGACCTCATGGATTTTTTAATGCACTATTTTACTTCAATTAAAGAAAGTTATAAAAAGAGAAAATTTAATTAAGAGGTTGTTGTGTGATGTGAGAAGGGTCATTATAAAGGATCAAGCAAAACTAAAAATGAGAAAAAAGTAATCATTACAAACTTCAGAGAAAACAAAGAAACTGTACCAAAAGAAAAAAAAAAAAAGGAAATGTAATTAGTGTATCCTAACTGGCTCAAGAGTAATGATACTTAATTACTTATAACAATGCAAGGACCAAATACTTATTTTAACTTTAGCATAACATAATTGTATTAGGTTATAGGTTAAGTGAGTCCAAAAGCTAAATCTTTATATATTTTAATGGAAAGACAATAGACAAACTATTAATTGATAAATTCAGAGTTGGTAGAATTTGCATGTAATTTAGAAATATAAAACTAAATGCCAGGATAAAAAGTTAAAAAGCACGTCAAATCTCATAATTATGGGATGCAGAATTATAAGATAGTGGTCTATTTTTACCTTTAAACAACTTTCATCTTTTTTTCCCCTTTAACTTGAATTTTTAAAACAAGGATACATATCATTTGATAAAAACAATAAAAATTTTTAAATGTAAGAATGGAGGAGAGAGCAGGAAGATGAATTTATGGAGGAAAGCTCCTCCTAAACCAAAATAGAGGGAAAGAAAGATAAGAAATAGAGAAAATCAATTGAATTTATTTGATAGATTTTTTGTTACCTTGGAAATAAAATTTAAACTATTATTATAGCTAATTATTTTTTTTACCTTGGTGATTGGTAAATTTAATTTCTCTAGATATAGCTCATCATCCTGTGGGCCAAATCTATTCTTCTGTGTTCCCAACTAATTTGGTTGTAGCACTGTTTTTCTCATGTGTCTTGTGTCCAGATTGTGACATCCACCATCTCCCAAGTCATCTCATCTAGAATCCTGATGTCAACTTTGTCATCTTGTTCCTTTTTATCTCCACAGGTCACAAAGTTTTGCAAATTCTAGTAATATGTCTATCCTTTCCTTTCTATTCCTCTATTGTCATGTTTCAAGCCTTTATTTTCTCTTGTCTGGCTTATTGTAAGATTGATAAACTAGAAACCCCAAAGTCATCTCTTTTATTGAATCTCTTAATTTCAAACATATGCAAAAGCAGAGGATGAAGTATAATGAATCCCCACAGCACTTAATTTAAAATATTATTATTTTACTCTAAGTTAATACCAGTAAGGCAATCTTTGAGCTTATTTTTTTACAGCAACTTTCATTGTTGTTTATTTTAAGAAATTTTCACAGCCACCACAACCTTCACCAACCACAACACTACCCAAAACCTGATGAATGTTATTACTATATGTGCACTTAAGTGTTGATCGGTTAAAATTAATTTGATGGTGGGTACATCTGGTGCTTGTTTTTCCATTCTTATGATACTTCACTTAGTAGAATGGGTTCCAGCTCTATCCAGGATAATACAAGAGGTGCTAGATCACTCCCATTTTTTTTGTGGCTGAGTAGAACTCCATGGTATACATATATCACATTTTATTAATCCACACATGTATTGATGGGCATTTATAGATTTACACATGTTGAACTATACTTGCATCTTTGAGATGAAGCCCACCTGGTCATGCCAAATTACTTTTTTCACGCACAGTTGAATTTGGTTTCCTTAGATTTTATTGAGAATTTTTCCATCGATATTCATAAGGGATATTGGTCTGTAGTTTTCTTTTTTTATTGTGTCCTTTTCTAGCTTTTGCTATCTAGGTGATATTAGCTTCATAGAATGAATTAGGGAGGATTCCATCCTTCTTAATATTGTGGATTAATTTCTGCAATATATGTACCAATTCTTATTTGTAGGTTTGGTAAAATTCAGGTGTGAACCTGTTTGGTCTGGGACTTTCTTTTATTGCTGTTTCAATTTCAGTGCTTGATATTGGTGTTTTAAGGCATTTTATTCTTTCTGATTGAGACTATGGAGGTTGTGTGTTTCTAAGAATCTGTCCATTCCCTCCACATTTTCAATTTTGGGGCATAGAGATTTTTATAGTATTCAAAGGTGATATTCTATATTTCTATGACATTAATTGTGACCTCTCCTTTTTAATTTCTAATTGAGCTTATTAAAGTCCTTTCCTTTTTGCTTCTGGTCAGTCTAGCAAGAAGCCTTTTGATTTTGTTTATCTTTTCAAACAACAAACTTTTTGTTTTATTAATCTTCTGTATAGGTCTTTTATTCTCCATTTCATTTAGTTCTACTCTGATCTTGGTTATTTCTTTTCTTCTGCTGTGTAGAGGATTGGTTTTGGTTTGCTCTTCCTTTTCCAGTTCCTTGAGATGATTCATTAGTTTGTTGATTTGTGATTTTTCTGTCTTTTGGATTTGGGCATTCAAGGCTGAGTTTTCTTCTCAGGACTGCTTTTGCTGTATCCCACAGATTTTGATAATGTGCCTCCCCATTATTATTTAGTTCAAAGAATCTTATGATTCCCATCTGAATCTCCTGCTTGACCCAACAGTCACTCAGCAATAGGTTGTTTAATTCCTGTGACTTTGTGTAGAGATGACTGCTTCTGTTGGAATTGATTTCTAATTTTATTATTCCACTGTGGTCTGAGAAGATACATGGTATAATTTCTATTTTTTTTTAATTTGTTGAGATCTGTTTTGTGGCCTAGGATGTGATCAGTTTTAGAGAAAGTTCCATGAGCAGACAAGAACGTATATTCAGTGTTATTTTAGTGGCATGTTCTGTAGTTGTCTGTTAGGCCTATTTGTTCTAGAGCTCTGTTTAAGTTCATTGTATCTTTGCTTATTTTCTGTTTGGAGGATCTTTCTAATTCTTTCAGTGGGGTGTTGAAGTCCCCAGGTATTATGGAATTGCTATTTATCATTATTTCAATCAAGTAGGATTTGCTTTATGTATCTGGGCACTACTGTGTTGGGTACATAAATATTTAGGATTGTTAAGTTCTTTTTGAATTTTTTTCCTCCATCACCATAGTATGAACATCTTTGCCTTTCTTAACCTTTTTTTATGTTAAAGTTTATGTTACCTGATACAAGAATGGCTACACCATCTTTCTTTTGGTTTCCTTTTGCCTGCAAAATTGTTTTCCATCCCTTCACTTTGAGTCTGAATGAGTCCTTGTTGGTATGATGTATTTCCTGGAGACAGCAGATGTTTGCTTTTTTTTTTTTTTTTTCATTTATTCATCCAGCCTATATCTCTTCAGTTGGCAATTGAATCCATTCACAGTTATTGAGAGAATTGATATTTGGGGTGGATTTACGTTCATCCTTTTGGGTGAACTCTTATTGTTTTTTTTCACTTCTTGAGCCATTATGGGTTCTGGAATTTAGCTTTTGGGTGATTTTACACTGCTCGGTGTCTATTGCACTTGTCAGTGTATAATGCAGGTCTCAGTACTTCCTGCAGGGCAGGTTTGGTCTTTGCAAATTCCATCAGCAATTGCTTTCGGGGAAAGTCTTTATTTCTCCCTCATATAAGAAGCTTAGTTTTGCAGGATAAAGGACTGTAGGCTGGCCATTATTCTGTTTTAGAAGACTGAGGATGGGTCCCAAGGCCCTTTCACTTGTAAGGTTTCAGTTGAGAAGTCTGCAGTTAGTCTGATAGGTTTTTCTTTGTAGGTTGCCTATTGTTTTGGCTTACTGCTCAAAGGAGTGCGTCTTTCTTGTTTACTTTGGCCAGCCTAATAACTATGTGATGTGGTGATTGTCTTTTCACATTGAATCTCCCACAAGTTCTGTGTGCTTCTTGTACCTGGCTATCTAGATTTCTGGCTAGGCCAGATACATTTTCCTCAGTTATTCTTTTGAATAGATTTTCCAGCCCTTGTGTATTTTCTTGTTCATACTCAGAGATGCCTATGATTCTTATGTTTGGCCTCTTTACATAAATCCACATTTCTTGTATGCTTTGTTTATGCCTCTTGTTTCTTTGTTCTTTCTCTTCAACTAATTTGTTTAGCTCATAGGTGTTATCTTCAAGCTCTGGGAGTCTTTCTTCTTCATAATCCAGTCTATTAAGGCTTTCCACTGTGTTTTGTAATTTCTTGAATGCATCTTTCATTTCCAGAATTTGTTTGGTTTTTCCCTAACACTTTGATTTCCTCAGAGAATTTTTCATTCATTTCCTACATTGTTTTTGTGGCTTCCTTGTGTTGATTTTCTATTTTCTCTTGAATTTCATTGAGCTTTCTTAAAATCCATATTCAAAATTCTTCATCTTTCATTTTAACTATTTCACTTAAGTTGGTACCTGTTGCTGAGAAGCTAATGATTTGGTTTGGAGGTGACTTTTCACTCTAATTTTTCATGTTTTCTGAGTTCTTTCACTGATTCTTTCTCATCTGGCTTCTTGGTCAAGAGTTGGTGATGCTAGGGCTGGTTTATGACCTTGTCTCCAAGTCCCCAAGGATTATTCCATGACAGTGCTGTGGAGAGGAGCACTGATCCTGTATTCCCTTGGAGGTGTTTTAGTATGTTTGATGAACCTCTTGGGTTACCTCTGACCTGTTGTCTTCACCTCTTCCCAATGGGGTATAGTGAGTTTTGTTCCCCAGCTTCAGCTCCAAGCTGGTGGATTGCACTTGTGGGTAGGAATCCACTGCTCCCTAATACCTTGAGGTGAAAGGCACTATTTTAGCTATGGATTTGTTTCCACTATTGTTGATTGTAGTTTGCATGAAGGAGCCAGTTGCTGAGGAAATCTATTTTGCCTGTGGTATGCTCTTGTCCCCAAGGTGGGGTATACAAATGCCCCAGGCTTTGGGAAAGACCTTGCTGCTCCCAGGGGTTCCTTGGACCCTGCTCCCCACTAATGTGTGGGGAGAAGCAAGATTGATTGCAGCTGGGGTGTGAGAGTCTGGGTATGTGGACTTCTATGAGTCTCAGAGATTGCTTATCAGAATGCTAGGGGGAACCACCGATATGGAGTTCAGGGCTATCTCTCCAAGCTTGGAGTGCTGCTCCTAAAGGAAGGGGCTTACTCATGTGATTGCTGAGGCCTCTAGCCAGGTATTTCCATCCCTGCCCACAAACCTGGAAACTTTCCCTCAATCTGTTGAGTTTAGGAAACACTGATATATAGAAATGCCCCCTGTATTTTTAGAGACAGATATGATTTCAGAACTTAAGCAAGGCTTTGCCTTAAAGGAAAATATAAACGTGTTAGTTCACATATCAAAAGCTGCCTTGCCTCAGGAGGGCATCTCAATGGTCAGTAGTGGTTGCTTTCCAAGGCGACACTGCAGTCTGGGTGAAGGCTCTCACCTGTTATGAAAGACGAAGCAGGTCTTGCCTAGAGCCATAGGTTGCCAGAGCTGATCAACAAAGACAGGCCACCAGAGATGAGAGCTAATCATAAGATATGCTGCCCAAGCCAGGCCCAGATGGTTAAAGTAAATAGCATAAGAGACAGCTCATGCTTGACTTCTGAAATCTATGTTTTAATACACAATAACCAGAGCCACTATGTCTCTGTTTTTGCTAAAATAATGGCCTTATCATAAAACTTAGAAGTTTTCCCTAAGAAGATTTTGTAACTCATTGTTCACCTAGATAGAGTTAGTTAAAGGATCTGTAGTAGTCTTTTAGAAGACTTTGACCCTAAACCAAAATACCTATTTTTATGTAAATCTCATTACCCTTGGTAACCAAGAATCTGTATCTGCCCTATAAATACTTGTATAAAACTTCAGCCTGGGTTGCATTTCCGCGAGAAGCGATGTAACCTTCTGGGCACCCTCCTTTGTCTATCTTCATAAATCTTTACTTTATAAACTATGTCTTTGGCTCTACATATTATTTTTATTTCTGTTTCCTACTATTTTTTCTTCCTTTGCGACGACCCCTGCCTGAGAGACCCGAGAACCCTTTGCGGGGAGCATAGTTAACTCCCCATACAATCTATCCAGTTGCGTTTTCTCTCTGCCCAAGATGGGTTCTCGAGCTTCCCCACAGTTTGTGTGTCTGGCCCGCTGGCATGTGCCTCCCCATGTTGCTGGCAGATAGGGGGATCTTCAATTGTTCACCCCTTTTCTGCCACTAGACCCCAAGGAGAAGCAGGTGGGCCTCTCTATCCCCAGAAGTCTCCTATGTGGGGACAATCCCACCAAGGGAATAGTGGCACCTCAAGGAACTCTTGGTTCAAGCTGAACTCCCTCTTAAAGTGAGTGGAGTGAGGGCAGCTGCTCTGATTCAGTCTGAGGCAACTGAGGCATTTGGTTGCCATGGGGACCAGTACTTATGCAAATTGAGTCACAATGGCTCAGCAAACTCCAATATGGTGATTCTGGGGGCAGGGGGAGTGGTGGATGGGGTTCACCCACAGAACTCTGCTCTCGTGCTCCTCCACACCCTCCTGATGGGCATAAGCTCTCACTTGCCGGCCAACCCTGGAACTAGGATCTCTCTTCCACACCTCTCTGCCCTGATGTTTCACAATCTGATGTTGCCTGGCTGGATGAGGGTGGAAATGTGCCCTGGTGGTAAAAGCAGGTGACTCAGCACAGAGATCTCTAACAGCTGCTATGGTTTGGGGAAGGGGCTATGGACTTCCTGCACCACTATTCCCCATGCCCCTCTCTGAGCTGCGGTCATGGTTGCCTGACAACCCTTCTCTCCAAGCTACAGCAGTGGTTATACTGACTGAGGCAGGCTTGTCTGGGAATGCGCTTTGGGAGCGCACCCGCATTGCCCAAGGCACGCTCAACTGGGAGTGCACTCTCCATGTGGGGAGTCAAGTCACTCAACACAAGGTAATTTGGCCATTGCTATGGGGTGGATGTGGCCACATGACTACAAGTGGCTGTAGCCAAAATTACTTCCTGGGATGCCAGGAGTGGAGGAAGTACAGAGGTGGAGGCATCCAAATGTAGGGATACTGAACCTCTGTTTTCTTGTGTCATTCCCCCATGGGATGAGAGTACTGTGTTCCATTGCTGGCCTGAGGCACCCAGGTTGGAGAAGGAAAAAAAAAAAAACCTTTACACTTTCCCTGGCCTCCTGAACTCCCTGGAGTTAGTTTTCACTGATTACTCCCTTCTATGTGTCTCTCTTTCAGCTGCTCCATTATTCCTGGTGGTGTTCTCAGACTCCACTGGTGTCTATCCCCAGGGTCCACTTCTGAACAATAATCACTCTCCACTCTCCTCAGTCGAATCCTCAACCCTTCTGCCAGGATAGTCCAACAAGCTTTCTCTCTAGTTGGCATTGTCCTCTTTATCCTCCATCTATTCTTTTCTTTTTGATTAAAACAATTTCCTTTTTTCTATTTTGTACTTCTTTTAACAGGAAGAATAAAACTTCTAATTTAGTTTCTATTTCTAATTGTTTCTTTTCTTTTCTTCTAATTATTTCCTAAATTATGTAATATATCTTTCAAAATTCTGTCTTGCCTAATCACATCATATCTGAATTTTTCTAATTCTAAAGTTTGTTGTTCTTTCATTATTCTATAATTTTATTAAGTTATTTTAGATTGTTTTGAAATACTAAGTAAGTTCTTTCATTTTTTGTTTGATAGACAGTAGCTTCTTTCTGGTAGGTAAGGTATTCTGTACTTTATAAAATATTCACATAGTTTTTACTACAAAATTCTTTTCTGTTACTTATGTGCAAATGAACTTAGTCCTCATATACTCTTTTTTATTTCAATAGATTTAGGGGTTACAAGTGTTTTTTTGTTACATGGCTGAATTGTACAGTAGTGAAGTCATGGCCTTGGTGTATCTATTACCCGAATAACATACATTGTACCTGATAGAAAAGTTTTGATCCCTCACCACTCCCCACCTTACCCCCTTCTAAGTCTCCAAAGTCCATTATACCACTCTGTATGACCATGCTTACCCATCATTTAGCTCTCATTTATAAATGAGTACATGCAGTATTTGTTTTTCCATTCCTGAGATACTTCACATAGGACAATGCCCTCCTGTTCTATCAAATATGCTGCAAAAGACATTATTTCATTCTTTTTTGTGGTCAAGTAGTATTCCATGGTGTGTGTGTGTGTGTGTGTGTGTGTGTGTGTGTATCACATTTTCTTTATCCACTCATCAGTTGATGGGTACTTGAGTTGATTCCATATATTTGTAGCTGTGAATTCTACTGCAATAAACATAAAAGTGTATGTATCTTTTTGATATGATGTCTTTGTTTCCTTTGGGTAGGCAGCCAGTAGTGGGATTGCTGGATCAAATGGTAGGTCTACTTTTAGTTCTTTGAAAAATCTCCATGCTGTTTTCCATAGAGGTTGTATTAATTTACATTCTCACCAAAAGTGTATAAGTGTTCCCTTTTCACTACATACATGCTAACATCCATTGTTTTTTACATTTTAGTAATGGCCATTCTGATAGGGGTAAGGTGCTATTTCACTGTGGTTTTAATTTGAATTTCCATGATGATTAGTGATGTTGAGCATTATTTCATATGTTTGTTGGCCATTTGTATCTCTTCTTTTGAAAAATGTGTATTCATATCTTTTGCCAACTTTTTAATGATGTTCTTTTTTTTTCTTTCTAATTTGATGATTTCCTTGTCAATTCTGGATATTAGTTCTTTGTCAGATGTGTAGTTTGTGAATATTTTCTCCCATTCTGTAGGTAGTCTATTTACTCTGTTGATTATTTCTTTTGCTGGGCAGAAGCTTTTTAGTTTAATTAAGTCCCATTTATTTATTTCTGGCTTTGTTGCATTCACTTTTGGGGTCATAGTTATAAGTTCTTTTCCTAGGCCAATGTGCAGAAGACATTTTCCTGAGTTTTCTTCTAGAATTTTTATGTCTTTAATCTATCTTGAGTTAATTTTCTGTATGGTGAGAAATAGAGATCCAGTTTCATCCTTTTGCATGTGGCTCTCCAATTTTCCTAGCACCATTTATTGAATAGGACATCTTTCCCCCAGTGCGTTTTTGTCTGCTTTGTTGGTAATCAATTCATTGTAGGTATACTGTTTTATTTCTGGGTTCTCTATTCTGTTCCATTGATCTGTGTGTCAACTTTTATTCCAGTACCATGCTGTTTTGGTTACTATTGCCTAGTAGTATAATTTCAGAACAGGTAATGTGATGTCTCCAGATTTATTCTTTTTACTTAGGATTGCTTTGTCTACTCAGTCTCTTTTTTATTACATACGTAATTTAGGATTGCTTTTTCATTGCTTCTCAATTTTTTAGCTAAGATGAAGTGTAGGATTGTTTTTTTCTAATTCTGTAAAAAGTGATGGTGGTATTTTGATGGAAATTGCATTGAATCTGTAAGTCACTTTGGGCACTAAAGACATTTTTACAGTATTGATTCTTTCAATCCATGAGCATGGGATGTTTTTCCATTTGTTTGTGTCATCTATGATTTCTTTCATCACTATTTTGTAGTTCTCCTCATAGACATTTTTCACCTCCTTAGTTAAGTATATTCCTAGGTTTTTTTTTTTTTCTCTGCAATTGTAAGTGGGTTTAAGGTCATGCTTTGATCCTCAGCTTGGCTGTTATTAGTGTGTATAAATGCTACTTATTTGCATAAATTAACTTTGTAAGCTGAGACTGAATTTATTTATCAATTGTAGATGTCTCTTGGAAAAGTCTTTAGGTTTTTCTAAATATGAAATCATATCATCAGCAAACAGGGATAGTTTGACTCCCCTTTTCCATTTTGGATGCCTCATTTCTTTCTCTTGCCTGATTGTTCTAGCTAGAACTTCCAGCACTAAGTTGAATAGAAGTAGTGGCAGTAGGCATCTTTATCTTGTTCAGTTCTTATAGGGAATGCTTTCAATTCTTCCCCATTCAACATGATGTTGGCTGTGGGTTTGTCATATATGGCTTTCATTATTTTGAGGTATGTTCCTTTTATGCCTAGTTTATTAAGGGTTTTTATCATAAAGGGGTGCTGGATTTTATCAATTTTTTTTTTTTGCATTTATTGAGATGGTCATATGGGCTTTGTTTATGTGGTGAATCACATTTATTTATTTGCATATTTTGAATTAGCCTTGCATCCCTGGGATGAAACCCTGTTCCTTTGTGTTTGTCACAGCCTGGTTCTCTGCTCCTAAGAACCTTTCTGTTGGCTGATGGCAGCAGTGCCTAGCTTTGTCAGAGTGGAATAGTTGTCTACAGATCAGGAACTGACAGACTGCCACGGATGTGAAGTGGAGAAAAGTAAACACTCTCACCTACCCTTTCCTCTGGACTTCAAATCTCTCAGGAATCAGTCTCTATCTACCAAAGTGTCATTCCTTCTTGTTCTGCTCCACAACTTCTTCCTGTGTCACCTCTGATAAGGGTAAGTTCTGCTGCCTTTCCCTCAAGATTTTACCTAGGCTATGCTTTTTCACCTGAAACTTTTTCTTCTTTTTGGGAGGATCTGGTGACCAATGTCTCTAATTAGCCATCTTTCCCCCTCCCCCAGTCTTTCTATACTTTTAAAGAAGAGGATAGGTCAAGATAACCTTCCTAACTCCATGACTCTAGAACTTTATTATTCTCAGAGATATTTAAAATATATACTCATGTATTTTCAAACTGTTGTCTTTCTTCCCCTTTCTCAATTTTATCTGAACCCTCTCAATTTAGCTTCTGTATCCTACAGCTTCTTTTAAGGTAGGACTGTTCTGGAAAGGATATCCAGTTAGTGGATTCATGGGTTTATAGGGCTCAATGTT
This sequence comes from Varecia variegata, assembly GCA_028533085.1. Classification (NCBI taxonomy): domain Eukaryota; kingdom Metazoa; phylum Chordata; class Mammalia; order Primates; family Lemuridae; genus Varecia; species Varecia variegata. Next base: position 79,765,447 of record CM052436.1, on the reverse strand, counting down.
TTTCCACAACAGCATTTAAGCAGGTTTCCTTATGAAACCTGTCAGAGAGTGACAAACCCTGACTCAGTTTTTACTGCTATACTCTGATTAACTAGCCAAGTTTGTAAGGGTATGATTTATCTGTAGGTGACTTGAAAGTTCCTAGGCTCTCAAATCTATACAAACTCCCTTTGCCATTCCCCTGTCATGTGGATCTTGTTTTGTATTTTTTTTTTTTTTTTGGTTTTGGTTTTGTCTGTGTGTGTGATTTCCTAACAGCTTTATTGACATATAATTCATGTACCATAAAATTTGCCTTCGTAAAGTGGACAAATCAGTAGTTTTTAGGATATTCATAGAGTTGTGCAATCATAATGATCTAATATTAGTCAATTTTCATCATTCCAAAAAGAAATCTGTTAGCAATCACTCTACATGATCCTTTTCCAATAATTTCTAGAAACCACTAATGTACTATATGCCTCCATAGATTTTCCTATTCTGGGCATTTAAAAAAAATGGAATTATAAAATATGTTTTTATAACTCACTTCTTTCACATTGCATCATGTTTCAAGGCTCATCCATATTGTACGATCTTTATATTGCTGAGTAATATTTTATTATATGGATATGCCATACTTTATCCATTTATCAAGTGATACATATTTGAGTTGTTTTATCCAGGTCATCCATTTACTTTCTAAAATAATCTTGCAGATTGTTACTGGTTTTAGCTCTCCATAATTTCACTAATCCAAAACTGCCTTCAGCCATCTGTCCTCACTAAACCCTTAGTCACCCAATTGAGTTTGATTTTCCTAAACAAAGACAATTTTACATCTATTTAAATATGCACATTTAGAGAAAAGTATAAGTGAAAGTAAAAATGAAATAAGCATTAAATATATTTCAAATAGTAGTAATCTAGAAATCTAAGACGGTTATAAAAGTCTACCTTGAATGGACTATATTATGACCTTGTGAGTTTTCCCTCAATAGAAATGTTCAAACAATTATTGGATCTTTATTAGATTAAACAATCTAATAAAATTGTTATATAGAGGTTTCCTGCATTATTCTGGAGGATAGACAAAATGACCATCAAGATCACTTCCAATGCTCTGTTTCTCTGATGTTATATGTACTAGAAATTATACAAAAGCTTTTAATAATCACATATTATGTTGTCAGTTTTTATATGGAGTTACTTTTTTTGATGGGGTAGCTATTTGCATGAAATATAAGAATTTCTATTATATCAAAAAATAGGCATTAAAAAATAATTTGGGGCTCTTTTCCAAAATATTATATATAAAATGACAGGGCTTATAGGAAAATTAAGGGTGGGCAAAGCCACTCAGCATATTTAAAACTTTGTGATTGAAGCATAAAACAAATAAAATTGAATTCTTTATAAAAAACTATTGCGGTTTAAAAAATATGTGAAACTACTAAGTATAAATTCTATAGCACATATAGAACTTTACCAAAAAAAGTAAACATTATTTTTGGAATGAAGGCTAAGGAAGGTTTGAGTTAAGTTGCCCTTTTATGGAGATAAAATTTACAAGCTATATTAGTTTCCTAGGGATGCTGTAAGAAATTACCACAAATTGGGTGGCTTAATCCAACAGGCATTTATTCAAAGTTCTGGCCATAAGAATAAAATCCTGGTATTGTGTAAGCAGAGGAACACTCCCTCCAAGAGGCTATAGGAAAAATTCTGTTCCTTGACTCTTTCACCTTCTGGTAGGTATCAGCAATCCTTGGCTAGTGGTTGCACCACGCCAATCTCTGCTTTCCTTTTCACATGAATTTGTCCTCTGTGTATCTTCTCTTCTTTTGCTTGTCTCAAATCTCTCTCTAGTTTTCTTTTATAAGGACACTTGTCATTGGATTTAGGGCCCATCCAATCCAGGATGATATCTTCTTTGCAAAATCTTTAACTTAATTACATCTGCTAAGACATTTTTTTCCAAAATAAGCCAATATTCACAGGTTCTGGGAATTAGTATGTGGACATATATTTTCAGAACCACCATACCACCATTCCACTCAGTAGACAAGTATGGCAGCAAACTATGTAATAATCACTTCTGAGCCATAACAGTTATCCAATTTGAGCCAAAAGGTAGATTGTAGGGTCAGTTGGTATCATATATAGTACTGTATTCTCTCATGGATTGTTGCACTCAACAGTTATTTGATGGAACAAAGAGATAAAGTGCTAGGGAATATCATGTATGAACCAATGCAATTTCCACTCCATATTGACATCATTCCCCTCTTTACCAGTCTTATTTGACTAATCCATTTTACAGAAAATACATCTTGTAGTAGAAAGACTATATTTCAGATTAAGCCATAAATGAAATAAATAAGCTGAAAACTATGCTCTAGTTCTAACATTTTAATTTCCTCTCATTATTAGAATTTTTAGAAAAGCAATATTATGTTTTAGTTATTGAGAAAAACTGACAGAATTAAATTTTACAAATAATTTAACTGGGATTTGAGGTGAGTATATACAATGGGAAAAATGATATTTTCTCAGATGGCACTAACATTTTTGAGTTTTTTTTTTTTTTAATCCTCATTCCTAAAGAAGGTAGTTTTTTTGGAACCATTTATATAGGGATATAAAACAGACATATTTTGAGAATGGTTCATGTAATATATGTCTCAAAAAGGGCATCATGAAAATACAGACTTAATGACTACAATTTTCAAAGTTCACAATGAGCTTCTAAAATTTAAACTTTTCTAGCTTTCTTTTTTTTTTTTTTTCCCTTAGACTATTTTTGTCAACTTTAGCAATGTGGAGCTTACTGAGCAGTAATATTTCCATTAATACCTTTTGTTGACTCAGGCTGAGACAGAACCAGATCCACTGCATGTCTTTGGGGACTGAGTAGGAAATCCTTTCATATTTTATTTCTGTCAAGTATTCTTTTAAAGAGAATACAAAATACCTTACAGGTTAAGAATTATATTTAGAAGAGTCTCTAAAGAATTTGATTACTTTATTGAAACTCTGCACTGGTTCTAGTGAAGTCATCTTGAGATACACAAACATTTTATAGATTGTGTCTTATTTTGGAGAAAAAATAGATATTTTGAGATATGACCACATTAGAATGACATTGCCTAATACTTTCTTCAACAAATTGACATTAAAAATGTTTTTCTGCCTTACTCAAGAACTATTAGGCTAAATTTCAGAATTTCTTTTAGTAGCATAGTTGTATTATTTAATAAATAGTGCTCCATGGTTATAATAATCAAGACCTTTCTAGCACAAGAAAGGTACGAGCTTTAGATTTACAAAAGGATACGTGCTTTGCATATATAGCGTAAACAGATTTCCTTTCAGAAGTCAAGTTGGGCTTGTGTTTTAAAAGGTCAATCTGTACCATTTTTAATTATTTATTTTATTATTTTTAAGAGTAAAAACTTTTAGATGTGCAGCATATATTCTGAAGGGAAGAAACATTGTAAACAGTTCCCACATCTTTTGTTTTGTTGCTATACTTAATTTTAAATCCTTCATTACGTTCCTTATCTCAGCTTACTCATTCATTTGGTGGTTTGCACAAAGCATCATAAAACATGTTCAAGAACCTCTCCCATGTCTTCTTTACCAATTTCTTGATATTTATATCAACAGGTTTTAAGTTAATTTCCCAAATCCTGCTGTTATTAACCACGTAGTGTTCTGTAAAGAAGTTCTGTTGGTAACAGTGTGGGCAAGTTTGGATAAGGCATGGTTCCCACTGATACTGCCTTTAGATCAATGCAAGAAGACCTCTCTGCCCTAAGCTTCCCAAGTCAGAGGGCTTTGAATGAAAATAAATAAATTTGTTTAAGAACACAGACAATTCTCATAACAACCCATAATCTTAAACATCTGCTCTCCTGATTTACAACATTCAGATCCCAGGAAAACTTCATAATATATCTTGGCATATGTTATTGGAACAAAAGGTGACTGGATCCAAATTATTTGATTTGTGGGTTGCACTATTACCTATGTCATATACTGACATACTCTTTTAGAGTAGAGAGAAAATTTGAGAGGATGAAGCACTTAAAAACAAAAAAGAAATTAATATTTTAAAATCCTTCCTTTCCATTAATATGAATGCATTAGATTATTACATAATGAAATACTGTTTCCCAGGAATGTTCAGTGTCCTGATTTCTTGTATTTCTTTGTGCCTGTAGGTCCTTAAGTTCCTCAGAAATACGCACTTATTTTTGAAAGTCTTGTACATAATACCTGAGGACTATTTTTCAATATTTAACCACACATATTACTCTTAAATTTGAATAACTGTATATTTAGATGCAATATACTTAAAGTATGATATCAATTATTAGATGGTTCACTGGATGGACATTGTATAATAGACTTGTGAATATTTCTATTTTTTATAAAAATAATTGTTTAAAATAAAAATTTCATAAAATTAAATCTAAAATTGTCTTCACATAATTTTATTAATTTTTTATATTTTATATTGTTTATTTTAGTATTTTGAATATTTTAGAATTACTTAAATGTATGAAAAATAATTTTGATGTAAAATTATTTTTTTAGAAATATTTAGTGAATTTACTCAAATGAAAAGTTTAAATGATACAGAAATGAAAAATACTAGAAATCTACATACAATAAAAAGCAAATATAAATTAGCCAAGTCCATGGACATATTCAGTTAAACATTCATACATATTCACCTTTTTCTTTAGATAGGGATAACACATACATGTAACATGATGATTCTGGAAAAAAAATCTGAGATACTAAAAATATTCTCAAGTTTTAAAAATTGTGTGGAATATGTTTCAACAACATTCTACATGAATGTAAACCCCTGATTTAATTCCATGATTTTATCATGCCAGAAGCATGGTTGGTTTTAATTTTTAAACATATATTGATATCATAACACATTGGCTTATTAATAATTAAGGCATTTTGCATACATAGTATCTCAGTGTGGACAAAAATTTTTAATATTGATTTCTCCTATGATGTTTTTAACTTTCAGTCTTTTCAACGTAAGAAAATAGGTGCACACATTTATGTGCTTTTTTATAAAACACAATCTTAAAAAAAGTAAATGATGGTTGTTGTTTGCTATTCCTAATAGTAAGTCCTGTCTTATTTTTTCACATAGTATAAATTATATTCTTGTGCAGGATTGCATTAAGACCCAGTAGCTCTTAAACAATGTTACCGAATAACCATATAAATCTCAAATGTAGCAAAGGTGAACAATCTTCATAGTACACTTTCACCTCATTGAAGTTGAAGCTGCTCCTTTTGGATATTTTTCCACTTCAATGTGAAGTAGATTGTTAGGGTTTTATTAGTGGTTTCAATACCTGGCTTTTTAAAAGGAAAAATGGTTTTGATTTCTTCCACAGTTCACAGTTCTCGGAGGAGACCTTATTTTGTAAATCATAGTCCAGGGATGTTTTGAACAACCAAGTGGTCTTTAGTAGAAATCTCTCAATGCAACTGTAATAAATAAGCATCTACATCGTTAGCTATATTACCAGTATATCCTGGAACCAAAGTACATGATTTTCCTGTTCACATAATCCACTTAATTGTTGTTTTAAAATATTTCCATCATTTATAATTTCTGTTTTGGATGGTAGTTCTGATCACCACCTTTTTATGACTGCTAGAAGCCAGTTTAAACCAACTATTACATATTCTTCAAATTTGCTTTTAAGTAGTGACTTTACTAGAGGCGACAAGTCTACACAGCAGCCAAGTGAGATACATTGTTTTTCTTCCTGTAAACTATTATTAGTGAGCACAGGAAGGCAATTTACCACAACTCC
>CM052436.1:79704636-79759107 GCA_028533085.1 Varecia variegata | reverse complement strand
CATTTTATTTAAAATTATATCTAAGTTTTTTATCTATTAATCTCACATTTTTATTCCCTATTATCTAAATCATTCCTTCAATAATTCCTTGAATATATATACATGTGTATGTACACACACATATATACACACACCAAAAATATACTTATTTTCTTTATTGGCATGACAGAGAGAGAAGAATATAGGAAAGAAAGGGAAGTAACTTTGAAAATAATAAAAAATGATTTCTGCCCTCAAGCAAGCAGTATTTTGCAGTAAAAACAATACCGGATGAAAATTAAGAACAAGTTTTTACTAACTAGAAGAATAGTCTTGGGTAAATCACTTCATTATAAGCCTCAATTTCTTCTTCTGTAAAGTTATAAGAAATGGTCCAGATGATCTTTAAGTGCTACAATTCTAAGAATCTTAAAATGTAATTGGAATGGACTAATATATTACAAAAAAACTTGAGGAAACTTTGACAAGCAATATAAAGCAACCATATTATAATATGTATAATATAGGATGGTATGTATACAAGCCAGAGATGTCTCTGTTGAAATCAAATGATGTATTTATATTATAGGAACAAATGAGTTTGTTCTTTATGCTTCATAAAGCTTTATACTTAAAAAAATTAAAAAAAAAAGAATGATATTTCAAGAAATGAATTTATTCTAAATATGAATTATTATTTTGTAGCATCTCTGTTTTCTATTCTGGTTTTAAAGCCATGTTCCAGTGCTCTTTAGAGAACACAATATTTTGAGATTTATTCCAGCTAATAATCAATGCAAGACCCTATGGCAAAAATTTAGCACAGATGTTTAGGTGGATTGGGACCTCATGGTATCTATAGAATGTCATTACCTCTGCTTGGCTCCTAATAAATGCTTGGGCAATTTAATACACAGGGACCAAAAGCAAGTACAGGCAATAGCCCCAAGAGATGTCAGGAGTGATAAATGCTGAAGATCTGAAAATGTAGTAGTTGTTGATGGGCTGAGATAGTGTTCCAGCACAGTGAGTCCCAGAAACTGACAGCCAGATATCAAAGAGAGAAAGATAACTTCTACATTTTTATGTAACTAGGAAAAAAAAATACCTTTGCTCAGGAACTACAGATGTATGTGAGCAGTTTGTTATGAGAACGTCATTTTCAGGGCTGCAGATTTTGTGATTTTGTGCTATTAATAGACTTTAATAATAGATTTTATGTGCCAAAAAGATGACCCTAGCTGAACATTACCCTGACATCAAGAGTTTATAAATTTTTTAACATTCTCAGTTTAACTTCATTGTGTTACCTAATTTTTCTCACAAATAATCTTCCTTTGGATGCTTGCTTTTAAGAGGCTTGAGAACCAATGCTCTATTTTTCTATCTACAGCCTCAGAAATGCTGAGCAGATTAATTAGTACATGAAGAGGCAACAACAAGAAAGCTTTATATTTTAAAATGCTCTCAAAAATATTTATATATGCTTTTCTTATAGCAGTTTCATAATAAAAACAAGAGAGCTATTATTATGTTTTACATAGAGAAAAATGAGACTTGGAGATTTTAAATGACTTGTCTGAGGTTAACAACTACTAAATGATAGCACTCACACTTAACATGTATTCTCATTTTAAACTTAAATCTCTTATCATATCACCTTGACCCTTCAAAGCACATGCTATTTTCCCCTCTAACTAAAGCAAAGAGAGAAAGCCATCATTCACTTTGCACCTAACGTGTTAGGCACTATGCTAGGTATTTTCATTTTTAATAACTTATCCTCATAACCTAAGAAGGGGATGTACATCCCCATTTCAATGGGTGCATTAACTTATATTCAGATACCCTAACTGGCTTTCTTTGGATGACATTACTAACAAGGAGATGAGCCAGAATTCAACCCTGGGGCTAAATAACAGTTTATAATATTATGATGGGATTGGGAGTAACATTATATTGAAAATTAAAGTGTATCACTACTGAACACTTTAGGTGGATAAAGAGTTTGTCTCTGAATCTCTGCCTAAAGAGATTCCAGGCTTAATTTATGTTGGTTTCCTTTGACATTAAGAAAAGAAAATTGTAGAAGGAAAATATTTAAGAGAGAGATAATTAAGGAGAATTTAGTATGAGGAAGACTTGACAGCATGAGAAGAAAGGCTCTATCTTTCAGTAGTCATAGCAAACATAGAAAAAAGTCAGATCACATTTAGTGGACTAAGAAATAAACTAGCTTCTGATAAACAAGAGATGAGTTGTTTCTTTTTCCTGGTTAAGTGTCTTGTCTTCATTTGTAAATTGGCATAGCAATGTGAAATTTTTTCTTGTACTAAGTAATTGGAAAGGGGATATGGTTTTTGATATATTTGACCTTTTACCTACTCACTCCATATAGTTTAGATAAAACTAAGACAAACCACTTGCATATCTTTTTGCTAGACCTAAAATAATCTTGTAATAGTTGGGTTATCCCTGAGGGTAGTATGCTTAGTTTTATAACTAATTCCTCTTGAATAGTGGCTACCACAGGCTATGTTATCTAGGGACTGTCCCTCTGTTTGGGCAAACTTCCAAAATACATGGACATTGTTTTAGACCAGAGGGTTTGGTTCTATATGTTCACCAGAGAGCAATTTCTTGTAATAGCTCTAGATAAAAAAAAAAAAAATACCGAAGGATAAAGCCTGGAACAAGCTACAAAATCCAGAGGTGATAACATATCATTTCTAGCTCTAATAATATGCAAAATTCTGAACAATATCCTGGTTTGTCTTCATATTTGATAAATTTTCCTTTTCCTTACTATACTTCTTCCTATGCTTTCTTGCCATTTCTGTAGAATTGTGGAGAAGACCTGCCTTTTCCTAAATGTCCTTGATTCTCTATGTTTCTTTCTCCTTCAGGCCTATTAAATAGCACCTTATGAAATTCATATGAAAATCTTAACTCAATCTTCCCCATCCAAAACTGACTGATGTGTTTCTCTTCCATTGCAAGTTAGCTATTAACAAAAGCATTGGTGAAATAATTCATGCTAAGATCTTTGTAACTATTCATAAGTGGACATGTAACTAGTAGGGCAGTACCTGCATTAGTTGAAGTACTAAATGTAGGGCGATACCTGCAGGATATTGTTGCCTAAACCTCAACTTATATTGAAATTGTACATATTAGCATATATATATTGTGCTTTGATAGGGGTTGCTTTTATGTATTAGCATTAATAATATTAGCTTAATATTAACAACAATTAGCATTTCCTAACATATTGTACTTTGGTAAGGAATAATTTCACATGTTAATGCTAGTAATATAATATAAATATTTATATAAATGTTCATATATTAATTTTAATATGTGAAAGCACCCTCTACCAAAGCAGAATATGTTAATATATTATTATATATTCTATATAATGTAATGTACTTCAGACATCCCTCAAACACATTGTATTTGGCAATCACCTACTCTACCCTCACTATAAAGCCAATTCTTCTCCCAGCTCTAAGATGTCCATTAGAGATCCCAGCTGTTGTTGGCCTACCAGGCCTGTAGCCAGCTGGCTATAATTCTACAGATCTCAGCACCTGCATGTTATAGGATCCTCTCAAAGTTGTTCAGTATAGACTGAAATTTTACAATATCTGATCTTTTTTTCCTTACAGAAATATGTCATGAGAATAAGTGAGATAATTTAGGGGAAGCACTTTGAGATCTGAAGAAGAAAATGCAACCTATTTCTTCAGATTATTATAGTTTTTTTGTTTGTTTTGTTGTTTTAATTTTTTTTATTTCAGCATATTATGGGTGTACAAATGTTCGGGTCACGTTGCCCCACCCGAGTCAGAGGTCCAGGCGTGTTCATCCCCCAGACGATGCGCACCACACTCACTAGGTTTGTATATACCCACCCCGCCCTCCCCCAATTAATGGTGTTACTATATGTGCATTTAAGTGTTGATCAGTTAAAACCAATTTGATGGTGAGTACATGTGGTGCTTGTTTTTAATATTATTAATTAATGCTATCTTGATGTTGATCTAAAAGTAAGGTCTGGCATTTTACTGTTACTGTTTTTGAACCTAAAACTTATGCAATATTGGTTGCAGTTTGCTTTCAGGCTACCAAGACATGGTGGGATCTCTCATTTCATTGAATTTGAAACTGTGGAATTGCTTCCCTTTCTAAGTCTGTTTGTAATGTAAACAATTTGCTTTATAAATAAAGGACATTTTTCATAGTTGACATGTTGTAATTTCCAATAGAAACGTAAGCTAAATTGATGAATTCATTAGGAAGCACATAGTAAGGTGATACTCATTTATTTTCAAGGCATGAATACTACATGGATGCCTAGTTTGTTTTCATTTTCATTGTTTTCTTTCTGCACAAAAGAACACGGAAATCCCAAATTGTGAAAAGGAAAAAGAAATAGGTGAATAGAAGCTTATGAATGGAGGAAAAGAAAAACTTGCTACGGAAAAGACTGTATTAATGTAAATGCTTTCTTCTCTTTTTCTGCAGGTACTGAAGGCAGAACGTTTTCTGCTCTGAGCATTTCCACATTCCTTTTTTCTCAGATTAACTATCCTACTTTCTCAGTTGCCTAAATCCTACAGAGAGACACAAGTCAGGGCTGCTCAATCTCAGAGCATAAATGTGGGATCTAAACAGCAGGATATCTGAGACATTACTTTAGTCTCATAACAGGTTAATTCTTTTTTCCCTTTAATCATCTCCTTCTTTATTCTCATTGGGTCATTTGTATCTGACAGAGAACAGCCTGTCTTCTAGAACAGAAATGTCCTTATTTATCCCTGAACCATACCCTACCAGAAGCAGAATTTCCTCTCTAAGGACAAGTTAGGGACCCTGTTTCACATTTGACATTTCTAGAATGACAGAAAATAGAAAGTTTTTCTCCATTCCTATTTTTTTCCTGTGAAAAAATAGGCTGAGTTCCACAAAGTGTCACAATGTGTTTTTTATTTGAAATGTTCATACAGTATACAAAAAATTGTAACCCACCAAAATAATGTCATAGAAAAAATTTATACAATAGAACAAAGCCATAAGAAATGTTCTAATATAATCCTTATACAGTCATAAATCTCTCTGAATTCAAATGTATATATCAAATGACACTCCTTCAAATATTAGAAAATGATATGCATTATCTTTATGAATAGTTAAAATGAGAATACCATTTTCATGACTATATTCTAACAGCACTATCAATATAATGTGTCTATATTATTAGCATTAGAAATGCTAATTCATGTCCACATTACTTTACCAAAAAATGTAAGAAAGTTGCCAAAATCAGTTTTAAGAAAATGAACCTAAGACTAGAGATATTTGTAGTATATATTTCCAAATAGTTGGCACAAAATAGAGAAAGACCATATATGTTTTGTTAAAGAGACAAGTATGTTTAAAATATGTAGGTAATTTATTATAATAAGCAAAGGAATTTATTTCCTTCTGTGCTTGAGATACTTTTTGGCAAAAAGATACCTAGAAAACGATCAATTCTTTTAGACCGTTAGTCTCCTATAGTGCAAGGCTTCCAAATCTTGGGATTTATTTTTTGATTTCTTCTAAATCACTGATTGTGGATAGGTGGTGTTCATGCTGACGTTTCTGAACCGGAGCTGGGGTGCTGAAGAAAGAGTAAGTTGAGGACCTCCTACTGGAAATGAGCTCCTCTGTATGGAAATTGACTACATTCTGCAGAGAAAGAGTTTGAGGGTATTCTTTCTCGAACCTTTTTTTTTTTTTTTGAGACAATTATCACTCTGTTGCCCAGGCTAGAGTGCGATCACGTCAGTCTAGCTCACAGCAACCTCAGGAGCTGGGACTACAGGCATGTGCCACCATGCCCGGCTACTGTTTTCTATATATTTTTAGTTGTCTAGCTAATTTCTTTCTATTTTTAGTAGAGACGGGGTCTCGCTCTTGCTCAGGCTGGTCTGGAACTCCTGACCTCCAGCGATCCTCCCGCCTCGGCTTCCAAACCTCTTTTATACTATGAATGGTTCTAGGTGGGGGGAAGAGGGTTTTAGTAGCTGCTTACATATGCTTAAAATTTACGAGTTCTTAAGATTTACTGTTGAAGAATCTTTAATTTGCTATTTTATTTCTATATATGAATAGGAAATCCATGGATATTGGAACAGAAAAGCACACACATATCTAAATACACACATATAAATCATTCTCTATATTTGTATATTTGCAATTTTATGGTCATATGTTCATCTATAATTGGACTTTGACCCAAACACAGTAAAATTTGTGTTTTTAGTAAGAATCTTTAAGGAAATCTCCTGTGATTATAGGACCATTTCTATGGTAGGGTAGGCATTTTTCCTCAAAAATCTAGGAAGTCACATTGACATTTTTGTTTGTATGAGTGATGTCTCTAGGGTGTATAATCAGTGGAACTAACCAAGTTGTTTCTCTCACAACATGGAACCTAGTGTTCTTATAGATTAAAAGAAATAATGAAAGAAAAAGTAAAAAGCATAATTCCTACCTTTGAATAAAAATTATTTATTAGGGATTTATTATTATAAATTAAAACAAGTAGAAGCAACTGAATACTGAATAAATTAAAGAGAATAAAATATAAGTGAGAACTTCTGATGTCTTTGAAGATGATGCATTAGCCAGACCATGAAGGCTATGTAGAAAGCAATTGGTAAGAAATATTTCAAAAGAAAGAACATTAAGGGGACAATGTAAGAAAGAAATATTATGTGCAGAGGGGATGGTGAAAATACAGGTCTGACTCTAATTTTGTGTCTGTATTAGAAAATAACTGCTTATTCCACCTTCAAGGGGATAAGTTAAATCAGATCATGGACAGTCTTTAAAACTAGACAGAAAAGTTTGCATCTGATACAGTAGGTGATAGGATGCTATTGCAGACTACTGAGCAGGAAACAATAGCAATGCTTTTGAAAGATTAAGCCACAGATAAGGAGAATAGAAACTTTTGAGAAAGAAAATTCTAGAGAGGTGACCAGATTTCATGTATTGAAAAGGTAATGGATGGGTTGAAAGCTTGAGGAAATAATGGACGTATATCATGTCTTGAACAGTTTTGTCACTGCAAGAAAACCAGCGAGCAGTAAAAGAGAGAGAAAATTGAATGCCCCCCACCCCACTTCCCTCCATGTGCTTAAAATTGAAGAACTCCTTAATGTGTTTATAGTGGGAATAAAAGTGTACCTTGAGGAGAGGCTGATAGAAATGTTAAAGAAGGAATGGGAAAAACTGGAGACTCAGTTTCCAGAGAGTTGGGGATTGATGAATTTAGAATACTGATGGAAAGAAAGAGAATTTGAATAAAAAAACAAGAAAATAGGAAAAATCTTTCTAGGACTATTAAATAGAAATTCCTAGTTATAGCAATTAATAATTTTTAAATGATAAACCGGCACAATAGAATATCTTGAATTGCTTTCTTAATCTTCAGTGATTAAGTTGCGCTCAAATTAATTTTAGTGTCTATCAATGTATGCTAATTCCATAAAAGAAGATAAATCAAATATATATATATATATAATCTTTCTAGCAACCAGAATTGATGAGAATAGAAAACCTTTTTTTCTAAAAAGAATGGATAATAGAGTTTATATTATCATTGCTCATGCCAAACAAGCGTTAGAAATTATAGAATTTACTCAGCATAATTCTGAATTTTTAAAAATTTTCCTTGCTAGAAAAGCAATCTTTAAAATTTCAAAGCACCTCTTGTATTATCCTGGATAGAGCTGGAGCCCATTCTACTAAGTGAAGTATCACAAGAATGGAAAAACAAGCACCACATGTACTCAACAACAAATTGGTATTAACTGATCAACACTTAAGTGCACATATAGTAATAACATCCATCTAGTGTCAGGCAGCTGGGAGCGGGGAGGGTGGGTTGGCTATATACACATGACCCTGTATTATGTATTTTCACATTTATTATCTAATTTAAAACACACAAACACACTATGAACTATTACCGTGTGCAGTTACATAAGATTAATATTAACTCTGCGGTCAAGAATATTCAATTTAGAGTTGTCTAAAATGAATTCCTCACATTTCTAGAATGAATTTCTAACATTCCTAATATTCATAGTTAGCAATTTACTAATTAGTTTAATGATAGTGTCTTGTAAATACTAATCATGCTTTCTCTGGATTTATTGAGATATAATTGACAGATAAAATGCATACATTTAAAGTACATGATGTTTGATGTATGTATACATTGTAAAATACTTACAGTAATCAAGCTACTTAACATACCCATCACCTCACAATTATCATTTGTATGTGTGTGTTTAGTAAGAACACTTAATCATGTTATCAAATTTCAGGTATTCAATAAGGTATTTATTATAGTCACCATGCTTTATGTTAGATCTCCAGAACTCATGCATCCTGCATAACTGAAACTTTGTACCCTTTGACCAACATCTCCCTGTTTCTCCCAATCCCCCACCCCTGGCTACCACCATTCTACTCTCTCTGAGTTCCACTTTTTTACATCCCGTATGTAAGTAAGATCATGAGGTATTTGTCTTTCTTTGTCTGGTTTATTTCACTTAGCATAATGTCCTTTAGTTTCATCCATGTTGTTGCAAATGGTAGAATTTCCTTCTTCTTAAAGGCTAAACAATATTTCATTTATATGTGTGTGTGTATACACACACACACACACACACACACTCATGCATTGCTTAACAATGGGTATACTGCTCTGAGAAATGTGTCATTGGGCCATTTCATCATTGTGTGAATGTACTTACACAAACCTAGATGGTATAGCCTAGTACACACCTGGGCTATATGGTGTAGCCTATTGCTCCTAGGCTACAAATCTATACAGCATGTTACTGTACTGGATACTGTAGGCAATTGAAACACAATGGTCAGTATTTGTGTATCTAAATGTATGGGACCACTGTCGTATATACAGGCCATCATTAACCAAAAACATTATAATCATTATGAAGTGTACATAATGATGTGTAATTCATATGTTGAAACTAATCCCCAATGCGATGGTATAAGACTTGGAAGCTTTAACAATGATTAAATCATGAGGACTCTCCCTTTATAAGTGGGATTAGCACCCTTATAAAAGAGGCCTGAGGAAGCTTGATTGCACTTTCTCTCTCTCTCTCTCCATATATATAAAATCTATACTATATATGCATACATATATGTGTATATATCCTGTATATGCATACATATATGTATACACAGTTTTCTTTATCCATTCATCTGCTGTCAACAGACACTTAAGAATTTGTTTCCATATCTTAGCTTTTATGAACAATGCTGCAATGAACATGGGGGTGCCAATATCTCTTCAAAATACTCATTTTATTTCCTTTGGATATATACTCAAAAATGGAATTGCTGGATTATATGGCAGTTCTATTTCTAATTTTTTGAGGCACCTCCATACTATTTACCCTAATGGCTGTACCAATTTATATTCTCATCAGTAGTGTACATAGGTTCCCTTTTCTACGCATCCCCACTAACACTTGTTATCTTTTGTCTTTTGAAAATAACCATTCTAACAGGTGTAAGGTGAAAACTCATTGTGGTTTTGATTTGCATTATCCCAAGGGTTAGTGATATTGAGCATTTTTTCATATACCTATTGGCCATTAGTATGTCTTCTTTTGACAAAAGTCTATTCATGTCCTTTGCCCATTGTAAAATCATATTATTATTATTTTTTTTTTTTGCTACTGAATTGTTTGAATTTCTTATATATGTTGGATATTAACACAGTCTTAGTTCAGTATGCCATAACAAAATACCTTAGATGAGGTAACTCATAAACAACTGAAATTTATTGCTAAAGTCTGGTAGCTGGAAAGTTTAAGATCATGGCACCAGCTGATTCAGTGTCTGGTGAAAATTCATTCTTCATAGATGTTTCTCCCAGCTGTGTCCTCACATGGCAGAAAGACAAAAGTGCAATCGAGCTTCCTCAGGCCTCTTTTATAAGGGTGCTAATCCCACTTATAAAGGGAGAGTCCTCATGATCTAATCATTGTTAAAGGTTCCAAGTCTTAATACCATCGCATTGGGGATGAGTTTCAACATATGAATTTCCAAGGGACACAAGCATTCAGACCATAGCAAACCCTTTATTAGATGTATGGTTTTCAAATATTTTCTTCCATTCCATAGGTTGTCTTTTCCTTGTGCTGATTGTTTCCACTGGAGTGCAGAAGCTTTTTAGTCTGATGCAATCCCAGAATACTAATGCTTTGAAAATAAAATTGTTTTTAGTTAGATATGCCTTGGTATATGTAAGTACTTCTTTAGACATAGGTTGTATTTATATTAATATTATTAATACAATGCAAATTTTTATATCTCATGTTATACTATAATTTATGGGTGATTTAAAGGAGCTTCAAAAGTGATTTTAATCACAAATGATTTTTCTGTTATGATTTTGTAACAATATTCATAGAATAGTTCACTTATGTATATATTTATTACAACAAAAATATTTAATAAATGTATATATGAACCACAACCAAAGTTTCTAGATCATTGTTTCTGACAGTGTTGTCCTCAGATAATCTATACTATAATCACCTGAGATTTTGCTGAAAATATACATTCCTGGGACCACTGAATCAGACCAACTGATTCAGAATCTCTGAGGGTTTAAACTATGGATCTGCATTTTTAATAAACCTCTGGCTGATTTATATGCATGCTAAAGTTGAAAAGCCTTAGTCTATATTTTAAATCCAAAGCTTTCTAACATTGCCAGAGATGGGTTAAGTTAGCAGTTATATAAGATTTTCCCTTATTTATTTCTGCTACATAATGTGGGAGATTCCAACTCACATGAATCAGCAAGAATTTTATCTTGAGAGGAAAATATCTCATTGTTGGAAGTAATTTATTTTCTCTCCTTTTTCTGAAAAGCATATATATATACACATATATACACATATATGTACACATTTGTGCATGCGTATGTTATGAGAAATAGAGAGGAAAAATAAACTGCTTCCCTCACCCTCACATAAAGAAAACCTTCGTACAATCAAATTTGGTAAATAACTTCAAGAAGAGATGCCACATTTGCGTGCATTTTGTACTTATTTTTACTTTCCCTAGCTACGTAGTCCCTTTTAGTGAATAATACATGTCCTGTCCTCCCTCGTAAAACAGTCTTTGAATTTCAGTCATGGAAATTATCTTAAAGGGTCATTTTGTCCTTCCCTTGACCTCCAAGCCTCACAAATTTAAAATTCTATTTTTAAAAGATTTCCACAATTGCAATGTTCTGAAATCTCTTGGGAACTCATTTAATGTTGAACAGCCGTTTCTATTACCAAAAGCTTCTTTCTTCTCTTCCTTGTTTTGCTATTAAAATTCATTTTTCTCTGTTATTTTTTCAACAAAAGTGGGAAATAGCTGGTCACCACAATCTTTGGAATAACTCTTCATTGAAGACTATTAGTAATTACCCTTTAACCTGTTCTTTTCTAGCCTAAATAATATAAATCCTTTTAACCCTTCTTAGAATTCCACTTTCTAACACTTCCGTTTTTTCTCTTCCTCTATCCTGCACTCACTTCATCCTTCTTAAGTTCTGGGGTGTGAAACTAGACACAGTAGGATTTCACCAGTGCTGAATGTAATAGGAGGATTACCTTGCTGTTCTTATTTACTCTACTCCTATTTATGCATCCTGTAGAACTCTGAAGGGTGCAGATAAGATGTAAATGGATGTCCTGATGCTCATGGTCTGGAATAATTTCACACACTTTTCATAAAGATATGAATATTATCCCCAGGAACCTGGCTAGTTTGTATTATAGTAATTACTTTCTGCCTATCTATAGCATTCTAAGTTTCAATTAGATGAATTATTCTTCACTTTCACTGGTAAAGCCATTATTGCAAAAAATTGTTTGAGCAGAACAGAACAGCTCTGCATTTTAACAGAGGGGGAAAGGACCACTTTATACTCAGCCTATAAAGACCATTCCTTAGGAGTATGAAAGATAGTAATACAGAGTCCTGCTTCCCAAGCTAATGCACACAGTCCCAGATGCTCTTTTATTTTTTTTATATCCTTATCTGACTTAGGTATCCTAAATCCTAACCAGAAAAATCACCTTGATAGTGGACTTTTATTCCCCAATTACAGTGAAATTTTAAGTAAAAGATGTTTAAAATAAAACATGAAGTTGACAAATCCATAGGAGATATTTTCATATTTCATTGATTTAACTAAAAATGTGAAGAATTACTTGTTTTTTGTTTTCCTCCATATTGGAAAAGGGCAAAGAAATTATATACATTCATTGTTCTATAAAAACATATTGAGTATTTATGTGTCAGCGTATGCAATTGGTTTGTCTGTCACCAACAGGTCTAAAGGTCTAAAACAGGTTAAAGCAGTCTGGCTTTCTATGAGTTCTCTCTCTCTCCATTGGAATAGACTTTTTTGTTTGTTTGTTTTTGCCTTTTTGCTTAAAAAAATGTTGTCTTTGTTGTTATTCCATTTATTTGAACTCCAAGACTTTCTTTTTGCATTCCCTCACCTTTTCTCCCCACATTGACTGACTAGAAGTTTCAGGTCTTTGTTTTAACCCATTTGTCTTTGCATACAGTCTGGAGAATGAATGTATTAATAGATGAAGACTGGGTGTCCTATACAGCTAGTTTTGTTATGAAGAAAGATGACTTTACATCTCATTCCTTACCTCTTTCCTTATCTTCCTACCCCAGTTACATTCTTTCCATTCTCAAGTCTGCTTATGTGAACAAGGGAAGTTTTACAAAATATTGAATATTTAAGTTCCATCTTAAAAACACAGATGTTGTCTTGCCATTCACATGCTTTTAATGGCAACTACTGCCTTTATAATAAAATCTACACTCCTTTTTATGAAATTTATAATTTTTTGACCCCATGTTATGCCAAAATATTATCCTTTTCAGTTTCTCTGCTCTCTTCCACACCTCCCCCTCAGCCATTATTTTCCAGTTTATGTTTGTTGTTCCCATTTTTCTCTTAAATGCTTACTAGCATGGATGAGAAAATTATGTAATTATCCTACTATTAAGGTGCACCTCATGTATTTAATGCACTTGTGAAGCTTTTCTAAGTTTCCATTAACAGACACTGTTTCATTCTTAATGCTCCTGCAGCAGGTAAAAAAAAAAAAAAAAATGTTTGTTATAATATTTAACACTTTTATTAACAATTCTTGTTTTTTAACCTGCCTTTTCCTCTAGAAAAATGTGTGTTTAGATACCAGGATTATATAATCATTCATTCATTCAATAAATATTTTATAAAGATACACCAGAGTTCAGGTAAGGTTTTATGTGATATGACACTGGTGAAGAAAATAAACAACGGCCATTTTTTCATGTTGCTTTTCTCCTTCTTCTTCTTTCTTTTTCTTCTTCTTCTTTTTCTCCTTTCTTCTTTTTCTTCTTCTGCTTCTTCTTCATTTTGTTCTTCTTCTTTCTTCTTCTTCTTCTTCTTCTGAAAATAAGTGGACAAATAAATTTAATTCAGGATGTGGTAGAAAAACAAAACAAAAAAATGTAATAAATAGTCATTTCAAATTTGGTCTATATTAATGAAAATGTTAAGCAAAAGTATATCTGAGTATGTGACCCTTAAGCTGAGACCTGTATGATAAACAGGCCCTAGCTATGAAGATCTGGGAGAAGAGAGTTCCAGACAGATGGAACAGCATATGCTGTGGTCCAAACAGCAGGAAGGGGCTTGCTGGTTTGAGAATTGGAAGAGGGCCAGTGTGACTAGAATATGATAAAGGTGGAGGAGCATAGTCAGAGATAAGATGAGAGAAGTAGTCAATGACCATATTAACTATATTATTAATAGAAGTCCTTTAGTAAATTTTTTAATGAATAGCAATTGAAATTGATATTATATTATTTTAGTATGTTTTAACTGTGCAATGAAGGCCACTGGACTAAAAAAAGGGAAATGGAATAATAGATTTTGATTCATAAGCTTTAAATATTTGAACCTAATAATGGCCAAAGCACTTTTATATATTATATAGCATAGTATAATAGCCATATGAGAGACAATCTACTTTTTATACCATAAATATATACAATGTGTTTGAATAGTGTGTTTCTGTAGACAAGTTAGTCATGCACGTTGCTCTTTTGTGATTCTAAAATGTACAGAAGAGAATAAAGAGACCTTTGTTGTCAAAGGAAGGGATCCATTAAATACGTGGAAACATATTGGGTGATTTGTAAATATAAACACATTTCTTTAGATATATTCAATATGTATTAGACCATAATCTCTTAAAAGACAGAACTACACCTGCTTTATTAGTCTTTATATAATATTTAATTAATATCCTCCACATAAATATCTAACTATAAAAATATATATGACAAATTATATTTTAAAAGTTCACTTTTGTTTGGTTAAACAACTAAAATGATTTTTTAAAACCCTAAAGATTGGAGTACAGCTTTTTTCTGTTAGTCACTTCACAACATTAAATTATTTCCACTATTTTCTATAAAAGATATTTGAGTCAACTCTAAAATAATTTTGTACATTTAATTATTATTTTTTATTTTCTGGAAAATAATCATTGAGAGTAGCCTATCATAATTAATAAGCAAAAAAATCAGAAAATAATATTCTAAAGACATAGATACATTCAGCAGCATGGGATTGTTTTCTCTCATGAAACATTTGGCAGATGGTGGAGAGCACTGTGATTCTTGATGAGTGGGAAATAAGAACAGCTCCACATTGTACCATGGACAAGTGTCAGCTGATAAGTACATTTTTATAGTAAAATTTGATGGAACCTAATAATATTCTACTTTTATAGTGAAGTGTTTGTGCTCACATAATCCCCATTTTGAGATTCTCTAACGATGTCTAATCTGTATAAGAGACTAGGAATTCCCTGCAATATTTCATTAGGTTTGTCAACCAAATTTATTCATAAATGAGAATAAATGAGCATGTCAGCATAAGTTATTGTGGTAATTTGTGAAACTGTTAATGAGATATTTTCAGAGCTCATAAAAGGGAAAGAGCTATGTCATTAAATTACTGCACAATAATTTTATTTTGATACAGTACGTGAGCTGATATTTTATCAAAAAGACACTCTGATGCATCGGTGACCTGACAATGAACAATTAAATGTTCCAGTGAAAGAGGTCTGATGTTACTTAGAAGTAGCTGACTTACAAAAGAATGTGAAGTTTTGAAAAAAGGTGATTATTTTGAATACATTGGGTACATTTTAACTTTTCAGAAAGTAATTCATGATTATTAGGAAACACATCAATAACAAGAATTACCTGAAAATTATAAAAATGATATATCCAAACATGTCACAGTGTAACAAGTATGTGGTGTTCTTGGATATAGACCAAAACCTCAAGTGTTTACAGGATGTTCAAGGCATGAACAAGTCTTACTAGTGAGTCCACAAAGACAATCAGATCGTCATGAGTGTTAAATTCATTGTGTTGTACCAAAAAAAGGGAGGGACATATATCTTTGATATATGTCCCAAAAAAAGGGACATATATCAAAGAAAAAGAAGAGTATGTGAATGTATCTCTATTTAAAATGAATGTTTAAAAATAAACTGTGTGAACACTGTAGCAGGAAAGGGAAGATGGTGATGTTGGGAGATACCACAAAGCATTCTGTTAGCAGGGGGAAACAATGGGCTACTGGAATGGAAAGCATCTCTACCTGCATGGAGAAGTACCTGTAACTTTTTAGACACTGACATTGACAGTACAGGGTTTGTCAAAAAACTGGTTCATTGAGTGTGTACTCTTCAACCCTTTGGCATTGTCTCTATGGTATCCTGAGATCCAGTATATTTTTTGTGATTTTTAGGAACATTAACTAAAAACCCAATAATAAAGTTTTGCATATTTCAAAGGCAATACACAATTACGCCCTCTGTGTATAAGGGCCTAAGAGTCAAAACAGGAAAACATGCATATATATATGCCTTCATAATACATCATTATAAGCATAATTCATAAATGCTCTTTCCTTTTAACTATGGCTTCATGTTTTCTCCTTTTATGTACCTGGATAGATGGACATCTTCCTAAAATCTCTCATTTCAGGCTTTTATTTACCTCTATAATAAGATCATCACTGGCTTTCTTCCTTAAATAAAAGTGAGGTCAGACCCATAAGATCTAGAGTGGACCAATTTCAAACCTAAGCAATAGGCATAATCACATTGATTGCATTAAAAAATGCCTAATGGGAACTTACTGGGGATTGGGCTCACGGTAAGGAGCTGAAGATGCACTTAGATATAAGAGATTCTTTCCCCGTAGAGCCTGTAATTTAAGTAGGAAGATAGGAGATATAGGAGGTACACATAAAAAGAAAAGCAAGTTGAGTTTTGGATGAGTATACTAGTAAGTACTATAATTCTCTAAAAAGGGCAGAGACAGAGAGGAACGTGATAGTTAAGAAGCCTTTGTGGACAAAAATGCCTTCAGTTGGGACATAAAGCAAAGGCAGTAATGACTGTAGTATGCTTTACAGTTATACAAAATTTTTATATGTGTTATTTAATTTGCTTGTTATAAGAACCGTAAACGTTATTAATTTTATCATCTTTTAAGTTACTGAATCTAAAGGAATTTTATGGTAGAGCTGGAAGTCAAATTCAAGCATTCTGTTTTGTTATTTTTGTATTTGTGGTACAATGTCATTTAATGGAAGACTTAAGCCGTGAGGTAGGCCCTTCATGGAAATGAAGGCAGGAAATGGTAAAGAGCATGGGACCTAGCATTTGGATTCTGGCTTTATTCCATTTTAGTTGTGTGACCTCTGACAAATAATGCCTCCATTTCATCTATAGAATTTGAAAATAATAGTAGTCACTCATAGGGTAGCTTTGAGAATTAAATGAAACAGTATCTGCAGAATGCTTAGACTGGTATCTAGTACATATAAGCCAGTAGTTCTAAAATTTTAGGGCTTAGGGAGCATTTACAACTTAAAAATTATTGTGTACCCTAAAGAATTTTATTTATATTTACCATATAAGAATTTTTAAAACTATTTCTCTATTAAAATTACAGTTGTACACTCATTACAAGATAAACTAACATTTTTTAAGGAAAAAATAACTATTTTCTAGATAAAAATATGTAATATAACTAGCATTGTTTTACATTTTTGCATCTCTTTACTGTTTGGCTTAATAAAATAGTTGAATTATCATATCTGCTTCTGCATGCAATCTGTTATGATATGCTATTTTTGTAAAAGTATATGAAAAAATATGTCACAGATATATAGTTAAAAAAGGGATGGATATTTTCAAAAACTTTTGGTATAATTGTGGATATACTTCTTTGATACTACACAAAAACTTGACAAATGATAGTTTCTTAAAGTTTAATTGCAATGTGAAATCTGAAACACATTTCATTATACATTATCAGAAAATCACATTCATTGTCACCAACCATCAGTTTAATTATTGGGAAGATCTTAAGCTTATGATGAGAGATGCAAGTTTTCTCTACTTCTTACTTACCATTTTTCCTTGAAATCTTGAATTTTATTATTGGCAACAAATGATGTCAGTTGTTTGTCTTGAAGATCAAGCTCAGTGTTCATTTTTATAAACATTTCTGCCAAATACTCATCTGAATAATTGTAATTCATTGTTTTCTTCAAGTAAAAATTATTTTCCATGTAAAAAGCAGCTAGTTTAATTCTAAGCTCAAATAATTGAATAACTACTATTTCTCAAAATGATCATCACACTTTAATATGCAGCAAAAGTGCTTATGTAAATTTTCCATGTTATCACATGGAAAGGAAAAAGCCATACCCAAGGGTTGTGATTTGATAAATTTTTACTGCTTCCTGAGCATCCTTATATAAATCTGACTTTTTTTTTTTTTTTTTTTAACTACAAGTGTGTGGTGGTAAAGAATACACTGACTAATCCTACAGTTTGGTACCACTACTTTGGTTTGTACTCAAACATTAGCAGTTTTCTCCACCATTCCTTTTGCAACTTTAGTGCAAATGTCAACACAATGAAAATGGCAAACAACATTTTAGCATTACAAAAATAGTTTTGACCTCATGAACTCTTAGGAAGTGTCTTGGAACCTCTAGTATCCTTCACCATACTTGGAGAACCATTTTATTAGGCATTCATGTCAGCTATTATTATTAATCCTATTAAGAAGGAAGTGCCAAGGTCTGTGCAAAGAACTCGTAGACTCGATAAATGTAAATGGACAAATTATGTAGGAAATACACTTGGGAAAGTAAGGGTCAGATTATAGAGACATCTATTTAATAAAGGGCCATATACTGAAAAATCAAACAAAACATGACATAAAGATTTACTTGTTTTGCAGGCCATATCAAGATGTTCTGATGAAGCATAGAAGGATAATTCTATCCAAATAAGTATAGCAGTCAAATGGATATAGGCCACATGTCTAAATAGTCATATAGTGTGTGGATTTGAGTTATTCACTATTCGAACATGACTTTTGTGTGTCTAGTTTTATCATACTAGATGTGCATACCCTTACATGAAATATATCCTCCATGGCACCTAGACCAAAGGACAACATAATTATATATACTATTGAATAATTATTGACTAATATGCAAGTAATATTTTATAGCCAATCTTTGTGTGTGCTTTAGTAACATAAACACAGGAAAAGTGATTGTGTATTTAATAAATGTAACGTTTGAAAGTTGTATCTAGGTGGCATTTCTTTTATATACTTCTAAAAAAGAAGCAGTATTCTATACCTTCTATATAACATGTCATTTATACTTATATTTATCTGGAAAGAAAAATTCATTAATCACATTGGTCTGGTTCATTATACTGGAACCATATTTAAAATCTGTGATTAACATTTATGTAGTACTTTGTATTACAAAATAAACAACATGCTTTTGGTATGTCATCCTCTCATTCAGTTCTATGAAGAATCCTGTAAAATCTGAGCTCTTATCCCCATTTAATTGTCCTTTCTATATAACCCTCAAACTGCAATGCTGAGAATTGAAAACCAAGCTTTTAACCTAGAATTTTTTATTTTTGTGTAGTCTTAAGCTAACATATCATAGTTACCTTCATTTCATATTAAAAACATACAATTTGTCACACTGCTATATATAATCAAAATGTTAAAACCCTCCCCAAAATATACTTGTTAATCTGGCATAGTCAAATGGCATTGTAAAACTAGAGTAAAAATGCTTGCAGCTCAGCTTCTGTTTGCCAGCAGAGGTTGCTCTTAGGTTAGTGATTATGTTGAGATTACATTGTATTAAGACTATTAAGCAACTGAATGGAGGCTACATTATGATGTAACTATGCAGAAGTTAGATTTAAATTGAACAATAACTACTTGAATGACTTTCACATGTGTGTTAATCTCCACATTATCACAAACTATGCTCTTTACAAAGATATCTCTGTAGCAGAACAGAAAGTGACATTCTTGAAATAAAAACAGTTCATGGTTTGGCAGGAGCTAAGAATTGCTAATTTAGAAAATCACAAAAAAAATTGAGGCATATCAGGAAAGATTTCTAAAATCATACACAATCTAATCACAGCATTTTTTCAGTTTGCTAAAAAAAAAGTACAAATCAGTACACATCTGTGTCCATCTCTATTGATATGGGGTAAAAAGAAAACTAAAAAAAAAAGAAAAAAAAAGTACACATTTGCTTAAACAAATGTAAAAACACAAGCAATTGCATATATAAACATTTTGTCATAGACATTTTTAAATTTTTAAAAATTTAGAAAAGATTGACTTCTTAATAAGCAGAATACATAAATCTAAGTAATGACATAGCAAAGACTACTTTTTTTTTGCATATGTTCATGTATGTGTTAGGCAGTTATTCCAGGTCTCCAAGGGATGAAAGTTTGTGCCTTGCCTTGGTGCAATTGCCCCACCTGGGAAGAAGGACAAGGGTGGGCCCCAGGCTCCTGTCTTGGTCCTGCCCCACCTTAATCCTGCCCTGAGCTACTGCCATATCTGGGAGAGAAGGGACTACCCTAGGAATCTGCCAATCAGAACTTAGTGTGCCAGCTGCAAAAGAATGCAAAAGACTTTCTAGCCCACGAACCAAACAATGTAGGTACCATAGAGTCTGGAAAGTGACCTAGAACAACTCACATGATAGTAAGGTCATGCAACTTCCAACTGTCCAATCAAAGTGGTTCCATGGGAACGTCTGAGACACAGGATCTTGTTATTGAGATAAATAAAAGCCTGAAATGAGAGATTTTAGGAAGATCTCTACCATTCAATCCAGCAATCCCACTACTGGATATCTATTCAAAAGAAAACAAAGCATATATCAAAAATATACCTACAGTTGTATATTTATTGTAGCACAATCCACAATACCAAAGATATGGAATCAACCCAAGTGTTCATCAACAGATAATTGGATTAAAAATATGGTATCTATACCATAGAGTACCACTCAGACATAAAAATAAACGAAATCATACCTTTTCCACCAACATCAGTGGAGCTGAAGGCCATCATTTTAAGTGAAATAACTGAGGAACAGAAAGTCAAATATTGCATATTGTCACTTATAAGTAGCAGCTAAATAATGTGTACTACACATGGACAGAGAGTGGAATGATAGACATGGGAGACTCAGAAGGCTGAGAAGGAGAGATGGTGGGAGGGGAGTGAGGAATGAAAAATTATTTAATGAGTACAATACACTATTGGGCGATGGTTACACTATAAGCCCAGGCTTCACAACTATGCACTATATCCATGTAAGAAAACCACCCTTGTACTCCTTAAGTCTACAAGAATCAAAAAGTATAAAAATTTGAAAAAGGAAAACTAGTCAAGTTATTCTTCAGAATTATTGAATCAGAGAGAGAGAGAGATTAAGAGAAAGAGAAAGAGTTTTGGTCATTGAGGATCCCAAGTAATCTTATGATCACCATATTGTTCTCACTGCCATAATTTCATTTGGGAATTAATCTATGTTGGGTCAGTAACTAATGAGAAAATATTTGTCTTTAAAGTCCAGTAGGGGTAGCTGTATTATATTTGTTCCTTTGGCATATTTTTCTTTGGAGTATTTTCTCATTCCATGAAATGAGATCAGGACTCCATTTTTTCATTGGCTCAGTGAATGATGCAACCTGTTGACTTTAAGAAAGACCATCATATTTTAGTGATTTAAAAGCAAAAATAAACTTCAGAGAAGCCCACATAGAAAATTTGGAAAGGTCAGAACTCTAAAAGTTATTCTAGCCATTCAAAAACCACGAGAGTTACTTTTCTGGAATTTTGCCATGTGTATTTTAAAGGAAACTCTTACCTTGAAAATAGAACCTCAGAAAAACCAAAGGATACACAATAGAACATAAGAGATAAGGCAGCTTACAAAAAGGAGTTGAAGTTGTGAACTCACTGCTGCTTGGCAGAAGCTGTGAATCAATCATACAGCTTGCAGGAGAGAAGATTTGGTGATATCAAAATGAAAAAAATTTGTTTGGTTAATTTGGATGAACTTTATATTTTCAGTTAAACATTGAAATATTTAGTCTATGTGGTGATGGCCACTACTACAATTACTATAATAGTTCATTGATATTTGCTTTCAAAAAATTTTACACAGACATCTGCCATAACAAAGACAAAATCTTAGCATAAAAGCAATGAATTTTGAATTGGTAATTTTTATTATAATAAATATCTCACTTTTAAAGTTTTCTACATTATTTGCAATTTATTTTAAATATTAGAACTTGGGATTCATCTCAACATCTTTGAGCTTTTGCCGGGACCCCTTAACAAGGATAAGACGAGTGGTAATGTGTCACCATTTAACCTTAAACTTTTCACCTTTTATTGATCAGTGGCTATTTCTGTAATTAGATTACAAGAAAATATAAGGTATTATTTTTAATTTCTTATTTATTGTTTGTTTTTGTTTTGTTTTTTCTTCCCTAAACATTCTAGGTAATGGGAGAGGAAAATTTTATAGATTGCTAATATTATGTACATATTTCAAGACATTCTTAGGTATTTGGAATACCTAGAATTTACATTATTGGAATCAGAAATGTAATCCACTTACATGCCACAATCTATTTGTGCCGATCATTTTGGCAGATATCTTTCTGAAATGAATTACTCTCTATCCTGCCTTAGTAAGTAGGTGATCTGAATGTAACTTACACTTCTCTTTATGATTGTGAGTCATATCCCTCCTCTTTTCTAAAGAAATATTTTCATATGTGTTCTAAAAGGTATTCTATTCCACATCCTTTGAGGTTCAGTGCTATAATTATTTCCTCCATCGGTAGCAATGACAATTTACCTTGATTCCTTTATTCCTAAATATGCTCATGCCTTCTTCTTTCTAAACTAATCATTTGCTTAGGCTCTTCACTGTCCTATAACTATCATTCAATCTCTACCTTCCTCATTAAACGCCAACATTCCCCATATATCATGTAACTTCCAAACAATTCAGAGACTCTTTCTTTATTCATCTTCATTTTTATCTTCTCTGTCTGCCTTTATGTTGAATTTTGAATGTCAGTAACAGAAACCAGGAATAGATATTTGTATACAATACTGTAGAGTTTATGCTACACAACAGCACATACTCTGAATCAAGTATTTCATAAAAGTTATTACAAGCATAAAATAAACAGAGCTATCATTGAATTCATCTATATCTCTTACTGAAAGCAATTTTAAAACATAGCAAATTTTACACTGTGAGAATAAGGAAAGTTGGAGTACAAGGCCTATGCACCTTGGATATATCAAAAAATTTGATAGTGGGGCATATTTCTCATTTTTTGCAGCTTTGTTTTAATTGTGTTTTATAATATTAACAGGAGTTTAAAATAAATAAAGATAATGTAAATTTTCATGGAAACTTTTCTTCTCTTTCATCTAGCCCTGGATATAATTACGGCGCACCCTCTTTCTGATGTTAAGGTGTTCTTATCACTCTATCCTCAGCTTCTTGCAATTCTGATTGAGGAGAGAGTTTTTAGTAGTGTATTAACTTGTTATTCAGTTCTTTGGAGACTGAAGTATGTGACCATTGTATGAAATTTATATTCCAATTTGGTTATGACTCTATCTTATACAGAGGATCTTAGAGGACAGACATTCTAATTTGGTGTTATAGAAAAAATAATAGTAGTATTGATAGAAACCAGAAAGCTGGAATGGAAGGCTTATTTAAATTATAGATGTAGGAAATTTAGGAATGTGATATGATATTCAATACCAATATTCTGAAACATGTTGGAGATATATGATAAAAAATCAGAAAGAAGTCAGAGATAAACATATTTTAGCATCATCTATGTATGCCATTAATGATGATTAAATCAACAAGAGAAGAAATATGAGGAAAAAAACATTACTTTTTTATTTGGGCTTCAGGAAATATTCATATTTGGGGGGTTAGTGCAGAGAGAATGTAAAGTAAAGGGTAAGAGAGGTCATGACTAGTCAGATAAAAGGAGCTTTAAGAATATGATGTGTTAAACAAAAAAGATCATTTTCAAGAATGAAAAGTTGGCCAGTAGTGATATAAATTCTGCAGCAAGATTTCCAAGAACTCAAACCTAGAAGAGTACATTGATTAGTCAATAAGAAAGTAATTTGAGATTTAAAGTGCATGTTAATATAGTTGTGGGTGAATAAGCCAATTTGAGAAAATTGAGAAGAGGAAAACATTATAATAAAATAAGAATTGGCACAGGACACTAAATTGAGAATTTTGTGAAGAAAAGTCTATATTTTTGCATTTGAATGCTGAGTATACATCCTCAAACTCTTACCTGAATTTATTCTTTATGACTTTATTTTCTTAATCTTTCTTTTCTGATAGGTCAAGTCAGTGTATTTGATTAGGGTCCTGGGTTTACATTCCCTGTATTCTGGCAGAAATGGAAGCTGGAATCATAAAGTAGGAAATTCCTTGTGACATATGGAGTGTGTTCAAAACGTGCTGGAGAGCTAAAACAGCAGAAAAATAATTATCCACTATAACACTGTGTGATATATTCCTGCTTGAGTGGAATGTAAGCCCCATTTTGAGGAACAGTGTAAAATGGTAAAAATAAAGTCAGCCAATTAAGGATAGTCTTAAATGTCAGACTTATGAATTGAGACTACTTGGGAAATGATGTGCTGTCAAGAAAGCAAACAAAGTAACAGTGCACTGCTCTCAGAAGACTAATTTGGCTACAATATATGGAAGAGAAATAAGAATGGAAATCAATTAAACTAGCCAAGAGATTTTTGCAACAGTGAAGTCAAGATATCTCATAAGTCCTTCCTCTTCGGTCCTTGTGGCAGCAGGATTAAAAAGAGGTGGGAGACAGGATGATGACTATGCAAGTAAATTTTGAAGAATTTGACAACTCTGTGTCAAGGAAAAGTGAGGAAAAGTAAAAAAAAAAAAAATTCTAAAAGTTGAAATTTGTTGACTATGTTAAATATAAGAAAAGAAAGGAGGACAAGGTGATGAATTAGATTTTTGATTGTATAGTGTTTATTGTGGAACATTCAAGTAGACATTTAGCTTTGGGAAATTGACTTTGTTGAGGAAGGGGATAGTGTTATCTAAAGCAAGCATTTTAAAATGTAAATATTAGTATTGAAATTCAGAAGAAGAGAGATATTTCTTTCTCTGAGACAAAATGATGGAATAAGAAATAAACGTGGAAAAACTAACTTACTGAGTTTGGGAGGATTTCACCTGAGGAAGTTCACAATGGGAATCGTTATTAAAGTACATGTTAATTGGGTATTTTAAAAGAATATGTAAATTTTGGTATCGCTTTCTTTGGAGTGTGCTAAAGATGAAAAAAAGACTGTGAATTACATAATGTTTTGCAGTAGTGAGCTCCCAGTAAAAAAAAAAAAAAAAAAAGAAAAAGTACTATACTTTTTAAAGGGGGATTTGTCTTCATGTATTTAACTCTTTATTCACCAATAATTCAAGGCCTGGCATGGAAACAGGGAAAGAGCAATAAACTCTGGGGAAATCTGATATTGTGATAGATGCATTGGTGGAAACAAAGTTTGTTATGAGTTCATTGTAATTAGAGATTAAAGATCTGAGTAAATTGGCAAGGTTGAGGGATAGGAGTTCACCCTGAGAATAAAATAGCAAATTTAGTGAAACTGAAAGAAACAAAATATAAAAAGTTTATCATAATGGAAAGTACCTAATTCAAGATCTTGAAGGTAGAGAGGTTCTATGTTATGTCCATACTGACTGGAGTGTGATCCAGGTCTTGAAAAATATAAGAGATATCAAGGAAAGAATTTACTAGGTTGAAGATGAATTGACAATAGGAAAAATGGAATTGGACGGATGATAGGGAACATGAAAAAAGAGAACAAATGACCCAGGTGTTTATTTATTTTTATTTTTTATTTTTAATTATTATGAGTACGTAATAGTTGTATATATTTATAGAGTGCATGTGATGTTTTGATGCCAGCATACAATGTATAATTATCAAATCAGGATAATTGGGATAGCCACGTGTTTATTTTGTGTCAGCTACAGTGGTAACATTTCAGCGGGATTTCAGTGTTTAGTAAATGGGAAGTTTTACAAAACCTGTAGAAGGATCACGGTAGTCTAACTTAAATTTGAGACCTCAAGGGAGAAGCTTAGCTTTCAAAACTGCAAACACACAAATTTACAAGGAATATTAGAAGTTTAAATTGGATGAAATAGGATGAATGTTAAGAAATTTATTGTTTTGCAGTTTGGAAACCCAACTTTTCTTGCCCACCCCCATCCCTTTTAGCAATATGTCTTCTAAACGATGCTGGAAGCTAAATGGGAAGATAGATGAGTTTTAAAAAAATCATTTTACATTTTATGTTCTCTTGTTCTAAGAATGTCTATGTATAAAATCAGACCAACTTGAACATATTTGTTTTATAAGGATATATTCTTAAATATATATTGTAAAACATTTATGTTCATTTATATGTTTATTTAACAATTGCTATTTCTCTATTTTATATGCCTTTCCCATTCTGCCTCTCTCCTGCCTAAATGTTGAAATCAACATTGTTGAAATTATAAACACCACTTATGAAAGAAAGCTATTTTCGCCATCGTTTTATGAATTCTTCAACCAAACACATATGATGTCTCTCTCTCTTGATCCCGGCTAGCATTTATCTATATTTTTTGTATATAACATAACCTTCATTTCTTATACTTACTATATCCTTACTCTCGTGCGCTTTTCTTTCTTTCATACTAAATTGTAGATGTACTAATCTTTGTATTTCCTAAAGAGCTTAGTGTGGAGGTTATAGAAAATAAGTTCCCATATTTATTTGAAGATTTACTGTTGTTGTGACTATAGTTTTTCTTTTGATCCTGTCTCCTTTTCGTTTATTCAACTATATCATCTTTCAGATTATGCTGTGCATTCTGCAATGTATTAAGACAGTGCTATTTTCTTTATATGTTTCCATAGCTCTGAAAATAACATTTTACATATTAAAGATAGTTTTTGCTCTTGACAACAGTTGTATTAATTCACTGGGGAATGTACTTTTGAATTTTTTTACTGCCTATAATAATGTTTGGTAAAAATAATTGCTGTAAAAATGGTAATAATTGTAGTTTGTGTCCCACAACCCGAAGTACCACTTTCTTAAATGATTTTAAAGATCTACATGTATCCTCTCACAAATAGGAAGATTTTAAAAATCACAAACACCTAAAATTAGGTGTTTTAAACATCATAAGATGTTTAAAAAGGAGCATGTGTTCAGACATGTAATTTTAGGTAAACAATTATAATCTAATAATGTAATTAAAATTTTAAAACAACTAAAATATCAATTCAAGTTAAAGGTAAATGGTGGTCCTATAATAAAGTGGTTACTCAAAAATATTGCAAGAAACTTTTTCACCAAAAAAATTGTGAAAAAAAATTTAGTACTAATTTGTATCATTATAGGGTAATGTTAATGTAATTCCTTATTATAAATGCCAAGATATATGAAAAGAGGTGTTAGTATTTATTTGAAATTATTAAATCAATACAAACACATACATTTGGTATTATACCACAATGTCATCCGTGTTAATGTAAACACTGAGCAATTTGCTCTTATGATAATTGACTAATTTTTATTTATGTAGTTTATTTATCCACATGATTTCAGACCTAACCAGTCTGGAGGTACAATAGCAAAACATGAGTGAAAATAATTTCAAAACAATATCTCTTTCTTAGATTTGTTAACAAAATATGAAACCCCAAAGTCTGAGACTGGTACTGTTATCTCTAGTTTCCAAATGAGAGTAACTAAGGGTCCCTTGGGCAAGGTATGTCTCAGTTTTGGTTCACAGGAAGCAGAATCTGACATGAAATTTAGGGTGAAAGATATTTATTAGGAAATATCCTTGGAATTGGCATGTGAAGAAAGGAGATGAAGGAAGGAAGATTAGGCAGAGGGAGAGGTCCAGTTTTGATGCAGGCCGGGCAGCCTCAGGGGACATCAAAAGGAGCTAAAAAAGACCTGTCAGAATTATTGTCCCAAGTTAGCCTGGAAAAAATAGCTTTTATAATCCAGCCTTGGACAGTCGGTGGATGTAGCCTCCAGGAATGGTATGACCTTGGTGGAAGTTAGTCTGCATATCAATCCTTTAAGGGCTTAGAGCTGTAGGCTTTCTGTCAACAGTGCCTCCAGCAGCTGGAACAATAAGTCTCTCCTTGAGGGGAGATTGGTCAGAGCCTCTGTATGATCACATAACTGCTAAAAGAACCTAGGTTCATGCCAGTCATGTTTATCCCCAAGGCCTGATTTTTTTAACAGCTATGCTGTAATACAAACCCATTCTCTCTCTCTCTCTCTCTCTCTCTCTCTCCATCTCTCTCTCCTTTGTCGGTCCTAACAACTACCCACTAGGCTGAAAGATCCCTAGTCTGTTGCTGTCATGTACCATAGCTTGTCTTTCACTGTTCTCTACTGAGCATGCATCAAGGACTGTAGAAAGACAATCATTTCCACATTCATGAAACCACCTTACTAAACTGTACTTTCGATATTTGTACTTTGAAAATGCTTCTAGCTAGCTATATTCTTTTATTGATTCATTCAACCAGACATTTATTAACTGCTATTTGCCAGCAATTTGCAAACCCTAGTTTGGGAATACAATGAAGAGGAGAGTTTCTTCATTCACAGTTTCTTCATTTCATTGGTTCTTCAGATTAGACACCAAGACCAGGCACTTTCTACCTCAGGTGGAGTTTCTTTCCCAGTCTTTTTATGCTATGGTTTTTAAAAGTCATTGTTTTT
Source organism: Varecia variegata (assembly GCA_028533085.1). Taxonomy (NCBI): domain Eukaryota; kingdom Metazoa; phylum Chordata; class Mammalia; order Primates; family Lemuridae; genus Varecia; species Varecia variegata. The sequence goes on along the minus strand of CM052436.1, from coordinate 79,730,679 downwards.
TCCTGAATTTTTGATGGTGTGTTTCATCAACTCAAGGGCTTTTTCTCATGGGACTAACAGATGTTCACATAAATAAAATCTCGATTGCTCAAGATGCCCACCAGACTTGGATTTGCCCAGATTTTTGGTGTGTTTTGTTCTTAGGAATCCACTCTACAACCATAGATACCTGAATGTAGAGAAATGAATTTGACAGGAAATTACAATTATTACAAGACAAAAGTTTCTACAGTGGTGGCGATTGACCATTGAAATTGTAATTTTCAACTGTAGTTTTAAAAATTTCAAAATTGATGAAAATGTGTCATGTAGATGATGCTAGGAGAAGCTGGTCTTGCTGTCTTTCACTCGTAGTTTCTTTCATCTTCGTGCATCTATCATGGGCAGAACCTGGCTTGTATACTTACACTTTCAGAGGAAGAAGTGATCTCTCTTTCATGGGTGTCACTCTAGGTTGGCTAAGAAAATGCCATTTAACAACTTTCTTCTACTTTCTCTTCCCTACTAGTTAAACTGGAATACATAAATGCTCACTTTTCTAATCTTTTTACTGGTAGGAGTGCCCATATTACACAGATTTGGCCAATGTCTGCTGAGGAATTTCTGGAAAAACTTTCTCTTCCCTGATAAAATATCCAGATATAGGGACACAGATCATTCCTCTTAATTCTTCCCTTGAATGCTGATATGACATCTGCACCTGAGGCAACCATCTTGTTATGGTGACCATGAGGAGAAGTCTAAATTAATCTCAGAGATTCTGGTCCTGGCATTGTGAGCTATGAAACCAACACCAGCAGCTAGCTATCTTCAGTCTTCTTGATATGAGGGAAAAATTTACCTCTATGTTGCAGCCACTTTTGGTCTGGTATTCTGCTACAGATTAAAACATGCCTGTTACAAACAATGATGTATAAATTTAAAATGGTACCTTATAAATTTATAATGAGACATTTAACTATCAAATCTACTAGGACACTTATTTAAAATTATTGAGTTCCTTATATTTCTATAGATAGGAAAAAAAATTATAAACTGCCTGGTGAGTATGGATTCTGAAAAAATGGATTTCATCAGAAGAAAAAAATGTCTAATGAGAACAGATTCAGATAACTGATCTGCCATTGTCATAGTAGGGATAGTTTTGCCTATGGAGTAAAACATTCCAAGTCCACTAAATAGGAATATGTTTACTCTGAACTGCGCTAGGATGAGTCCTGGCTATTTTTGTCAGATTTTCTTTCTAACCTAGTTCCAGTACTTACTAACTGTGTAACCTTGGGCAAGTTCTTTTTCCTCTGTGTCCTAATTTTAATATGCTAATAAGCATATTTATTTTATAGTTTTTGTGTGAGGATTAAATGAAAGATACTTTAAAGAGCTTAGAATGTTGCCTAGAACACAGTATGTGCTCAATGATTTTACTAATAAATTGATTTCATGTCTAGCCAATTTACCTTCTTAAAGGCATTTATTTCCCCAACATATTTTCATGTATTCAGTCAAAATAGAATCAGGTCTTGCAACATCAGATTCATTTTGATTCTTTAAGATGATTTGAAAAAATATTTTGCTTTGATTCATTTTGTATTGTTATGATGAAAAACCTAATTTAGAGAGGAATATTTTCTCATAACCACCAATATTGATAATTCATGTGCTTTTGAAGAAAAAATGAAAAAAAAATTAATACTATTCACACATATATCCTTATAAATTTTGGTATAATCCAATATAAGCTATCTGTCATAGGGTCAGGAGTCAGGGCTTGTATTTAGGGTAGTTCAGAAGTTCTTCTGAGTGGCAAAGAAATTATTGAGGCTCATTATTCATAGCCTCATGCAAAGTGCTTCCTGCCCAGCATTCTTTCCCTGTTGTCAAGTGCTGTTCCTGTGTTCTGACATTACATTGTTAACTCATGAGGTCCCTAAGTCCTTTTAAAAATCTCCCACAAAACTTTTAAATGAAATAATGAGGCCATTTAAGAATTTTGGGAGGCCCCCAGATGATAAATCCTGTGAGAATGTGTCATAAATTGAGCAAAAATCATTTTCACATGCATTGTAAAATAACAGTTGACCAACTTTATGCTTCAAATTACTGAACACTCATTCAGAACAACAGGAGATAATCCAACAAGGTTAAGTAAAGAACTAAACTGCAACCTCATTGAATAGCACAGAGGTTAAAAATCTAAAATCTTAATTGAAGATAGAGAATAATGTGGACAATGCTAATAGCTAATGCTGTCTGAATCTTCATTGGATATTAAATATGATTTTATTTTGTTTAGTTTTGATATTTGTATTCACCTTTTCCCATAAATAGTCTATTTACTCTTCATATTAATGCTGAATGACAAGAATGATGAAACTGATTTTAAAATACACCAGATTTTAAAATAATTTTGTTTTAAGCACTTCAAATTCCTCTACTTTTCATAAAACCAACCATCCACTGAAAGATAGGGTCATTTTATAATTGTGAGGGAAATGTTTCAGGACAACACAAAAATTTATGATAATTCCAATTGCTTTAAATGTAAGGATCCTGTTGAGTCTGTTTCTAAAGACTGCTTGTGCATCAGTTGTCCTTTGTGAAAAATATATGAGCGTGTATAAAGGTAGTAGTGATTACAACAGTGTTTGCTGCAACAACAATATAGCTACCAATATTTCAGCACTTATGATCCAGAAAATATACTAAGTAATTGACATGCAGATTCTCAATTTATTTGATCAACAATTGAAGTAATTTTATTATCTACATTATCTAGATAAAATTGAAGCTTAGAAAGGTTAAGTTACTGATTGAAATTTAGTCAGTAATTTAAACTCAAATCTTTTGGACTCCAAAATCTGTGCTTTTAACCAACAGCAATATATATTACTGCCATTAGCCAATATTATGTTATTCAAACTTGAATATATTTTAGAGGTATCATGTTTTCTGGAATTGAATACATTTTATCTCACAGTTTACTTCTCATTTTCTCACTATATTCATTCAAATTGCTCAGGACAACCTAAATACTAACTAGTGCAAAGTGCTTCCAACCTTGAGAAATAACATGTGTTATTCCCATTACATAAATGAGCATTTGCTTTTCAGAATTTATTTATGTGTCCAAGTAAAAATTTCATCATAACTTTCTATAGTAGGAATGATAGAGATGTTAGAGTTGAGGAGTCTGACTTTAAAGAGAATTTGGTAAGATATGAACTGCTTTTCAAGTTACCACAGACAGTATTACTAAAGGTTTGCTACTGCAAAATATGCATCTTTCTCTCTCCAGCCTCTGATAGCAGCTTCCTGACTATTAATACTTGCCCTTCATTTGCTAAAACAATTGGCATAAATTTTAAGTTTTTACTATGGTCTCACTCCATTTCCAAAACCAATGTTTATTTTACTCAAACAGGTTAGGTTAGGCTAAAGAATCAAATAAAACCCCAAATACCAGTGCCTTAATATTTTAAATGTTTATTTCTCATTGAGACAACATTTGATGAATGCCAGGTATCTCAGTTGGGTGGGCCCTCAAAAAAATGGCTTCTGACCCACATCAGAAGACAGGGTCAGAAGGCTAAGTAAGTTGTCTTAAATGGCTAAAATGATGAATTTCTTTGATCTCTTCTGTCTCTAGTACATTGACAGTCACATGATCAACATAATTACTAGGATGACTAGGAGGTGTAAAGGAGCACATAGGGATAGTCTCTGCCACAATCTCTTATTAGAAAATCTTATCAAACTTCAAAATCTGATGGAACTCGTAAAAGAACTGTACTGTCAAGATAATGGGAACAATTTTTTAAAAATTAATGTTATTTTTAATTGACAGACCATAAATGTATATCTCTATGGAATGTGATGTGATGTTTTGATATATGTATCCAATGGGGGATGATGAAACCAAACTAATTCACATATCCATCACCTCACTTACTTATCATTTTTGTGTTTAGACATTTAAAACTTACACTCATAGTAATTTTGAAGTATAAAATATATTATTATTAACTATAGTCACTCTGATGTTTAATAGATCTCAAAAATTTATCCCTTCTGTCTAAATTGAAATTTTGCACCCTTTGATCAACATCTGCCCATTCATCCCCTCCCCTGACCGCCCCCCCACCTCTGGTAAGTACAACTCTACTCTTTAATTCTATGAATTTGACTTTTTGAGATTCTACACATAAGTGAGATCATGTGGTATTTGTCTTTCTCTGCCTAGCTTATTTCACTTAACATGATTTCCTCCAAGGATAGGATTTTCTTCTTCTTTAAGGCTGAATAGCATTTCATTGTGCATATATACCACATTTTCTTTATCCATTCATATGTTGATATACACTTAGGTTGATTCCATAACTTGACTATTGTAAAAAGTGCTGTAATGAGCATAGGAGTACAGATATTTCTTTGGTGTATTGATTTCAATTCTTTTGGATATATACCCAGAAGTGGGATTGCTGGATTATATCTTAATTCTATTTTTTAGTTTTATGAGAAACTTCCATACCATTTCCACAATAGCTGTATTAATTCATATTCCCATCAGCAATGCAGAAGTGTTCCCTTTTCTCCACATCCTTGCCAACACTTACCTTTCATCTTTTTCATAATAGCCATTTTAATATTTGTGAGGTTTAATTTCAGGGTGGTTTTAATGTGCATTGATGATTAGTGATGTTGACCATTTTTTTATGAACCTGTTTGTCATTGGTATGTTTTCTTTTGATAATTGTTCAGGTTTGTTGCCCATTTTTTAACTGGTTTATTTGTTTTCTTATTATTGAATTGCTTAAATTCCTCATATATTTTGGATATGAACCCCTTATCAGCTGTATAGTATGAAAATATTTTCTCACACTTTGTAGGCTGTCTCTTCACTCTGTTAATTGTTCCTTTGCTGTGCAGAAGCTTTTTAGTTTGAAGCAATCCCATTTTTCTATTTTTGCTTTTGTTGCCTATGCTTTTGGAGTCAGATCTAAAATATCATTGCCCAGACCAATGTCATGAAGAGTTTTTTCCTATTTTTTCTTCTAGTAGTTTTATAGTTGCAGGTATTATATTGAAGTCTTTAATCCATTTTAAGTTTATTTTTATACATTATATGAGACAAGGTTCTAATTTTATTATTCTGCATGTACATATCCAGTTTTCCCAAGACCATTTATTGAAGAGACTATGCTTTTCTCATTTTGTGTTTTTGGCTACCAAAAATCAATTGGCCATAAATATGTGAGTTTATTCCTGGACTTTCCATCCTGTTCCATTGTTTGATATTTCTGTTTTAATGCAAGTACTATGTTGTTTTTATTATAATAGATTTATAACATAATATATTTTAAAATCAGAAGGTGTGATGCCTCTAGCTCTGTTCTTTTTGCTCAAGATTGCTTTGGCTAATTGGTTCTTTTTTTATGTGGTTCCACACAAATTTTAGGATTTTTTGAAAATTTCTATCAAAAATGACATTGGAATTTGATAGGGAGTACATCAAATCTGTAGATTGCTCTACATATTACAGACATTTTAACAATATTAATTCTTCTAGTTCATGAACATGGGGTATCTTTTCATTTAGTTGTGCTTTCTTCAATTTCTTTCACCAATGTTTTATACTTTTCAGTTATGGAACAATTTTAGATCATAAAATCTGTGATACCCATTCCATGACACTTTACTGTGTATGTCAAATTACATATAATAATCGGGTCCATCTATGCCATTTAACAGCTACAGTCATAAGAATAACAATTATGTTAAACTGGTTTTATAAAATCATGATTTCATGGCCAAAAGAGAGAGGCCAAGGTAATGTAGTAAAACAGGTATTAAAAAATTGAGCTGGGCTGTAGGTACAGATCTAACTGTCATCTAAGTGGACATATTATTAATACATAACCTCTCCATGCCTCCTTGTCCTCATGGGTAAAATGAGGAGAGACAGCATCTTTACTATCTGAGAAATAGTAAAGCACCAGACAGTTCTCTAGGTGCTTTACTATTTTCAGAATTCTATGGAATTTCAGAGGGAGGAACAATGATGGTTAAAAGCATAAACTTTGATGTCAGAATTTCTTAGTTTTAATCTTAGCTTAGCATTTGTTGGCAGTGTGAATTAAGCATGAGCTTCCATGTACCTCATTTTTCTTATCTACAAAATGTTTCTGCATATGTTAATTAAGAGGATTAAATGACTTAATACATGGAAATTGATATGCCTAGAACATAATATTTAATAATTTTAGCTATTATTTTCATCTAAGATAACCTCTGAAAGAAAGGTTGGTGGCTGGTCAGAAACAACAATGCTATTTGGGAGCAAAACTGGGAAATACAATCTTTAATTTTAGTTTTTCGTATTTTCTAGTAGGTGACATTATTACTAAAAGTTCTAAATATTTCTGTAAAATTATTCCTTCAGAACTGATTTTGTCTATACAAGGTATTAACAATGAAAATGTAACCATTCCCATCTATAGGAAAATGTTTAAAAGTTCCTTGTAAAATGTGTATGTACCTTTAACTGTAGGAAAAAATATTGAGAGCTCCCCAAATTTAGACTTTTAAAAATATTGAATATTTTTGCAGCACTATCTACTGGTTTCAGATCTAATCATTTAAAAAATGAGATTTAAAATGTGAACTACCCAATCGTGTAGATGGTGACATGTAGGGCAATTACAGAGGCTTGAAAACAGAATGTTTTTTCTGATTTTGAAAATGGCTCCATTTCTTTGATCAATTTTAAAAAGTCCCAGTGTTTTAACAGTACTTATTCCATTTGCTTAGCTAATTTTAATCTTCACTCATAACTTGTCAAATTTTAAAAATAGATAGTCTTTATTTTACAAAAACCAAAGGGGAAAATATTTATTTAGTGACAGCTTCTAATCATGTTTCTTGCTTGCTTTCATGTTAAATTTTGTGGTTCAGATGAGAAGACGAGATTCACAGCCTCACACAGCTTGTGCATGGCAGGTCCAGGATTCATTCAAGCCTGAACACCAAATCTTGGTTTCATCCTGTTGAATACCAGCATCTTCCTCACTATTCAAAATTACTGGGGCTTAATCAAACAAAAGAGGCACATTATGATGAATAGGAAAGACTGTGGGATCTGAAGTTAGAGGACCTGGCTTTGAGGCTTAGATCTTATCTCACTGCCACCAAGGCTGCCTGCAATTTTTTCTGAAAAAGAATGATTGTTCTTTGATCAAGGGCATATGAGTGGCTTTATTTAGACGTTGTAAAATACCATGCAAGTAATGCTATTACTATTAATGTTTTTATTGTTATTTTAAATAGAAATATAACTGAAATCTGAATTTTTCCCACAGAGTTGACACAATATGCTTTCCTTAAGGTTATAAGGGACCTCTTAATTATTAAAGTCTGTCTGTAGCTTCCTTTTTATCATCGATCTGATATATTTTTCTATGAAATTTGACCTTTCTTTATATCTTAAAAATCTTCTACAGTGGCTACTTGATGCCCCTTCTTTCCTAGTTCTCTGCCTGCACACCCACCACCCCTACCGTCTTTCTTACTGTGCCATCTTCACATCCCTGTGAAGGTTCCCTTTTGGAGCCTTGGTTGGTACTTCCAAGATTTTTTTTCCTGGCATCTCTTTATTGTAATCACACTCTGGTTGAGTACTTGGTCATTTTCTTTCAGTAGCATTAACTGACACTGCCAGCCAATGAATAAAACGTACACTTTCAGCTCTAACCTCTCATTTCAGTGTTAGACCAGTATTTTGAACGGACATTTCTGTGTCTCCAGTTTTATAGTGGCCAGGCTCCAGAAATTCAAAACCAAACAATTGAATTCCCTATCTTCTTCACTCAGTTTTTCTTTCCTATTTGTCTTCCCACATTAACAGCATAATGATCATCAATCAGTTTTCCAAGCTAGAAAAATAGTAGTCATTCTTAATTTCTCTCTTTTTTTCACTGCCTATATGTAGGGAACCTCCAAGTATTATTATTCCAGGTCTAATGTGGATTTGAAACATCCCCTCTCTTTCCAGTCCTGTTTCTGTTTGGGATGCCCATTGATTCTTGTTAGATCTCCCACTGTAGCCTCCTAAATGACTCTTTCCTTCCCAAGTCTCAGGCCACAAACAACATCATTAATTAGGTTTGTCTTCTTCAAATTAATTTTAATTAAATGTAATTTATTCCACCAATACATCACAATATCTAAAATCACCCCCTGCAAAACTTAGAATCATGATTCTTAAAGCATGAGATGCTATAGTCAGACAGACTTAGGTTTGACACCTGACACAACCATTTAACAAGTGTGTGAGGTTAAACAAGTTATTTATTTCTCTGAAGCACTGAAGCCCATTTGAAAATGGAATCATAAACAAATGTGATAATTATAGAAAATATATGCACAACACCTACCAGTGTTGAAAAAACAGGAGGTTCTCAATAAATAGTAATTAAGTTTCATTCTAATATATCCTCTCCCAATTAACCCATCAATCTAAGCATTAATAAAACTTAAATTTCAGCATTTTTTAATATACCTAGTCCTTTCATATCAATATGTTTATGCTATTTCCTCTGCTTGGAATATCCTTTTCTACTCTGATTACTAAATGAATTCCTCTTCATCTACAGAGATTAGATATCACATTTTTGTGAATCTTTCTGTGACATATTTAGGCAGCACTTATTTTGGTCTTATAATTCTTTGTCACTTAGGTAAGGAGATACTCTGCCTCATTTCCTTGGCACCTAGATCATTTATGTATTCAGTAAATATGTGCTGAATGAATGAAGCATAATCATTTCAGAAATGCCTACATTATGGACTTTTGTCCAAATTTAAATATAAATTTCTTTTTTTCTTTCAGTCTTTTCCCCAAATCTAGCTTTGTTTAACCTCTATTTTTCTGTTGTTTCAAGAATTTCTCCCCAAACCTTTTACCACATGAAAAATTCCAGAAAAATGTTGTCACAAGTAAAGAGTTTTTATTTGTTTTCCTGTCTGTGTTATTTTTATACCATAAATGGATATTTGAATGACAGCAAAAAAGTGGGTAATACATCAAATGTAATAGACAAAAGTAATTATTTATTACATAGGGATGAAGTTTTATGGTAGAAAGAACACAGGCTTTAAAGACAACCTGCCCAGTCCTTTTCTCTTAATAGATTTCTGATTCTCAGTAAATGTATTTAAACTTCCTTTATTTCAGTTACTTGAGTAGGATTTATAATATGTATGCCTAAGGTTAAGGTGAAAATTAAATGTAAATAAATATAAAGAGTTAATAGAGTAGGCATTCAATAATTATCAAGTTTAGTTCATACCCTCAGCTCTTTCACTGAAATGTACACAATTTCTTTAGATTTATAAGAAACTTGAAAAATTCAAACAGGCAAAAGATAAGAAGAGAAAATTTACAGAAGATGCATTAGTAATATTCATAATCTATAAAAACTAAAAATGTAAATTAAAGTACCCTTGAAAGAGCATTCTGTAGTCATTAAAGTAGCAATATTCTTTCTTTCTTTCTTTCTTTCTTTTTTTTTTTTTTTTTTTTTTGGGACAGAGTCTCACTCAGTTGCCCGGGCTAGAATGCTGTGGCATCAGCCTAGCTCACAGCAACCTCAAACTCCTGGGCTTCAGCAATCTTCCTGCCTCAGCCTCCCAAATAGGTGGGACTACAGGCATGTACCACCACACCCAGCTAATTTTTTTTTTCTGTTTTTAATTGACAGGCTATTTTTTTCTATTTTTAGTAGAGACGGGGTCCTGCTCTTGGTGAGGCTTGTCTCGAACTCCTTACCTCAAACAATCCTCCCATCTTGGCCTCCCAGAGTGCTAGAATTACAGGTGTGAACCACCGTGCCCGGCCCAAAGTAGCAATTTTCTTAATACAACTAATTTTAGAATGGTTTTGGTGAAACTGGTACACTAGATAGGTATTATAAATTTATATAACCCTTCCATGAAATTCAATATATTTATATGTAACAAGACCTAAAAGACTAGGACCTTTAGCTTGATATATTTCTACCACTTTATTCTCATCAAATATTTCAATAAAAATAGAAACCTATAAACATTAAGTTATTCATTGTGCTATTATCCACAGTTGGAAAAATTTAATGGACATCTGTAGAATGTCCAATGTTAGAATAATTTAATAAGTAATAATTTCATGAATTAACATATAAGAATATTATTTGATCATTGAATGTAAAACATAAATACTGTATAGTTCAGCATTGTTCAAATAACATATGTGAGCTACATATGTTATTTATAAATTTAATAAATAATATATACATTTAAAATTTGTACATTTTTAGTAGCCAGGTTATGAAATGGAGACAAGAGAGGTAAAATTAATTTTAGTAATATATTTTATTTAATCAATATATTGAGGATATTATTTCAATGTATAATCAATATAAATAAATTACATCAATGAGAGTCTTTTTTTTTTTATTCTTTGATTTGTTCTAAGTTTTTGAAATCTGGGCATATTTAATAGTTACAGCAAACACTCTTCCGATCTCAATAGCCACGTGTGACAAGGCAGATTATAGACAAGTATCCATGAAAAATAGAAATATTCTCAACATATACATTATTATTTCAATTGTTTAAAAGAAGTATTAATTTATGCTTTAGTATGCAAAAGTGTAAAAAGAATTAAGAGAGTGAGATTATGGATCTTTTGATTAAAGTTTAGATATTTTCATGCTTTTACTGTTTTTTTTTCAATAAAAATGTCTTACACCATTGAATAAGTACCTGCTTTCTAAACTACAGCCACTCTGCCTATATGTTTTTATAAAAATGATGGTGAGCTTCAATTTGTATTATGTTCACATTTTGACACTGTTTCTATGGAATTAATAAGTCTTTTCAATTTGGAGCTGTTTGGTATGCAAAATAGGCTGAACAGTTTCAGAAGGAGTAACAAATAAATGACCTTTCCAGATTAAATCAGTCTGACAGCCTACTATTTTTTACAATTCCAACAATCTATATTTGGTTGATCCTATGAATTAGTAAAGTAAGAAAATGTATTCAGAATATGTATCCAAAAAGTATATAGCACTGTACATTGCACGTAGCAGACACAAAATGGAGAATCATTGAATGTAATTGATTTGAAGCTTCTATAAATTAAACTGGAGATGGATTTGTTAAAACAACTTTCTTGGTAGGATTTACTTTTTCTTCACCTATTTTATTATGATGCTTCATAATGAAGGAAAGCCAGAAACATAGCTAAAACAAGTATTAGAACATCTGACAGCTCTGGAGATAAAACAGAGAGGTCTTTAATAAAGCCAAATATGAACCCTTCTACCTAAGTGAAATACACCAAGATTTGTGGCTTTCATATGTTTGTAGTCCTGCTATTTATTAATGATCTTTTGAAGTATTGATTTGAACAGCAATGTAATTCTTATTTTGTTATAATTATATTTCCACATAATTTAATTTGTTTTCTAAACCAAATTTCAAGCTGCTTATGTGCAGGGCTGTTTATTATTTCTCACAACCACAAATAAACTTGAATGTTGCTATGCCTAATGAATTATTTCAAATATGTTAATATGATTTGATTTATAAACACTAAAGTAAATATAGGTAGAATTGTTTTAAAAAATATAACCACATAAATTAAATTTATGTTAGATTCATAATTAAAATGATATAACTTTCTTTAGTACTTTTAAATACAATTAAGCTATGGTTAATAATAATTATGCATTTAATTAAAGAGGACAAAAGTGAAAAGAGTGAAAAGGTAGACATGATGCAAAAGTGTATTTGAAAATGTTGACAAAATTAAATACAAGTATTTATTTATATCTCGTTACAATTCTCCATGCAGAAAAAATGTGTTTTATCACAGCAACTGATTTTCTTTTTTTTTAAATTAATTTTGTTTACTTCAGTATATTATGGGGGTACAAATGTTTAGGTTAGGTATATTGCCCTTGCCCCACCTGAGTCAGAACTTCAAGCGTGTCCATCCCCCAGATGGTGCCCACTACACCCATTAGGTGTGAATATACCCATCCCCTTCTCCCCCCTCCCATCTGCCCAACACCCAATGAATGTTATTACTATATGTGCACTGAAGTGTTGATCAATTAATACTAATTTGATGGTCTGCACTAGAATGTTTACAGTAGCACAATTCACAACTGCAAAAATGTGGAAACAGCCCAAGTGCCCATTAATACATGAGTGGATTAATAAAATGTGGTATGTGTATACCATGGAGTTCTACTTAGCCACAAAAAACAATGGTGATCTAGCACCTCTTGTATTATCCTGGATAGAGCTGGAACCCATTATACTAAGTGAAGTATAGTAGGAATGGAAAAACAAGCAACTGATTTTCAAATGAGCCATGACTTCAGATCAAATCCAACCAATTACTGGTGATATGTTATTTCCCTCACATTGGCCTACTGTAATGATTCAGGCTTTTTCTTGTCAGTTTCAGTTTTTATTACAGTTTTCCTGCACTCGCCTACTCTTCACCACAACTATGTTATGTCGTAGTTCAAAAGAATAGTCACAACCGAGTTTATCTAATCTAAAGCAGATTTAGACTGTAAATAAGAGGCTGCTACAATTTGTAAACACTACCTAGTTCCAGAAATACAGCCTTCCTTTGTAAACCCTCACAGCTATGGCTGTATGGTCTATCATCATCTATAGTGTGTTAAAGCCAGAATGTGATTACACAGATTTTATAAAATGGGAACTGCTGACAACCCAACCCACTAGTTCTTTCCTGGTGAAAACATTCCTATGATACATTTATAGCCATAATTTATACTGTTATGTATCCAGTAATTAATTTCTTAATGACTCTCTAAATATTTATGGTGTTTGTTTCATATGATGTAATCTTTAGTTTTCCTGAGAGCTATCCTAATTTAGGCAATTATTTAAATAGAATCACTTCATTATGCTTGCTATCAGTTGTCTTGGGAACAATGTGATAACACTAGTAAGATATTTTCCTGTAAAAATAAAAAAAGAAAATATATTTTCTTCTAGAAATAAAAAAAATAAAATATTAAATGATCATATTTGGAGGACAACATAAACAGGTTAATTGATTATGGCTAATATATGGGCACACTAGGTGATAGAAAGAGAATACATAGATAGCTATTTCTATACCGGTGAATTTCATTATTGTGAATCTACTGAGTTTCTATTCAATTGTTTTAACTGTTGAAACAGATTTTCAGGTTAGAATTTATCAAACATTACATGTATTGCCATAGTAGCAGCATTTTAAAAGAAGTCCCTAGGTTCCCTATGGCAATGAAGTGTCTATTCTAATAGAGCCCTTAATGTAAAGTTTTACTTAGTGCATGACCTGAATGACTTTGGGAAGTTTCCCTGTCTGGATTGTATTAATGATGTTTCAATTCTCCTTTCTGAAAATCAGCAGTGATATGCCTTAATATCACAATTTAAAAGGTAATTCTTTAGAGAAAATAATAAGAGAGTAGAAAATGTACCATTTTTACTGGTTCTGAATTATGTGGCTCCAGATTTTTACCTTCACAGAGTTCTCTCCTTTAGTTGAGAATATGATTCCAGTATCTGGTTCTGGTCTGATGTGGTAGCTTTGTACTTTGATTTCCCCAGAACTGTGATCTGTAAATTCTGAGAGGTTACTGAAGCATCCTGATTATGTCCACTGCTCAAGACACAGAGTAATTTTTAAAAACATATAATTTATAAGCTTAAAAAATTCAAAATATATGTATCTCCCAGGGCTTCATGGTAGGTCATACCTTCCTTTTTTAAAAACTTTATCCCCCTAGGTGGCCTATTCAGTTCCATAATGTTTAATATCAATACAGTGAATACTCTTCAGCCTTTTTCTCTCTTCATGGCTTTAAATTTATATATCCAAGCGCTTACATGATATCTCTGTTGAGTCTCAAAACATAATTATCTTCTCATCTTCATGTTATCCTCCCATACGCCTCCTCCAGTCTTCTTCCTATTAATAAGCAGCATCATATCCACTCTGTTGTTAAATCTGATTTAAGAATTATCATTTATTCTCTTTCTCACAGCTCCCACACCTTATCCGTCGGCAAATCCTGTTGTTTCATTTCAAAATACAACTAATTTGCACTGCTACTACCCTAGTCCAAGAAATCTTCACTCATCTGGGCTAATGCAGTGGTCTATTGAATGGTTTGCCTATTTCTACTTTTGCTCCCTAATTAGCCATTCTCCACACAGCAGCAAGTGTGATCTTTTAAAATTCATGACATCCTTCTGCTCAAAACCTCTTCATTGCATTTCGAATAAAATCCAAGCTCCATACAAGGCTGTCCATGATATGGTCACTGACTCCCTCTCCAGCCTTATTGCTTATTTCTTTTTCCTTCCTCATTGATTTTGCTCAAACCACACTAGGATGCTCTAAGTTCCTGGAAAACACAAACTTATTATTTTTCCCACCCTCAAAGTTCTGTATCTGCCTTTTCTTTTGTAGCTTTCTGTCTTTTGATCTTCACGTGTCTGGCTCCCTCTTTTCATTCAAGTCTCAGACCAAATGACATCTTATCAGAGAGAACTACCCTGACAATCAATCTAAAGAACTACTTCAGTTCACTCTATTTTGTGTGCTGTATTATATGATCTTTTGGGCATAGTACTTACTCATCACTACCTGAATTTATCTTATTTGTATATTATTTTCCTCCCCTCTAAAATATAAATGCCATTTTGAACAGTGACTTTTTCTGCCCTCTTTATTCATCACTCTATCCTTGACCCCTATTAGAATAGTAGGAACATAGTAAGTATTTATGCTGGCAAGGGAGGACATATAAATCATAAGATGGAGAGAAAGAGAGAGAAAGAGAGAGAGATTAAGTATAATATAATACTGAAGTGATTGACTTCTAATCCAAATTCCTCCTAAAGTGGGTTTGGATAAATGCTAGTCTATAGAATTTTTGGACACAAAGAGATTCTTTGTGCAAATGAGTGTGGAAGATTACATTAGAAATTTATAAAGTTCATTAATCTATTAAATATTCTATAAGTTTTTACAGTAAAAACCCCTATTTAATGATAAGAATCCTAAAGTTAGTTGGCCCTAGAAAAAATTTCTCCCTTCTAGCATATATTAAAACCTTTGGGAAAAACAAGCATCTCATGTACTCACCATCAAATTGGTATTAACTGATCAGCACTTAAGTGCACATATAGTAATAACATTCATCAGGTGTCAGGCAAATGGGAGAGGGGAGGAGGGGATGCGTATATAGACATCTAATTGGTGTGGTGTGCACCTTCTGGCAGATTGGCACCTTGAAACTCTGACTCTGGTGGGACAAAGGCAATTGCTTTTGAATATTTTAAATTACTGAATAGAACTCCATGGTATACACAAACTGGTATTAACTGATCAACACTTAAGTGCACATATAGTAATAACATTCATCCAGTGTCAGGCAGATGAAGGCGGGAGAAGGGGATGGGTATAAACACACCTAATGGGTGCAGTGCGCACCTTCTGGTGGCTTGGAACACTTGAAGCTCTGACTGACTCTGGTTGCCCCACCAGAGTCAGAGCTTCATCCCCCAAATGGTGCACATGGCATCCATTAGGTGTGAATATACCCATCCCCTCTTCCCCGCTTCCACCTACCCAACACCCAGTGAATGTTACTACTGTAAGTGGAGTTAAGTGTTGATCAGTTAATACCAATTTGATGCTGAGTACATGTGGTGCTTGTTTTTCCATTATTGTGATACTTACCAAGAGAGTTGATATAGCATGAAAAGAAAGAAAAATAGGAACTGAGTCCTCTAAAATCTGAATGTGAAAGCCAGCAATTTGGGCAATGGAAATAGAGACTCTGTGTCTGCTATAAGAAACTCACTCTTGCATCGGTCACAGAAGACAAAGCGGACCCATGGTCTCTGGCATATTGCTGAATGAAAGGGAGAGAATACCTGATAGAGGTGCCCAGGCAAAGAAGAGAGGGTCCTGGCCAGATGATAAATTATGAAGGGTGATAGAAAATCTGTGTTATCTTTCATCTCTATATGGGACAAGACCACTAAGAAACAAGTCTGGCTCCTCTGTGGACAGCAGGGAACTTAGTAGTTTGAAGGAGTACTGATATAGTCAGTGGATATCTACATTTTCATGGACTATAATCAGTCTGGAAATCTTAATATATCACAGGGAAGTCAGAGGAAGGCAGAGAAAGGGAAACAGAAAAGAGCTCGGAAGGGAAGTCCTCCAAGCAATATTGACTTAAAGTTTGTAAAAAGGTTCACAAAATGGAATATTATTCAGTGATAAAAAACGGGTATATTCACACCTAATGAGTACAGTGCACACCGTCTAGGGGATGGATACACTTGAAACTCTAACTCAGGTGGGGCAAAGGCAATATATGTAACCTAAACATTTGTACCCCCATAATATGCTGAAATAAAAAAAGTTAAAACATTAAAAAACAAAAACCTTTGGAAATGCTGGTTGGTCTAAGTCCACACGGTATCCCACTTAGAAAAGAATTAAGGTAAATGATATTTTGGACTAGATGATTCTAAAAACGAAAAAAAAAAAATTAAGGTAACAAGAGGGAAACATAAATCATAATCTTTCCTCAAAGATGTTTAATAAAGCTTCAGTGAATAAGATGGATATATTTATTTTTCAGAATTTGGGGGGAAATTAGAAGCAACTACATTAAGAGAAAAAAATACTAAAGACAAAATTTGGTACATAGCAGATAAAGTAACCACAACTAATAATCCATATTACAATAGCAAAAATAAAAAAGAGAAAATGGATACTTTACAGTAGTTCCAAATTTAGAAAAATAATATTGGGACACTATGAACAGAAAATAATGCACTTGCAAAAAACCGATAATTATAGAACTTGTTGGTTAGTCTATAAAAGACTGGGGATAACATAAACATGAATACCTGCATTATAGTTAGGAACAGTGATGCAAACCCAGAAGTTCAAAGTTAAATTAAGGGAGAAATTAGGGAGATTAAATGGGGAGTAATAAGTGCATGAATTTTTTACTTAACTACAATGTGAAGGGATGATATTTAAAAGCTGCTTTTCAAAAATTCTGATTTTCCACTACATAAAATTTTACCAATATGGCTATAGTGCTTTGAACTTTTATCATTTATTTATACTTTGCCTTAAAGCTTACATTAAAAGCAAACTTGTATGTTAAAGAACTTTGCAATAGATAGAGAATGAATTATAACTCCCAAATGAAAAAAAAATGTATACTGGATTCCCAGGTTTTTATATATCTATCCACAGAATCGCTGTTGTAATTTTAAACCTCATTCTTGGAAGCACTGCCGGTATCAGATCAATGTAGAAAGCCAAAGAGTACCTTTGGAAATGACATGACAGTATTTGACGAAACTATCAGTGTATGTCAAGGACACCGAAAATCAGGGTAACCTGGCCGGTAGGTAACTTTACTTAACCGTATAGTCATTACTGGTTTCCCCACTGAAAACCTATTGGTTGTTTATGTGGCAAAATGGAGCCCAGGATTTAGATTGAGTAACTCTCTGTTTTAATGTCAGTAGTAGTAGGTGGTTGAGGATTGTACCAACCACAGAGTTTTTCAAGAAAACTATTAAAAAAAAAAAAAAGAAACATTTAACAGGTTATATTATAACTCACTTAGAAACAGAAATAGGAGAATATAAATTTAAGAAATATTTTTGGCTTCAGATTTTTAATATTAAGAATGATGTTTATATTCTGGACTATTTTATATATTTCTTCCTTTCTAGTACCTATTGGCCTGATCTTAGTGTTTACTGAAGAACTTTTCAATTTTAAATGTTAATTCTGCAAGACCATGAATACTACAACTATTGTTTTAAATAATTTCCTCCATGTGTTCACAATTCGTGAGTCTCTGTTCTCTCAGTCTGCATGCTGGTCTCATGGTCAATGTGGCTGTTTGGAAAAAAAATTTGCTTTCATATTTCTTAGAATCCCAAATTTTTCAAAGTTTCCCAAGTGCCTGGAAATGCAGCATATGTTCTTAAATTTAAAAGAGTTGATAATATATATAAATAATCTTTTTCTTGATGTACAATATTATCTTTTTAATGGATAATGCTCAGTGGACTACATTATATTTTAAAGTGAGAAAATCTGCTATTTTGAAAGTGCTAGAATTTTTCTATTTCATCATTGGAGGAAAAGTTTGATACTAAAGATATTACTTCAAAATTATAAACATATTATATTATAAACATATTATAAAAATACCATATCAGTATACTAATTATAGATTTGTAAGGCTCAGATACAATCAAATAGCTTCATTTATCCCATCCCTACATAGGGCAATGATCATTAAATTTGACCTGTGTTTGGGTCCTGCTTCATCTAGGTAGAGTGTACTTGGTCAAGTCACTTATCTTAAATTTAGTTCTTTGATAAATAATCTGAGTCTAATAACACGTATCTATGACATAGTGCTGTTATTACATAAACATACATACAAATCTGAATTAACTATGAAGTTAACAGGCAGAATTCAGAATCAATATGCCACCAGTTAGCAAAGATAATTCTTACTTTTTAAAATCTATAGTTGTATACCCCAAAATTTCTAAATAGACATCTTTTAGAAATAGAAGAAGAGACAGAAAGCATAGATTTGGAAAGTGAACATATTTAATTCAAGTAAAATAAATTACTGGGCATCTTTAGTCTATTTCCTAAGTTGAAATCACTGAAAAGTCTTTGGGTAATTACAAATAAATTGGTGTTTTATATTGGAATTTAATCCCCAAAATTATGTTATAAATTGCAGTTATATCAGTTACAGAATATGACAAAGAAATTAAATTTCACAGTTATTGTAATAACATTGATATGAAACAAATTTCAACTTAAACATACAAAATAGTTTTGATATGCAGTACATTTTATGACATTTGAGTTAATGATAATCTAGTATAAAACTAGATTATTAAATAATCCATAAATTTTCTAAATAACTACACAAATGTATTTTTAACAGATTAAATTATCAGCATTGTTGTGGGCAAACTTCCAAATCTAGGATGTAAAACAAAGTAAAAAACACACACATCTGGCCAAAAAAATTACGTGAATCCTTTAATCATCAGCAGTTCAGTGCATTTTTAACTTTGTGTCAATTTTGCATTTGTGTGTGTGTTTGCATATCCACAAGAAACACAGTACATGCTAAAATATAAATATTTTTAAATCATCTGTATATAGATTGTTCATTCTTCCATCCAACAACTGAGGAAACAAAGATTTTCCTGAGTATCGATTTGCAACGACCATGTGTCCATTTTCTATGGAAAAAAACAAAACGTTAACTTTCTGTGTCTCAAAGTCCAGAAGGCAAGGAAGACTTAAAAATACTGATTAAAATCTAGTATAGTAGGAGCTATTACACACATACACATACACACATACAAATACACACCATATATACTGTGGGACAAAGAAAAGTATAATTTCAACTTTGCAACATGGAAGTTTTAGAGAAGAAAAAATAGTACTTGAAATAGGTTTTGAAATCTAACAAGAGGATTTTTAAGCACTTAAGACAATTGTTTACTCCAGTAGGAGGAAAATATCAGGTGCCAAGGCAAAGAGGAGGAGCACATGGCCTAAGATGGGTGAGACAGGAAAAGCTATGTGGTTGAAGACAAAGGCAGAAACTACATCATGAAATACTTTACAATTTTGTCTAATAAGTTTGGAGTTTATACCATAGTTAGTAAAGCACCCCTTACTGAGGAAATGAGTGCATTTGGGTAACAATATCTGATCTTCCTTTTTGCAAATTCATGACAGCAGTAGATCTAATGAATTGAGGATGAGTACAGTAGAGGCAGGGAGGTGAACTAGGAGGTTACCACAGACTTCTATTATACAAAACATGATGAAGACTTAAACTAAATCAGTGAAGTAAAGATGAAGAAGAAAATATGGTGAAAAAATGGTAAGATACGGTAATCTATCACATGCAAAGTCAGGACAGGAAAGGAGAAGGAAGGTCCACAGATGGCTCTATTATTTCAGGTTTGAATGGGTAGTTTTTTTAAAAAAGTAACTGAAATTTAGAAAAACCTTTCACAACATAGTTAAATATCATTGTGGGACATTTAGATTGGTTTACAAGGTTGTTAAATAAAGTCTAAAATATTTTTATAATTTAATTGATGATGGGTATCAAAGACAGAAAGTATGCAAAGCTTCACTTTAATGGATATCTATGTATGTGTATGTATAGAAGTTGTAGTATATAGCTTGGTATATTAGGTTGGTAAAATATTACAAATTGAATGTAATATTAATTTTGTGCATATATATCCAATTCCAACTATGTTTACACTCATACATTTAATTCTTTACCATCACTAAGTGACCCACAGATATTTATATGAATATTTTTATCTCCCTAAAAGCATATCATTGTAATCTTCAAGGTTGAAATTTTAATTAGAAAATCACATTCAATAATCCTTAGATATTTCACCATAAGAGTTAACTTTTAAAAGTTTTTCTTAGAGTACATGAATTAGATGAAAGTATAACTACTTTAGGGATCAATCTAACTTTCTATTTAAAACAACTGTTGACACTAATTTAAACCACACATCATTTAACTGGTTGCAAAGTTCTTTGGAAAATAGAACTAATCCATGAACAGTTGTCCCTATACTTTTTGTATATACACAAGAAAACTTGGTATTGAAAAAGAATGAAATTAATTTAGAGGAGTCATTTAATCTAAATGAAAAGTCACATTTCAAAGACATGAAACTTGCTTTTCATAACTATATGAATTAAATCAAGATCTATTGACAGGATTACTTTTGAAGTATTAATAGTTTTACTATATGCTGTTGCTTCTTCTGAAGTTTTATGACCTGGGGTTTATGTGGTCTGTAATATTCCTATGGCCCCATATATGGTGGGAAAGAAATGTCAACAAATATTTTGTACAGGTCTTATGTTCATCATCATGAATCATTATCACTGTATTTTTATTAAACTCCTATTTCTTGGTTGAAGTTTTTTGGTTCATTGCAACTAAAAAGAGTTTATTGTAAGATGAAAGTGCAAGCAATCAATGAAATAATTAGTTGTAAATATTCAGCATAAAATAGATGACAAAAACCACTAGAGAAAGGGTGCTAGGGTTGCATACATACTATGGCATGACTCTTTAGCCTCTATTACCTACATATATTTCGTATACACATACTTTCCTACATTTTATATGGCCCCTACTAAGTGGAGCCTTAGCAATTTGAAACTCCCAGATGATGAGACAGGCCAAGGCACACTTGGCTTGGACACCAAGTGGCCAGCAAGGGCACTAGTGTCAAATACTTCTATCATCATTACTTGAGACTAACAGGAGGTAGCTGTCTGTGCTGCTTGTGTCTGAGAGCACTTTGTTTTTATCAAGTGTGCAATGTGGTGAGTAGTTACCTTGTGTCTGGAAAGGGTAAAGAAAAGAGAGAAGTGCTAAAACTAGTCTCCCCCCCCCCAGATTAATCACATGTTAAAGTGAATATTCTAGATACTTAATTTGTGCTTACATACAAGTAGATGGCACCACTGCAGAACCTGGAGACAAAAAAAAAAAAATGAAAGTTTACCAAATCCTGATTATTTTAATACAATTATAAATAATAAGACTTTCTAAAAATGAAAAATATTTTGGACAAATACAGGTGAGATTATAGTACCTCTAATTCCTAGGCTCACTCAAGCGATCCTCCTGCCTCAGCTTCCTGAGTAGCCACTAGCTGGGACCACAGGCATGCATATGCCTGGCTAAATATGCTATTTTCTAATGTCTAAAACTGTGCTGTCCATTACAGTGGCCACTAAACACATGGATTAGTTGAGCAATTGAAATATGACTAGTCAGAATTGAGATGTACTATAAGTATAAAATACACATCATATTTGGAAGACTTGGTACAAGAAAAATAATGTAAAATATTCCAACTTTTTTTAGTAATTATAAGTTTATATGACATCTTAGATATATCATATTCAATAAAATATATTATTGAAGTTAATTTTACTTTTTTCAATATAGCTACTAGAAAATTTAAAATTACATATAAAACGTTCGAATTATATTTTCATTATATTGTAGTAGTCTAGGATGTATATGAGTTTAAATCTCTTTGTGTTATAGAGAAATTGTTTTCCTAGAAAAAATAATTAAAATTCCTGAAAGTTGCAAGGCAAGTTAATTAAAATGCTCAATTTTTAAAACTACTATAGCTGTACTTTGCTCTATTTTAATCCATATTCATACAAACTATTTACTGCTGCTTTTCTCCACTTCACAGCAACAAACCAGCAGGACTTTCTGTGAAATCACTGACCACCATATACTCCTTCAGCCTCCATTAACTCCTAACTCTCAGCACCTGACAGCCAAAGTGAAACATAAGGAACCACAGGTACTCGCTCTCTTAGCCCTGCTGAACTGTCTCACAAAGACAGACTCTCATGGTAAGTGCACGAATAAGTGGAAATATTTTAGAAGAGAGAGAAAACAAGGTAATTGGGAGAGTCTGGCATTTTCTTTCAACAGAAGTCAGATTCTAATGCGTGGAGGGTGGTGAGGAAATAAGAGAAAACGTTGATGATAAAGAGGAATCCAGGGGGACCTGTGGGAAAGAAAGAGTCAGCCAGAAAAGGAAGTTTGAGATTTGAGAAGAGACCTGTGTATGAGTCTGAGAGAAGAGCCGGAGAGAGGTAATTAGAAAAGAAAATCTGGGAGGTTTTGAGCAGAGGTCTATTGAGAGGGAGATGGAGAAAGGAAACTAGTATTTAGAAAGACTCTACTCTGTGCCAACTACCTGCGTATAATAGACTATTCAAATACATGTTATAATATTCATTTTTGTAGTAAAAAAATTTAGGTTCAGAGAAATGAAATATTTGCCCAAGGACACACAACTATTAGGTAACAAAGGCAAATTTAGTATCCATTGATTAGTAGGGGAATATCCTTTTAGAGTGTTATAGCTAAAGTGTGAATCTGCAAGGGTGGAATATTGTCAAGTGACTTGGGGTAACCTGAGAAAATTTAAGTAATTTCAATGAAAGTCAATGTGTGATCTGGGTTGGGGAAAGAAGGAGGGAGGCTTAGGGAAGTGTGTGTACTTGGAACCATTCCCGGCAGCTGGGAAAACACGATCACATTGAAAGGCCTCAGAAGAAACAGAATAATGGTTGGCCTTGTAAGTAGTAAAAGTTTTGAACTGACTAGCTCCCTAGTATCCCACTATATTTCTAGTAAGCATAGGCCTTTTGGGTTTTTATATACACGACCACAAGAAATGTAAGCATATTTAAACTTTAACTTCTCACAGATCTGATGGAAACATAATTAAAAGACTTTGGTGCAAGTTTGAATACATTTATCTATAAAAATGAGGGTATTAATGGACTACTCCAGCACATAATTACGCTATTTAGAGGTACCACGACATCAGAATTCCCAACTCTGTACTTCTCAATTATGCTATTCTCCTTAGAAATCGTTTCATCTTCATTTCACCCAGAGCCTTCAAGGACTCAACACCTTTTCTTCAGATATTCTCATTCCTCTTGCCTCAGTAGACTCTTCCAACAACGGCTGTGTGATAAATTGTTTTATAGATGTCCTTGCCCAGCACTCTATTGTACTTAATCACTTAACCATCCAATCTATAAGTAGATGACAGAGTAGCTGCTGGGAGTGGGGGGTGGGAGTAGAGGGAGAAGAAGAAAATTTTATACTCTAACAGACTTGGTTCATCATAAATTTACAAAGTCCAAATACAACTTTTATTCTTGCTGCTGTTTGGCAGGATTTTTTCATTAACTGCTCTGGGTCTTCTGTATTCTGATTTCTCATTATGCTTCCTTCTTCTAGCTGTTAATCTTGCCTCTCATTTAGCCAAAATCAAGACACTTGGCCCATGCTTTCCCATTTAATCTTCTCATTTCAGTGGATCACTGTCTCTACATACAGACCTTTTTGTCCTTTCTTGATGTCTGTGGAAAAGAAAGCACTTAAATCCCTTTTTGTTTTCTTAAAAAAAATTGTCATTATTTATTTTTCTTCTATTATCTTTAATTTGTCTTTTTTCAATTGGCTCCTTTTTACAAGCCTGATAATGGTTAATATTTTTTTTAAGTTTTGGTAAATCAATAGGATAAATAACATATTATTGATCTTTAAATTGGCCTTTTTCTTGAATTATGTGATTGAATATTTAAATGATTAGCAGTCATTTCATTTCTTACCCAATGAATTCTCTTTTGAAATTTCGTGCTCCTTTTTTATTTATAAATTAGTATAAAATTTGCAATGATTTTTACCTTGTTTGTGAAGTAATATTAAACATTTGTGTATAATATTTGTGACAAAACACTTTTCAGTCTGTTTCCTCTTAGTTACATCTAAGAAATAGTAGATATTTAAAAAGTCTAATTTTGTGCATCACATTAGTCATCATTTCCCTTTACAATATCTTTAAATGCTTAATACTTAGAATGCCATTTGCTTTCTGTATTTCAGATTAAGATATACAGTCATGCACTGCTTAATGCTAGGGATACTTTTCTGAGAAATGCATCCTTAGGTGATTTTATTGTTGTTGGAACATCACAGAGTATATTTACACAAACTTAGATGGTATAGCCCAGAGATGGGGAACTTAATGCAGCCTTCCAACATGAAAAGGTTCCCCACCCCTGGCCATACCTTCATGCTGGAAGAACACATTAATTTAGCGGTAATCAAATAAGTCTGCATTCAAGAAACTTCAATTAGATATACTTAAAAATGTACATAATTTTGTAAAAATCTAACCACTATGTACTTAAAATTTCAAGAAATGAAAACTATTTGTTCAAGTTAACTAACCTTTTAATGACTTTGTTGTGTCTGCTTTTGTTGAAAAGCATTTGAATATTTGGTTGCAGCATGCACATCTGCAGTTTCAGTTGGTCCTCTGAGTGGGTAACAGTCATTTGTGACCTTACGAGTGCCTTGATTTGGGTTAGGTAGGAGAATGTAGATTTGCAACAATAAGTGGTTGAAAAACAAGGGAGCATTTTTCAGGCACATTGTCCAAAGGTGTGAGTATTCTGCATTTTTCCATATTTAAATCGGATCTCTCTTAGCATCAAACAATGACTTTAAAATGTCATCTACTGAGAACTCAATCACTTCCATCTGTAGTTCTTTAGGTGCCTTGGTGATATCAACTAGGTTAGGGACTGAAATGCTAAGTTGAGTGTGATGTCATGATTCCAAAGTCAGTGAACCTTTCGTTGTATTCTCTGATTAATAGGTCTATAACAGCTGTGTATTCTTCAAATGATTCACATATATCATCCTGCTCATCAATAACCTTTGCTAACTGGGGAAAATGTTCATCTGAACTTTCCTTTGGAAGAAGAAGTGTTTTGAAAAAAGACAGCTCTTTTCAAAATGCTTAGATTTTTTGTCACATATCATGTATAGACTTAGTTTTACCTTGCAGAGAAATATTCAAGTCATTTTGATTTGACATGATATCACACAGAAATGCTGCATTTCCTATAGAAATCTTCTTTCAATAATTCACATTGCTGCTTCTGTTCTTCATAAAATTTAACTATCTGTTCTTGCAGAGATAAAATTTTGGCTATCATCTGTCCCTGTGATAACCAACACACTTTAGAATGACATGGTAAATCCATGCTGCATTGTTCAACTTTAGCATGTTATGAAACTGACCATGCCATGTTACATTGGCAGGAATATAGTTAAGAATTCTTATAACTTGTTGCAAAGTGTCACTTAAAATAGTAGATTTAGCACAGAGATTTTGGTGATGCAAGATACAATGAAAAGAAATGAGAACATCTGGATCTGTTAATACTTTTTGAACCTGTGCAATAGACACACATGT
>CM052436.1:79684931-79704136 GCA_028533085.1 Varecia variegata | reverse complement strand
CTTGAAAGAATTGTCTTTGCTTTTGGTTTTCATCTTTTAATTTTTGCAATACGACCTTATGCACCTGTCCCTCTAATTTAAAATGTTTGCGGTCCTTATGAGTGTTATAATGCTGATGAGCATTGAATTTCCTTAGTGTTGGTATTAGAGTATCACAAAGCAAAAATCATCTTATCTTTAGCAGAAACAAGATAATATTGCAATTCTCAATCCTCATTAAAAAATCTGTTTTCTTCCTTCAGCGTTCTCTTGGTCTTCTTTGACATCATGGGCTGTTAAGCAGACAGAATTTAAAAATACTGTCAAGCTGTGCAACTATTCACAAATTCTACTTCAAAAAGAAACACAGTGCACCATTGTCAAAAAATGATAACAGACTGGTGTACTCGAACCCCATAAACTCTCATGAATCAGACTCATGCCGTAGTGGTGCCACTCAGGCAGGGGAAGTTAGAACTGAGTGTAACAGCCATCAGTTTAGCCCTTATAGCTTACTAATGTTTTAATTGTGTCAGTCAGTATGGGAGGGTTATTTCATTGAAACTTATTTTATTCTTTGGCATTTTAAATACCTTCTTTTTAAAAACAGAATATAAATATAAAAGAACAAAAATGTATTAATAAAATAAAAGGATTTGTTCTGTAAAATTTGGAGTCAGCCAAAAGGTCACACATAAGGACCTAGAAGGCCAGGTGTCCTTTTTTTAAATTTCAAAATATTATGGGGGTACAAATGTTTATGTTATGTATATTGCCTTTTCCCTGTTCGAGTCAGAGTTACAAGCATGCCCATCCCCCAGACAGTGCACACCATACCCTTTAGCTGCGAATTTACCCATCCCCTCCTCCCCTTCCCACCTGCCTGATACCTAATGAATGTTACTTTCATATGTATACATAAGTCTTGATCAATTAATGCCAATTTGATGGTGAATACAAGAATGTAAAAAAAAATACCACATGTACTAACATGTGTCCTTAAGGCCACAGGTTCCCCACCTTTGCTATAGCCTAGTACACACCTAGGCTATATGGTATGACCTATTGCTCCTAGGCTACAAACCTGTGTAGCATGTTACACACTGAATACTGTAGGCAATTGTAACACAATGGTAAGTATTTGTGTATCTAAACCTGTCCGAACATAGAAAAGGACAGTCAAAATATGGTATTATTATCTTATGAGACCACTGTCAAATATGAGGTTTGTTGTTGATCAAAACATTGCTATGTGGCATAAGACCATATATTTTTAAAATATTTCTCTTTTTATTTTATGTATTTGAAGTTTTGGCCAGGTGTGGTGGCCCACACCTATAATCCTAGCACTCTGGGAGGCTGAGGTGCAAGGATTCCTTGAGCTCAAGAGTTCGAGACCAGCCTGAGCAAAAGCAAGACCCCATTTCTACTAAAAATAGAAAAAAATAGCTGGGCATGGTGGTATACATCTGTAGTCCCAGCTATTCAGGAGGCTGAGGCAGGAGGATTGCTTGAGCCCAGGAGTTTGAGGTTGCTGTGAGCTAGGCTGATGCCACGCCACTTTAGCCCAGGCAACAGAGTGAGACTCTATCTCAGAAAAAGAAAAAAAAACAAGTTTTGAATTCATATGATTTTATTTTACCCTTTCTTGTAACATTACTCTATTATCTTTTTTTAACTCTCTTATCTTAATTTATCAAAAGAACAGTCTTAAAATCATTTTTGATTCATCTAACTTAATTCATACTCCATGCCATTAATTTAGAAACTACAATTTTCCCAAATTAAATCAAATTTGAAAATTTTACTGATTCATTCTAGTAGATAATAAGCATAGTAAGATTAAGGATCATGTCATAGTTGTATCCTCAGCACATAATATAATTCTCAATGCATTATTTATTATTGTGTATAATACATAATAAGCTTTTAATAAAGCTTATTGTTTAATAAAGCTTTTAATAAAGCTTTAATAAAGCTTATTGTTTGCCAAATTGGATTTTAAAGTTGTGTTATCACATTAAATTAACGTCATAGTAATTATTTTATTTATGTAATCCTTTGGAGAGCTGCTCAGAGAGCTAAGGTGAACAGATGTGGGGCTGCTTTGCCCCATGTAGAAATAACTGCCAATGATTTCTCTTTGAGACCCAGTCTCCAATCCAGGAGTCTTATAGTTGGATCACCCAGGAAAAGAAGTTCTAAAGCAGTAAGAAGAAAGCATTTCAATTTGGGACACTTATTTGCAGCTGGAAATGGGGAATGGACCATCAGACCAGACTTCTATCCAGCTTACCTTCATTTCAGTCCTTCCACATCGTTATTCTGGGTTTGGACTGTGCTGAGAAGACATCTGTCTTATACAGGCTGCAGTTCAATGAATTTGTAAATACTGTACCTACCAAAGAATTTAACACTGAGAAAATTAAGGTAACCTTGGGAAATCCTAAAAGTCACTTTTCACTTTTGGGATGTAAGTGGTCAGGAGAAATTAAGGCCACTGTGGGCATATACCAGATGTATAGATGGCATTGTGCTTGTTATGGACTCTGTTGATGTCGAAAGTATGGAAGAAGTCAAAACTGAACTTCATAAAATAACTAGGATATCAGAAAATCAAGGAGTCCCTGTACTTATAGTTGCTAACAAACAAGACTTGAGGAACTCATTGTCTCTCTCAGAAATTGAGAAATTGTTAGCAATTGGTGAACTGAGTTCATCAACTCCTTGGAATTTGCAGCCTACCTGTGCAATCATAGGAGATGGACTAAAGGAAGGACTTGAGAAACTACATGATATGATAATTAAAAGAAGAAAAATGTTGCAGC
Source organism: Varecia variegata (assembly GCA_028533085.1). NCBI lineage: Eukaryota > Metazoa > Chordata > Mammalia > Primates > Lemuridae > Varecia > Varecia variegata. Next base: position 79,701,329 of record CM052436.1, on the reverse strand, counting down.
AACAGAGAAAGAAAAGATGAACACCAATATCTTTTATATGTGTGTGGAGTAGGTTCTCTCTGGTTTGACTTTGATGAATGCAAGAGTGTCTATAGCCTGGTTTGTCTGTCTGCTCTCCTGGATGCTATTAAAGCTTTGTTTTCTTGAACAAGCAAATGCTCAACTCCATTGCCTTGTGGAAGATGAGTAAATAGAGTGCTTCTTAAAGTGGTCTCTTCTCCCTAACCCACAAATCTTTTGGTACTACCGTTTTGGGAAGCCAAGTGAGGACAGTAAATTGACCAGGACACAGTTGGGGAAATTTGACCTGAAGTTAGTGAAATAAAATTTTGAAGATTGGCTGCCTAGTGATTTGTGCTTATATCTTTTTGGGGGGAAGCCTTTGCAAGGAATTTGCATATGAGGCTTTGTATGTTATAATAAAATGCTAATGAATGGAAATGTTAAGGTAGATTAACATATATATATATGCAGTTATATCAATTTCACATTGGTCCAATCAGTCCTTTTTTAACGTAAGGGACAAGGAGGAAGTGTTTGCTTTTTTAAGTTTTGACCAAATGATTTTTGACATTTCCTGGAATCAAGTAATGAAATGGTATACCTTAATTCTAGATGATGTTTTATTAAGTTGGACTAACTTTAATAAAAATAAGATATTTGGGGTATATTCAAGTCCATGGATTAGTTTTCCTGACAAAGCATGTTTTGGTATCTAGTCTTACTTTTTAGAAATAGCTATGCATTTTTCTATACAGGATTAAAACAACTTTTGGGAGGGATTTAGGGCAATTTTAGAAACAGTTTGTTGTCAGAAACACTTTCACCTGAAGAACCTAAAATAATTTACTTGACTGTCTTACGGGCATGTAGACTAATAAATGCATATGCTTGGATACACATATGGATTTATGAAGAAATAAATTGATGAATTCAGTCAAGAGGATGTAATTATATGATCTCTAAAATATTCCAGTTAAAAGATATTTGTTTTGTTAATATTTGCTGGCTGAAAACAGATCTTTTTATTCATATATTTTGTATTGTGTTGAGAGGAGCAAAAGCTTTTATAAATAGCACTTGATGTGCTGTGGAATGAAAATGTAAAAGACACTCTATATGTATTCTGAGATTTAATTTCTTGTATACAAGCTGAATAGTGTTACACAACTGTCCAGTCCTGATTATAGGAAGGAAGAAATGGTACAGTACTGCAGACAAGAATTACAATTATAGAAAATGAAGGGGAAAGTAGCAAACCTGTTTTATTAAAATTTACTGGTGCTGTTTACATTGGAATTGTAAAAACTCTAACTTATAAGGAGGAAAGATCGTTATCTAATTCTTACCTACAGGCAGAGACTTCTAGTGATCATATATTATCAAATCAACATATTTCTATGTGTAAAGCCAACAGTTATTGGTTCTGAAAATCACCAAAAGAGATGCACTTTGCTAACAGGGTTTGTTTTGGTTATTATTATTATCTTTAGTGGCACAGCTGAGTTTTTAGAATCTTGATTGTTGTTACAAACAAAATGAAATAGCTTCCTGTGGAGGTACCCGCACTAGTGATGGTCACTTAGAATGTTTATATTTATAGAAATGTGGATAATAACGACCAATAAACAAGAAGCACTAGGACGACAGGTTTGACTTTGAGTTTTTATGTATCTCCACTTTTGCTGAAGCTTTTAATTAGATGTGTAAAAACAAGTTTGACCAGCTGGGCTATTTAGTTCTAGTAGTTTGGATCTGCTCAGGTGTGATAGGCATTGAAGTCTATTTTCTGGGAGGAAATATACTTTTTTAATTATTCTTCGCTGATACTGAAATCATAATGTCTGTTCACAACATGATTAGATCCATGATTGGTTAATAAAGGTTGCTTAAGAAAAATTCCTTTGCAGGGTCTTCCTGAAACTCTGCTTTTAACCAAGCCAACTCATGTACAGCTGTCCTCATTTCTTACTGCTGTATTCTTTCTTCTTTCTATCAGCTTTAGACAATGTTAGCATAGTCTCCTCTCTGGTTCTTGTTTTAGAATTTAGCTACCCAATTTGAAAGAGCATATGTTCATCCAGTGACTTTTTTCTTTCTGACCACTTCGGATGATCAACCTTCCAGTACTTAGGACTGACTCCTTTCTGTAGAACTGGCTTTGAGCATTCTCAGATACGGCAGCCTTCATTCTCCAAAAAGTCTCTACACTTTGAACTTTCTGATATTACCTGCAGTAAGGAGAATTCAAAGAAATGGTGGTTAATTGCTTATTGACCATATATTTTATTTTGTGATGATGATTCTGGATAGTGTTACCTCTAACAGAGACCAGAAAGAGTTCAGAGATTCCTAATAGGAAATAATTCAGCATACTGCCTTTGCCAAGGAATTAAACACCATAGTTGGTACATAAACTGTTAAAAAAATTAAAAAGGACAGGGTGGCATTGAAAGAAACACAGACACATGTTCTGGTGTTATTTTTCTTAATATTGGAAAACAGCTTCCTATGTAGTCAGAGGGTTAAACTTTCTGAGAGGATATAGGTTGAATTTATAGTTTAGTACTTTGTAAAGCAGATATGGAGAATGAGGATTAGAGGTGTACAGTCAAAGTGTAAGAAACTGAAAAAGAAAGAAAGATCTTGATAGAGTAAAATTAAGCACCTGGTGTTGCTTTCTATAATTTTGTTTTTGTTTTTTTTTAAGAAATAGACTTGAAGAGAAGAAACAGGTGCTTGTGTTGTTTTAAGGCTACTGAGAAGAAAAATAATGAATCAGACACTAAAACTGTGTGGGTAAGCCATAAAACAAGATTTGTGGGGAAAATCTGGAGTATGAGTCCTCACAGTTTTGCTGAAGGTCATCTCTATTCATCTTCATCTATGTGCCAGGTAAATAAAGCAGTGTAGAAGTATATCCTGTCTTGCATAATCCTATGGGGTTGGCATTAGTTTAAGAACTATGGTTGTTTATAATTTTTGTGTTTAGTAATAAGGAAGTTATAGATATATAATATCTCTGTATGGTTCATTAAAAAAATAGTAGCCAACATTTATTAAACACTCACTGCATGTCAGACACTATGCTAAGTTCCTAAATCATGTTTCATCTTCACAGAAATTTTATGATATAATACAAATGTAATATTCATTTTACAGATGAGGAGACTTAGATTTAAGGAGCTCAGATAACTGCTGAGGGTCACACAAATATAAATGACAGAGCTGAGAATTAAACCTAGGAATCAGATCACAGCCTATTACTGTAGAACAAAATCTAATTATCAAATTATACAAGACCCAATATCCCAAATTAGTAACATCAAAGTTACTGAATATGTTAAGAATATTTATGTATATGATCATTTCAGATTTAAGGATTTACTCTTTCTTCCTTAGATTTAGTAATTATATTTAAAATGTGTTACATATTTATTTGCATAAGTTGTATACTAATATGAATTTATACATTTTTTTTTATTTATTATAGCTTATTATGGGGGTACAACCGTTCTGGTTAAGTATATTGCCCATGCCCCTCCCAACCCCCCGAGACTGAGCCTCAAGGGTGTCCATTCCCCCAACAGTGCACATCGCTCTCATCATGTAATTTATACATTTATTGGTGACTCTAAGTCATGATGATAGTCATTTAAAATGATGGAAGCAGTGTAGTTCATTGGGTTAAATCTAAATGATATAAAGTCATATCCTCTGGATCTCATGAATAAATCCATAACACTATGGCCTTTCAATGGCATTCTATATTGTAAATGCAAGAATTAATAAACAATGTGAAATGAGTGTCTTTGTGAAGAATATTGAATTAAGACTGACATCTGTCTCCTCAGGTTTGTCCCAGTGGAATACTTTATAATTCTAAAATTTGGAGTGGTAGGTTATTGAAATATAATTTTAGCTTTTTTTATTCTTTGAAAGTTTTGCATGAATTGAGTATTGCAGAATAAATAATGTATTAAAGGTAAGGTAGATTTATGAGGATGATGAGGTTTTTACAGAAGGAGAGAGGCAGGAGAGTTTATTAGGAAAGTAAATTTACATATAGTAAGGGAGGAAATGCATAAAAAGAAAGTAGGTAATGAGAAGATAGTTTTGTTGGTTTACTTTTATTATAACAATTTTGACATATCAGCTGGAAATAACTTGTGTCCTCATTAACCTCTATTCCTTTGCTGCTGTTTCCAAACCGTACAGATGGCCTATGGCTAAGGAATGCTTCTGATCATCTGAGATTGGAGCAAAGGGCCTATTATAGTCCTCTTGTAGATATTGTTCAATATGAAAAAGAAACCTTAAGAAAACCTTGCTCAATGTTTAAAAATAGCTACAGACTTACTTCAGCTACTACAATAAAGGGAATATTTTACTTATTTAATTCATTAATATTGTAAAATGTGATAATTATATTTATATTTACCACATATTCAAGAAAGCATATCATATCAGTAAAATGACTTTTCATCTTATACTTGAAAGCCATACTTCTTTTGCAAATATCACAGAAAATTTTACATTTTTTATCAATGAAAAAGAAAACAATATATAATAGAGAATATATTGAGTAAGGATTCCTAGCCTGAAATTTTATATTATTTATTTCCCTGTAAAATAGTGTCAACTTATCACTTAGGGTGGATTAATGTACAGGAAGAAACATTTAGAGATTTGACAGTGACCTACGTTAATCCAGTCATTCAATAACAGCAAGCACAGCCACTTTAAGCAAGTTTTCTCCTTCAGTCATTTTCTGATTGAGTGGCAGAGCAATATCATTTATTCTAAGGTGCTTATGAGGTTTTTATGCTAAGTCAGAAACAATGACAGTCTCAGCCTATATTATTACACTGACATGTTGCCAACTTCTCAAGCTGCGGAAGACATTTTAAGGGAACATTTATTTTTGATTCATTCATTCAACATGCATTGAATTACTAAAACACTTATTAAGTGTGTGTTATGTGTCAGGTCCTAGAGATATAGAAGAGATCAAGACGTGGTATCTGACCTCAAAGAACTTCCAGATCAGTAATGAAGTAGGCTCCGCTACCAAAAAAGACAAGTTTATTAAAGAATCACTTGATCTTCTGTTAGATACCAGTATAGGGCACAATAAAGGAAAAAAGAATGGATTCTTAGCATCATTTATAGGATGAGAAAAGACTTCTTAGAAGTGATACTTTGTGTCTTAAACTATGAGATGGCCTAACAGGAGAGGGTCAGCAGATTGAAAAGCAACCTGAGGAGCTTGCATTCCAAATTGAGGAGTCAGAATTGGCAAAGGTGGAGCACCAAGCCACTTGGCACAGGTAGAGAAGCGTAAGCCATTGGACTGGCCAGAATGTAGGGTTAGGGAAGTCTTGGTGAAAACTATGGCTGGAGAGGTAGGCAGGGCCCATGTATGGTAAGCTTTGTATAACAAGCTAATGTCTTCATGTTTATTATAAGAGATAAATAAAAATTTTATACACAGAAATACAATAAACATATTGCAGGCCAGAAAACGATCAATCCCTGAAGAACTCTGGGAACTGTGGAAAGCATATATGTAAAGGATAGGCCATGAGAGAAATATGTGTGGACTTTAAAGGAGAATATGAAGTAGCAGCCACTATGCTCTGATGGTTCCGGTAAGATACCAGACACCGTTGCAGTTTGCACATATTTTTGCTGATTCAGCTACTCATTTTGTTGTGGCTTCAGCTCTTCCATCTTTTGCATGTCATCGTCCTTCAGATTCTCTAACTCCTGAGCAAGATGCGTGTGGCTAAGGGCACTAGGTTATTCTGCAGGAGATTTGAGGTGGTAAGAGACAGAAATGGATTCCAGAATATCCTTGGGTTTCAGTCCTTGCTCTTCTCTACTCTATGTGTAGATGTTATTCTCCCAATTGCCGCACGTGCTAATTTAGTGACTTCAGGCCCACCACAAGATGCAGAAGTAACAACTTTCCATTGACTTTTTTATTTTCTTCCATGATTACATAAGGCCTGATTCCAGGGTCTGTTCCGTGGGTTTGCAGCCAGTGCATCATACAGGACCTCACACTCAGAACAGTGCCTGTGTTCTGTAGTTGCCATTTTTAAATTCTTAATAGTTTTGTCTTTGATTTTGTCTTGTGTCATCAAATTCTGATGGGACAATGGAGCATGAGACAGGTGCTTGAATCCTTGGCTAACAAGCTCTTTTGCCTTCCTGAGAAGCTTTCTTGGTCCCCCACTCCCTAGGCCCTCCCCAGCAACTGCTGCTGTTTTAGAGGCCCAGCAGACCCCTGGGCATGAGGGTGGGAAGAGTTGGAGTTGGACACATGCACTTTATGCATCAAGTCATGGGGCTGCTCCAGTGCCTGTAAGGATGTGCACTCACCCACAAGTGTTTCCGTACTCAAAGGAGTATGAATAGCAAATAAAAACAACAATAAATAGCAAATAAAAACAACATCACAGATAGAAAGAGACTGGGGAAGGAAAAAAAAAAAAAGGTTTTGTTCTTGCTTTTTGAACGAGAGGCTTTGAATTTTCATTTTGCATTGGGTGTTCCAAATTATTTAACTGGCCCTGTCTAATTCCTATAATAAATCTCTGATTCTCTGTTGCTCTTAGTTGTTCTGCTTCTCTCATTAAAGCCTGACTGGTACACAGTGGAAAGAACTGCTTCTCGAATGTGGATAGAACTCACTTTTAATACATTTGGGCTTGCATCTTCAGGAAGACATTTAGCTGATTACATTTTTAATGGTTATGATTATTCAGGATTTTAATTTCTTCTCAAGTTAGAATTGGTAAGCTGTACTTTTGTAAGGATTTATGGATTTCATCTAACTTTTCAAATGTATTAGTATAAATTTGTTCTTAAAATTTCGAAGCTGATTAATTTCTGTAGCATCTGTGGTTTTGTCCCCTTTGTCTTCTGTTTTTGCTTAAATTAATCTTCCCTGTGATTTGTCTACCTACTAGTCTTTTCAAAGAGCCGACTTTTATCATTGTTAACCTATTACGTTTGTTTTTCATTTTGTTAATTTCTGTTCTTACTGTTTGCATCTAAATTCGTTGAGCTTATTCTACTGCTGTTTTATTTATTTTTTTAAGTTGAAAATCTTTTTAAGTTGAAGTGTTTTTAAGCTGTAACTTTGAAGCTTTTTAAAAACTAATGGATAATAGTATAAGTTTAGATTTAACTTTAAAAACAAATTTTAAATAAAAATTATTGGGTCATAATTTACATAAAATAAAATTCACCTTCCTTAAGTATAAAGTTTGATATGTTTTTTGAAAAATTATATACCAACATAACCATTACCCTAATCAAAATATAGAATATTTTTATCACCTAAAACAGTTTCTTCATACTTCTTGTATCCATCACTTTCCCAAGCCCCAGGTAATCACCAATCTGCTTTCCATTATTATAGATTATTTTGCCTATTCTAAAATTTTGTTTAAGTGTAAGCATACAGAATGTGTTTTTGAGGGTTAGCTGCCAAACCCACTTAGCCATTCTAGCACATGTATGAAATTGGAAGTACAAGGGAGTTAATATTCCACAGGGCAAAAAGAGGTCTTAACCAACAGGGACAGTAGCTGGACATAACTACGTTTCTGGGTGGCTATATCTTAAATACATTCTACATAACTCTGGAGAGTTCACAAGGAAATTGAGCTCACATGTCCACCTCAATGGCCATTCGTGACTAGGTTTCCCTCTTGTCTGTTTCAGTCTTCCCAGTCCCCCACTATAAATCCTGTAGAATCATTTTTCAAAATAAATTACTCCACGCAAGATCTTGTCTCATGTTCTCTTTTCTGGAGCAGAGCATGCTAAGAAAAAAAAAAAAAAGTATATTAATGGAAATTCTTAAGTATAACCACACAAAAAAAGTAGAAGGAGACCCCAAAATTTCTAAAACACCTAAAGAATGTAGCCATCACAGCTGAGAACTATTACTTCACATAGTTTTGGGAATGTACCTCTATATTTGCAAAGAAAATATATATATTTTCTACATATTGTGTAAGATGTACTAAATGTGTCTTGTAGATTCAGTTTGTTAATTTTGCTATTCAACTTGTCCATATCAGTGTGCCACAATAGTGATATTACGGCCATAATTTTTTAAATATGTAGAAGTTTTTTTGTGTTTTAAGAAATTTGGACATCATTATTGACATTTAATTGGTGGAGTTCCAGGTGTGCTAAACATTCTTGTCTAAGAGAATGCCCAGCAATAAACAAGTGTACCATATGTTTCATGACTCAACCTAGATACTATCTTTCTTTTATATATACAAAGCATTTTTTCAGTGTTTTATAATACACTGAATTTTCCAAGCCCACAATTACCATGACACTGAGGGAAGTTAAGTCAACATTGGGAAGGCAGAGTGGAGAATCAGAAACAACCTTGATCCTTGGTAAATTCATTCAGTAAAGAATCAAATGATTCAGAAGTTGTATTCATTTGTATATCTGGTTACGTGCACTAATACATTTCCTTACTGGTTAAGCCCATTGTGGTTTTCATTTGTTTATTTATTTATTTTAAGATTTGTAGCCAGAAGCAACCTAAAAGTTAGATGCAAGCATTTTTGTTGTGATTATCTATGTTGTATTAGTATTGTTAGCATGAATAATCATCTCCATTATGTAATTTGTTAGTGAAATTTGAAATATATTATTAAAATTTTACATTTATTTTTAATCTAGGCCCTTTAATAAGCTCTTTAAATAAGTCAAAGCGCAGTCATCTTTTATTTTCCAGTTGTATAATTATATACCTACGGATAATTATTCATCAGTTTCTAAAACTGCATAATTGAGTGAATACTGAATTTATCAAATGCTTGTTCAGCATTGAGATTATGATATTATGTTTTTAAAAGGCCTTTTGTGTTTTTCCAATTTTAAAACCATCTGTGAATTCTGGTAGTAAGTCTTATGTGGTCAGGTTGAGTAATATTTTAATACATTGCATAATGCAGTTGATAGCTTTCCATTTGCTATTAATATTTTTAAAATCTGTTTTAATCAGGGAGTTACAAGTGATTTTTGTTTTTATACTGTATTTGTAATATTTGATAATGAGTTAATATTCATAATTTTCTATAAGTTTAAGTAGCATATGAATTTTTGAAATTACCAGTGGAATTATATTCTTTTATAACTAAAAAAAGTTTTCATAACCTTCATATCCTTCATGATTTTATTAATATATGTTTAATTTTTAATTTTATTTAATTTTCTCATTTTCTCCTAATTATAATTGCCAAAATTCTGTGCATATTGTGTCTTACTTTATTTTAAAGACCCTGTGCTTGACTATATTTACTAATTCTGTATTTCCATGTTTTTTTCTAGTCCCTAACTTCTTCCTTTATTTCATTATTTATATACAAAATATTGTTTATGTATCTTTTTGTTTAACATACTTCTTGATTTGTATACCTTTGTATAAATGTACCATAACTGGCTAATTGCTATTCTGGAACATTTATGATACTTATAATTTTCCTTTTTTTGGCCATTATATATAACATTATGATAAATATTATAAACAGTATTATTATTTTTTCTGATTACTTCCTAATGATAAATGCCTATAAAACATTACTAGGCCAGATACTTTCTCTTTCTTTCTCTTTCTCATTCCAATTTTATAATGCATTTTCAAATTAATTCTCTATTAAAAAGTTTGCACAATATCCATTAGTATACATTCATAAGTTGTCTTTTTGAGAATGTGAAAATAATTTAGGTAATTGATCCTTTTCCAACTACCACTGTTATTAAAAGTATACATGGGACTAAGTAAACCTATATCCTTCTTTTTCAGTCTAGAAAATTGGTTTTAAAAATCTCAAAAATTTTTAATTTTAGAATTCTCTTAATAAGGAGAAAAACAGTAGATACGAAAACAGTAAATTTTCATAGAGATTTTGGTACTATCCACAGAAGAAATAATTCAAGTAATTTAACATTTAAGTTATAAATTTTGAACTCTAACTTTTGTATAAAGTTGTCCTTTCACTTTATTTTATAAATAGAAAAAGGGTAAATTTGTCTACAGTTGTTAATGTCTTCCCTGAGATGAATATCAGTGAGAAGCAGAATTAGGCTATTCTCTGTGCATTTAATAACCTATCCCTATGACTTTTAGCTTCTTTTCTTGTCAAATTCTCTATACTCTCCAAGGACACTCTAACAGTAGAAAAGTACATTTCAGTGTGATTTAGAACCACAATACAACTCTCTGTGCCTAGCCTGATTTAGGCCTCTCGTTTTGCATATTTAAATGGTTGCTTAAAATAGAGGAATGTACTTTTATATTATGAAATCCTCAATTGTTTATACATAAGTAGACTGAAAAAAGGTGGGCCACCAGCTTTGGAGTTAGAAATGTCTGAGTTCAGATTTGTCTGCTACTTATTGGTTTAATGACATTGGGAAAGCTTATTAATATTCCTAAGCTTCAGGAAGATTTATAGGATGAATGTATATATATAATTTACTTATAAACTGTTGTTTATTGCTTATATGAATAGATTTTCCCTGTTCAGTTGGTATGTGTATGCATGCACATGTGCACATATGTATGGTGTATGTGTGTTCACAGATACAATTTAATTGGTTTGTAAGCATAAGCATATACAGTAGCTATTTTGTTCTGAAGGAGAGGGCTTATTGATGGGAACTTGGATTCAAATTTCAGATCCACCATCCATTAGCTACTTGACCTTGGATAGATAACTTAATTGCTTTTTTGTTTCATGCACCACCCATCTACATTCCCTACTTCAGCCAGCTGAAGGAATTCCTTGGGCAAAACTGAGTTTCATTCCTGGAGCAGATTCTTTATCTCTTCAAGACCTTTTATTATACCCTAGCTAACCATCTCATTATGCACACTGCTAAGGTCAGGGAAAGAATGTCAAACAGCAAACACCTCTCTTTGTCTCTCAGTGTAATTACTAGACACACAATATATTCTTTATATCTATACTAAAGATTATTTAGTATTTAAATACTATTTAAATACATATTTAAATTTCTTACTTCTATCAATACTGCTATAACAATAATATTAAGTTTTTAAAAATTGTGTAACTGCTTAGAATATTCTCAAACTACTTCTCCAAAGTACTCAGTGAACCAATCCCCAAGAGACATCTGTATTGAATCGAGAGCTCCCTGGAGCTATGAATGTTTTTGGTTTTGTTTTAGTAGTTTTTGTCTTTTTTCCGCCCCTCACAATCTTTACCTGAGAAAAATTGCATTGGATTCACAATCAGGCTTATTCTATTCTTCCCGACACAATAGTGGAAATGAAATAAAATGTATAGTCAGCATATTGTCAATTCGCAGTTACAGTAACGCTTGTGAATGTGGCATTTAGATGCCCGACAGATGTTTGCCTATGTAATTATTCAGAATTATATTTTCCATTGCTTTTCTGTAATGTCTATTGACAGAAGCCTAGAGCTGAAACTTTAACTCTGAATAAATTTTTTACTAAAAAGCTGTAAGAAACTAATAATGTCATTGTTATTTCTATTATTACCAAGTATGTCTGATTCTGATATTAAATGACTGCTAGAAAGTCAATCACCTGACTCTCCATCACCCTGTAAAGATGAGTCTTTTACACCCCTCCTCTACCACCCTCCACTTCATAAAAGAATTTTTTCTTCTTTCAGTAAATTACGTTTTATGTACAAACTGTATTATTTATTTCCAAACTGTTGTTTATTATTTATATAAACATGTTTTCACTGCTAAATTGATATATTTTTCTAACTATGAAAAATTATTTGGGTATATTGGATTGAGATAGAATGCATCTTATTTTCCCTTTAAAGTTAATAAATGTGTGTGCATGTGCATGCGCATGTGTGTGTGTTTAGGCAACATTTTCAGGAAGAAATTAAAACTATTAACTAAAAATTGGGTATAAATTTATCCCTGAGAGATTCAGAAGCCAATATAATCTCCATTGTCTGTAAATGTAACTTCTTTGTTGATTATCATAAATAAGCCTTTATATTGAACATCATTAGTTATTAAATTCCATAAATAGCATGCTACATATAGAACATTACAAAGCATATACCTAAAGGCATTTGTATAATTTTTACCATAAATTTCAAATATTGTTTGTTATACAAAAGACATAGGAATCTTAACACAGTTTTAAAAATCCATGACTTAAAAGTGCCAACATTTGGTAATAAAAGGTCTGACTTTTAAATTTTAATATGTGAAACAGAAGACTAGGTTATCTAAAATTATAACTATTAATTATTACTTTGTGAGGTTGATCTCCTTAACATTTAATTGTAGGATTTTTGTTATAAATAATGGACAGATTAATATGGCTTTTAAACAATAGCTTCATTTACTTGAATATAATAAATTTATGCCATGGCCTAATATATTAAAGAAATTATGTATAAAGGCAGATAAGACATTAGCTTTCAAAGATCAATAATGCATAGATTCCAAAAAACATAAATAAATCAATCATAGATTCTAGCCTTTCTTTAAAATATTTTTTTAAAATTTTTGTCTAACAATTTGTTTTGCTTATGCTCGTAAAGTGAAAATTTGAGATCATCCATTGTGTTATCTATCTGAAAATGAATTTTTCCTCCATCCCACTATTTACAATAATGATTCCTTCTACAAAATCTTCCTTAGAATGTGTATTCTCGTAGGTGCAATAGTGAAGGCATGAAGACTGTTGATCAACAGCACTTGTGGCTTTGTCATTGTAAGCATGGATAAACCATAATTTGTATTGGTGACTTTATCTGTCTATGTATCTATTTTCTATCTATCAATCATCTATCATCTGTCTATTCATCCATCTCTAATTATCTATATTAGGGTTACTCCTTTAAGAAAAAATATTTACTTGAAGCTTATTTAAATGTAATAAAATGTAAGCATTTCATCTCACTTAAAGAAGAATTCATAGATCCTCTTGGATGGTTTTATGCATTATTATTGCATAGGTTATTTAATTACAGCAACTTAACCTGCAAAAAAAATAAGCATAATTTTTTTTCTCCAAATATTAACTACATCAACATTTCTGATAGAGACAAACATTGCTAAAATATGAGCCCTAGAAGTAACCAAGTTACCAGAATCAGAAAATAAGAACAAGAAATATTTAGTGATTTTGTTAACATATAAAGTGACTATAGGTATTTTTTAAAATGGGAAACATTCACTAAAACTAATTGCAGAGTTAACACAAAAACACTGCCTTAATGGCTTTGGCATTAGGAGAATCTGACTCTTGCTGTGATAATAAATATAACAGTGATAACTCATAATGATATTAATGGTAATTACTAATACTACTAATCATAATAATACCTCACCTAACATTTGCTAAACACTTAAAATTGGCGGACATTGTGCTAAGCATTTTGCATTAAGAATGTTATTTCATTCCTTCATCTCCCATGTGGAAAATGTGGGAAATGTTACCTTCTTTTAACCAATGAGAAAATAAACTTGAAGTAATTAGAAGAAATTTACCAACAATTGCTTAGCTCATAAATCGAGGATCTGGGATTCAAAATCATGTTGTTGGACTACAGAATCTACCTTCATAATCACAATGCATTATTATTCTGAAAATAATCAGTTTCTCAGGACCTCAGTTTCTTTACCTGTAAAATGAAAATATTGGATTAACAATACCAAATTCCTAAGCCAATTCTGTAATTTTATTAAGTATTACAAAGAGTGAACATTTTAAGGAAAGAAACTAGGTCCTATTTTTTTATCCCCTGTGATAGCACAGTGTGTAACCTAAATATTTGGATCCATAATACCTTATACCTTTCTTTGATTAGTGTTTGTGGAATTAGGAAATTGCTTTATAAATATGTAAAGAACACTAAATTCATAAAGTAGTTTCTTTCCATTTAATTTTACTTCTCCCTTGTATTGCTATGTAATCACGTTTACTTATTTCAGTTCAACTCTTCATTTTGAGATTTTCTTATTTTTGGTGATTTTGTAGCATATTGCTTATCATGTCACTAACTACCATGAAATAATATTAACACTTCTAAAAATGGGCTTTCTATTATTTATCTTTATTCATTAATTTCTCAATTACTTTTAACATTTGTAGTAAATTATCCTCCTTGTCTCAAATTGGTTTATCCAAATTGGTTTATCATATACAATAGAATATCCTTTGTTTTCAGACCATCCATGACCAGTTCTTTTGAGTCACAAGCACTCCAGTGGAAACCAAAAAATCTAAAATGCTTCAACAAAACAGAGTTCAGCTGAAAAATTAATGAAAAAAGCACCACTATTCCATGCAATTCTTGATATGCTGAGGTCAGTCTTAGCTTTGTAACTCTGAGATTGTTCAAAGAATATAGGTACCTTGCTGATGGCATTAAAAGTGATTATTTTAAATTTGGGAAAAAGCAAAGGAATCACTATGTAAGAGTTTTAAACTAGATATTTCTGATTTTTAATTTTTCCTTTCTGCTTGGCTGATATAATGGCACCTATTATTGTGTGACTTATAAAATCAATTACTAGGTAAGGGATTGAAATCCGGGAGATAAGTTTTAGAAGATAATGTGAAATAAATATGCCACACTCTGGGTTTAGGACTTGACTCTCTTTCTATACTAACATTTCAATGTGTGATTCATGGAAACTACACTTTACTACATTATACATATGGAACTTGTCTTATCCTTTGTGTTGTATACAGTAAACCTCTTTATGTGGTAGTAAATTATGAACTTTATTTCTTAATGAATTAGAGTTTTTTATTTCTTTTGCAGCTAAATAGTTTAACTGGCCCAAGCTAAAATGTAGAAGAGATTTAGTCAAGGTAACATATTTCAAGTTTAGGATTTACTTTCCCTTATCACAATTAAATAATGATGGTTTTATGGAAAATAAAAACAATTTCAGTATGCACCTGTTTCTTTAGGGTTTCTTTGTCATTATTATTATAAAAAGGTATGGAAGAAAACACATTTTAGAAATAAGATGTGTCCTAAATTTATCATTCCCTCTTTATTACTGATTAAAATATGGCACATAAAAATTCAATGGCTATTGTGTTCAATAGTGCATTTTGTTTTATAATAACTTCTCATAATAAATCACCAGAGGTTAAATGTAAATATATAAGTGATTAATTTCATCCTGACATACATTACCATTTTCTAAACTCATTTAACATAACTTGTCTTCCTATTTATATATGCTCAAAACCTCATTAATTATGTTTTATAAATAATATTTTTATTAGTAGTATATGTTAAAATCCAATTGAATGCAGGTTGCACATGGCCAGATCATTTACAATAATTATAATAACTTTTCTTGGGATAAATTTTAATAGAATTGTTTAATTCATTATGAACATAATTATTTCACTCACAAAATAAAACCTATTAGCCAAAATAATTAAAACTTATCAAATAAATGATAAAAATTGAGTAAGAACAACTGCAAAATGCCATTTTAGTTTATAATAAATCATATATTTATTATTTTTCCCATGCATGCTGTCAAAAAGCTTTTGAGCTAACATAATTTTAAAAGATACAGACACAAGATAATTTCAAGAGTCCATTTTTAAAGGTGGAGAAATAACAGATAGCTTAGGTAGATTATTTAAGCATTAAATCTATTAATACTAGGAATAATTTGAGAACAAATGCAATAATGTGTCTAAATTTTTCCCTGTAAGCTAAGTAATAATAAACATGTTTAAGTGAATTCATGGAGAATTTCCAAACATCTTTTTATAAAAAATATAATTTTCTGATATAAATTCCAACTGTCCATTCTTTTTTTTTTTTTTTTTTTTTTTTGAGACAGAGTCTCACTCTGTTGCCCAGGCTGGAGTGCCGTGGCATCAGCCTAGCTCACAGCAACCTCAAACTCCCAGGCTCAAGCAATCCTTCTGCCTCAGCCTCCCGAGTAGCTGGGACTACAGGCATGTGCCACTATGCCAGGCTAATTTTTTCTATATATATATTTTTAGTTGTCCAGATAATTTCTTTCTATTTTTAGTAGAGACGGGGTCTCACTCTTGCTCAGGTTGGTCTTGAACTCCTGACCTTGATCGATCCTCCCGCCTCGGCCTCCTGGAGTGCTAGGATTACAGGCGTGAGCCACCTCCCCCAGCCCAACTGTCCATTCTTACTGCTTATTTTTTGTCACTGCGTATGTTGAAAGATCAGTGATGAGAGAATGGAATTGAATACGCTTACAGTCTCTACCCCTAAAAATATCATTCATCAGGGTACAGAGTACCAGAGGTACATATGCTGAATTCATAGCCATACATCAACAGGGAAACGACAGATGTGTATTAAGCAT
>CM052436.1:79662289-79684831 GCA_028533085.1 Varecia variegata | reverse complement strand
AAAAGACCTGAACAGATGCCTCACTAAAGAAGATATAAAGATGGAAAATAAGCATATGAAAAGATACCCAACATCATAAGCTATTAGGGAACTTTAAATTAAAACAATGAGATACCACTATATACCTATTAGAATGGCCAAAATACAAAACACTGACACTGCCAAATGCTGGTGAGGATGTGGAGCAACAGGACCTTTTGTTCATTGCATTGCTGGGGGGAATACAAAATGCCAAGCCACTTTGGAAGATAATGTGGAAGTTTCTTACAGAACTAAATGTACTGTTAACATAGGATCTAGCAATCACTCTCCTTGATATTTACCCAGAAGAGTTGAAAACTTATTTTCTCATAAATTCTTGTACATATTAATATATGTTTAAAGAATCTTTATTCATAATTACCAAAACTTTAAAATAACCAAGATGTCCTTCACTAGGTGAATGAATAAATTAACTGTGGTACATCCAGACAATAGAATATTATTCAGTGCTAAAAAAAAAAGCTACTGAGCCTTGATAAAGGTCACTGAAGTTATAAAAAAAACAAAAAGGAAGAAAGGAAGGAAGGAAGGAAGGAAGGAAAGAAAGAAAGGAAAAGAAGGAAGGAAGGAAGGAAGGAAGGAAGGAAGGAAGGAAGGCAGGCAGGCAGGCAGACAGGAAGGAAGGAAGGAAAAGGAAAAGAAAAATAAAAGAAAAGAATAGAGGAAAAGGAAAAAAAGCTATTAATGTTAAGCCATGAAAAGATATGAAGAAAACTTAAATGCATACTACTAACTGAAAGAAATCTGGAAAAACTATTCCAGATTCCAACTATATGACATTTTGGACAAGGCAATATAGACACAGTGAAAGACTAATAGTTTCCAGGGTTTAATGCGTAAAGAAGGATAAATAAACAGAACACAGAGGACTTTTAGGGCAGTTAAACTATTCTGTGTAATACTATTATGGTGGATACATGACATGCCATTATACATTTGTCAAAACCCATAGAATGTATAACTCCAAGAGTTTACTATAATGTAAATAATAAATTTTGGGTGATAATATGGGTCAATATAGATTTATTGATTGTCAACAAGTGCACCACTTTGGTGTAGGAGGTTGTATGTGGAGAGGCTGTATGTGTGTGGGGCTGAGATACACGAGAACTGCACTTAATTTTGCTGTGAACTTAAACTGCTCTAAAACATCAAGTCTATTGAGAGCGAGAGGGAGAGAGAGAGAAAAAGAGAGAGAGAGAAGTAACTATGGCACCTTTTGGAGAGCAAGGCCAACCAATGAAACAGAAAAAAATAAACCCAACATAGTCCCAGGAATCCAGAAGTGATAACAATTTTCTTCAGCTTTTTGAAGTAAGGTTGGATGTATTCATGTTCCTATTTGACTAGGAAATATGAATTATTCAAACCCAATTATGATACCACCTAAACCCTTTCAAGCTCTTTAGATTATACTTCAAAGTAAGAAATACATTTTACAAAGGGATCAATCAATCATGCACAAAAACACACATACATGCACATGCAATTGAAAGAAAGCACTTACTAAACAATTCTACACTTAATACATGCAATGTACTCTATTCTCTTTTATTCAGTGCCATTTAAAAATATGCTGGACATAATTCAGTTAATTTTTTATAACTAGTTTATAAAATGTTGCCTGGAAGCCAGTCTAGTGCTCATATCAGAAATTGTATTATGGTCTGTCACACCAATAATTGCTGTTCTTTGGTATTTTGCAGGTACCAAAATGAATAGGGGAAACTAATTGAGAATCTTCTCTCAGCCAGGACAATAACAGAGTGAATTCAGTTGAGGCACTGAGGGAGGTTTTGTGCTTGAAATTCAGACATTAAGATCAAGACTTAGTGAATATTCCATCTTCTTCCTCTGGCCAGAAGTGTGATGACTAATGGCTGACAGTTATTATAATAAATCCTAACTTTGAAGTACTTGTTTACTGGGAATTGATTAGCTTAGCCAGAAGAGATCCTGATGAATACATTCAGCTTAGGAAAGCCAGACATCATCGCCTGGGCTGTCAGAAAGGAATCCCACCCTACACATAGAAAAAGAGAAAGATAAGAACTGGGTTAGGCTATGGATGTGTGAGAAAGAGGAAAGAGGCTAAAGAGACAAAGGTCTGCACAAGTTGGATTGGGGAAATGTTATCTTGAGATTATCTTGAGAGAAAATGAATTATGAGGAGACTATCCTACTTATGAAAAAAAGTTGAGCATAAGAAAAAATGACAGGAATTTTATAGTTATTTAATATATTGTTATACATGAAAAATTATTGGTGTTTTTATTTTTTTATTTTTTTTGAGAAATTGCATTGGAAATTTAAGTTTCTTGAGGCAAGAGGATTGCTTGAGCCTAGGAGTTTGAGCCCAGCCTGGGCAACATAGCTAGATCTTGTTTCTATTAAAAAAAAAAAAATCAAAATTGCTTTCAATCATATTTTGATGACCTAATTGTTGTGGTGTTGTTTTTGTTGCTGTTTCATTGTTGGCTTTGTTTTTGTTGTTTATCATTGTCAGTATTATTATTTTAAGATAACTAACTGCCAGGAGGAGTCACAAATTGAAAATTAGAAGTGTTAAAATATTAGTTAATTTTTCCAATGCTGTGTAACGCTAGGGATTGCTCTTTAACTCATCTTAGGGTTTTAACTCACATTTTGAAGTTGCTGGCAAAGACAGGGATTTAGAATATTAGTAAGCCTAAATACGGCATATGTATAAATTTCAGGAAGTAAATACACTTACTGTAAATAAATTTTTAAACGATTTATTTTATTTTTCTCTTTTTAGATATGCAAGTCAAAGTTCTAAAGGCAGTATACAGTGGCAAGTGATTTATATTGAAATCTCCCAGGTGCTCCCTTTGTTGGCCATTTTAAGTCTAACAGTGCCAGTTGTAATGAAATCTAAGAACCACTTGTTAGGTAGAGGGACCTCTGGCTCGTCCAGGGAGAAAAGTCTGTGCCCTGCCTTGGTGCTGCCCCACCTTGATCCTGCCCAGAGCAATTGCTACACCTGAGGGAGGGATGAATGGCACTTCTAATCTGTAAAAGAATGCAGGGAATTCCCCAGCCCTTGAGCCAAACACCCTTGTGCCCCTGTACCACAGGGTCTGGAAAATGACCTAGAGTAACTTACGACTAATTATCATGTCATTAACTGTCCATAAAAGTGGTTCAATGGTGATATTTGAAGCACGAGGAGGCCTCAATCCAGACAACAGGATCCCAGACCATAAGCAGGGCCTCTTATTATGACCGGGGCCCATTCATCATCTGTGGTGGATGTATCTTGCTCTTCCTCTATAAAATCAGTTCCATCAAAAGGTAGATAAGTAGAGAATATGGACATTACTATTTTTTGTGCATTATATTTGGTATGATGTACTGTAATTTTTTGAATACCCAGTTTTATCTATCTGTGCTGTGAATTGGAAATCTTTATCTTGTCGTTTTTATCTTATTTATAACAGTATTGAATTTAGAAAATGCATACACTCAATCCAATATGATTTCTCATCTGTCTTTTAATTTAAAAATAACAGTGAAAACAAAAATCAATGTCTGTTTAAAAAAAAAAATGGGTCAGATATATTCCTCCCTTTCCTATAAGAAAAAAATGAAAAGCATTTTCTTTATAAAAATATCAGCTGACCAGGGAAAATCATGCCTCAAAGTACTTGTTTGATAGATCCCAATGTCTACTTCAGTTTCAGTTGTTTCACACATTTGTAATGCAGTTAAATTCTCTTGTCACAGTCTTCCCTCCTTCCTGAGATCCCCCGACCTCCCAATTTTTAAAAAAAAATTTGCATACGTGACTGATGAGTGAATGGTCAGTAAAAAAATAAAAGAAAAAAAAAGTTACATACATTAAGACTTATTCCTTGTGTTGTGGAGTTCAATGAGTTTTGACAAATACATAAAGTCATATCCACCATTACAATATTATACAGGATATTTTCCTCCCCACGACCCCCTGGAAACCACTGATCTTTGTACTGTCTCTATATTTTTGCAGTTTCCAGAATGTTATATAATTGGACTCATATAGTACATAGCTTTTCCAAAGTGGCTTCTTTCACTTAGACATATGCATTTAAGGTTCATCCATATTTTTCTGTGACTTGATAGCTCATTTTTATTTCACTGATGAATAATATTCCACTGTATGGATGTACCACAACCTATTTAATTTTTCACTTATTGAAAGACAACATGATTGATTTTAGTTTTGAGTAAATATGAATAAACATGCTAAAAACATTTGTTTGCAGGGTTTTTTGGGGTTGTAAATTTTCAAATCATATTGTCAGGTCAGCAGTTGTCTGTTCTCAGTTATTGGTGTGCTGAAGAATGTCCAGCCACACTGAAAGCAAATAAGCACAAAATTGAAAATGAGGTTTATTGAGGAGGAGCAAGATAGGTTTACAAAGCAAGAGCAAGATACATTTGCCACAGGCAAGGAATGGGCCCCCTATCATAACAAGAGGCCCTGGTAATGGTCTGGGGTCTTGTTTTATAGTGTCTGGACTGGGACCTTATGGTTCAAACATCACCATTGAATTACTTTGCTAGACAGTTAATGACATGACAATTAACCTTAGGTTACTCTAGGTAACTATTCAAATCCTATTGTGTCTGGACTACCTGGCCTCTGGGCTGGGGGAATTCCCTGCATTTTTTTGCAGATTGGCAGACAAGGTATTCCTCCTTCCCTCAGGTGTGGCAGGATGAAGGGTGGAGCAGCACCAAGACTCAAGGGCGGGGCAGCACCAAGATGGTGTGCTTGCTCTTGTCCTTCCTTCCAGGTGTGGCAATTACCTGAGGCAGCACCAAAGTAAGGTGCCCGCCTTTGTGTCCCTAGGAGAGCCAGAATCCATCACTATCTACTTAACAATATGAGTAAATACCTGGAATTTTGCTTGATTGTACAAGTTTTGTAGGAAACTGTCAAAATTTCTTTCAAAGCCTGTTGTGCATTTTTGCATTCCCTCCAGGAATAAATAAGAGTTTTTGTTGTGCTACAACCTTGTCAGCATTTCACATTGTCAAATTTTTAGATTTTATATTTTATCTCACTGTTGTTTTAATTTGCAATTCCTTAAACACAAATGATGTTGAGCACCTTTTCATATTTATTTGACATTGTTACATCTTTGGTAAGGTATCTGTTTAAAACTTATCCTCATTCTATTTTATTTTTATTTATTTTTTCATTTTTTTTTATTTCAGCATATTATGGGGGTACAAATGTTTAGGTTACGTATATTGCCTTTGCCCCCTCCCCCCACCCCGAGTCAGAGCTTCAAGCGTGTCCATCCCCCAGATGGTGCACATCGCACTCATTATGTATGTATACACCCATGCCCCCTCCCCCCGACAACTGTCCTACAGCCGATTAATGTTATTCCTATAGTGCTCTTCGGTGTTGATCAGTGCAACCAATTTGATGGTGAGTACATGTGGTGTTTATTTTTCCATTCTTCAAAGAACACATTTTGACTTTTAAAATTTTCTCTATTATTTGTTTTCTATTACATTGATTTCTACTTTGTTCTTACCTTTATGTTTCTTCTCATGTGTTTTCATTATCATTCAATTCAACATACAGATGCTCCTCGACTTACAATGGGGTTACATTCCAATAAACCCATCATACGTCAAAAATATTATAATTCAAAATGAATTTAATACCTCAATAAAACTATCATGAAATTGAAACCTGGTATGTTCAGATGCTTCTCAACTTACAGTGGAGTAAAATCCCAAGAAACCTATTATAAAGTCAAAAAATCATAAATTGAACCTTTTTAAGTAAGGAACTGTCTATATATTTGAATTTACTTCTGGTTTCTTCTTTCATTCCTTTCTATTTGAAAGTGTGGTGAGAAATTCTATTTGAAAGTATGGTGAGAAATTTGATTTAAATTTCTAATTTAATTCCATTGTGATGACAGAACATACTCCATATGACATCAGTAGTTTTCAATTTATTGAGTCTCGTTTTATGGTCTACTATATGGTAACTCATTGTGTATATTCTATCTGCACTTGAAAAGAATATATATTTTTCTGCTGTTGGGTGGAGTGTTCTACATATGCTATAATTGTAACACTTAGGTAAAGTGGTTTGATAGTTTTGGTCACATTTTCAGTGCCCTCCCCAATTTTTTGGTCTCTGTTGCCTACTGAGAGAGGGCCGTTAAAAATATCTAGGATTATGGATTTGTCTATTTCTGCTTTCATGTCTACCTTTAATTACATTTTTGCTTCATGCATTTTGAAGCTCTGTAATTAAGTATTAAACATTCAAGATTGTTATATAAATCTCAGTGAATTAGCAATTATTTCCTTGAAATCTACTTTTTTGATATTATTATAACCACACTAGAATTCTTATATTTAGTGTTTGCATAGTATATCATTTTCTGTATTATTTTACTTTCTGCCTGAGTCTTTATATTTAGAGTCATATATTGTAAACAATATATAGATGAGTATTGCTTTCTATCAAGTCTGGCAATCTCTGCCTTTTAATTAGAGATTTAGGCCACTTAAATTTACTATATGAGCAAGAAAGAGCTTAAATTTATTATCTACTTGTTTTCTATTTGTGCCACTTGTATTTTATTTTTTTTGTTCATCTTTGTGGAGTTAACTGAGCTAAGCGAGTATCTTTTAATATTCTATTCTATCTTCTCCATAGACTTTTGAGCTATTCGTGTGTGTGTGTGTGTGTGTGTGTATGTGTGTCTATTCCATATTTTTCTATGGATTAAATATATGCATCCCTAATTCATATCAATCTACTTTGAATTAATTATTATATGCCTACATATATAGTATAATGTAAGAATTATAAAACAATGATTAATTTTGTTCTATCCCTGTATACCTGCCTCCCTACCACCCCCTACGCATATACTTTGTTCTGGAAAAAGGACAACAAACTGAAAAGGCAGTTTGGGACCCAAGGCATTAAGTGGGAGCTGTGTGGACAGGAATAGTGAAGTAAAAACCTTAGTTTTCTCCAGGAGCTTACTGCACAGGAAACAAATTCAAGCAAATACTACAAATAATCTTTTCCTGAATAAACAAGCAGAATGAACTCTGTCAAAGAAAAGCAGTACATTACAAAAAAAAATTTATTATAAGCTCTCAGAGATAGTGAAGTGAGTCTTTGTCTCAATTTAATTTTTTGTAATTATTTTTAAAATTGCAAATATTTCAAATGAACTGTAAAGCAAAAAATTAAAAAGCACAGGGCAACAGCCACTAATGATGTGTCCACTATTTTAGATGTAACAAATGTTAAGATTCTGTCATATTTACTCCAAATTTCTTTCATTTCTTAAGAAATAAAACATTATAAGTACATCTAAAGGCTGTTCTCTCCATGCCATTTTCCCACCTCTCTCTCACACGTAAGTACTTTCCTGTAATTGGAGTGTACCTTTCTGGACCATGGTTAAGGAAGAAGAAATAAAGGAATGGTCTCTAATTTCCTATTATGAATTTTAGATCTTACTTGTTAATAATGTGGTTCAAATATTTCACATTTTACTAATTTTGAAATGTATTTATCAGTTTCTATGACATGAATTAAAATCTCCATGTTTATGGACTATAAATTTCTTCTCCTACTCCTGTTCAGTGTTTTTCATATGTTTAAGATTTTTTTTTTGAACACAGGAGATCACAATGTTTTTATCTTATTTTTCCTTATTTCATTATATAGTGACTTCCTCATGTTTAGATTCAATATAAAGAAACGTCTTAATTCAATTCATTAACTTAGATAAGTTACTTTCTTAATGTCTCTTTATCACAGTTTGGTTATATTTAAATGGGGGTAATTATATGGCCCTTTAGTAAGGTTGAGAATTAAAAGAGTTAATGTACATAAAATGTTCAAAAAAGACTTATCCTATGATAAAAGCGAGTATCTTTTAGGGTGTTCAGAATGTTAACTGTCACTGTTCTGTTGTCTAAGAGTTTAAGCAGGCCGGGCGCGGTGGCTCATGCCTGTATTCCTAGCACTCTGGGAGGCCGAGGCGGGTGGATTGTTTGCGCTCAGGAGTTCGAGACCAGCCTGAGCAAGAGCGAGACCCCGTCTCTACTAAAAATAGAAAGAAATTATGTGGACAGCTAAAAATATATATAGAAAAAATTAGCCGGGCATGGTGGCACATGCCTGTAGTCCCAGCTACTTGGGAGGCTGAGGCAGTAGGATCGCTTGAGCCCAGGAGTTTGAGGTTGCTGTGAGCTAGGCTGACGCCACAGCACTCACTCTAGCCGGGGCAACAGAGCAAGACTCTGTCTCAAAAAAAAAAAAAAAAAAGAGTTTAAGCAGAGATCTCTAGGGCCAAGAATAATAAATATAAGTGTCCCCTCATCCTAAAGTAAGAAGTCAACTTGCCTATACAGGACATGTGAGGAGTTTGGCCATTCCAGGTAGCTTTTGATCTTTACTGACCTTGAAATTACAAAAGAACGAAAGTTGAAAGGCCCATTGAGAATTTCTTTATAGAAAGTTATCAGGGTGGCTTGGTAAATGCCCTTTACCCTTCTCTGCTCCTCTTCTATTCCTGGATGGGCCTAAAACAGCAGTTAGTAAGAGGATAATAAATGAGAGCAAGAACATGAAGAGAAAAAAAAAATCATTTCAAGGTTTTATATCAAAGATTACCTGACCTAAGATAGGTTAGAGTTGGCAAAAGAAGCTGTAATTGCATGAAAGTTTGGAGATTTTTCTATTGGAATGAACTTTTCATAAATAACTAAAAAACCTGTGTGAAAATACTCAGGAGGTGAAAGGAAAAGTCCACAAAAATATATTCATGGAGAGCAGTGCAAAAGAATGAGGTTGCTTTTCTTCACCTTTGACTGTCCACTTGTCAATAAACTAGCCGTTTTAGGGAAACTCACTTGGGACCCTTTCAGAATCAAAATTGAGCAATAAAGATATGTCCCAGGCTAATCAAAGACCCCTAGATAGAAAAATGGAGTCATGAGTGTAAGGCTGGTGGCAGGTACCCCTCCCTTCCCTAATGAAAAAAGAAGAGGCCCCTCCTATTCCTCAATACACGCCCCCAAACTGAAACAAAGACATTCCTTAATCCTCCCGCTGCGGACATCTCCTGGCCGAAGAAACTCCCATCCCCCAACCCTAAAAACCTATATAAACCCACTCAGACTTCTGGGCGGGGCGGCGTCTCGAGTTCCACTCGTGGGACTGGGAGGCTCGCCCGGGTCCCCCTCTCTCTCTCTCTCTCTCTCTCTCTCTCTCTCGGGACTCGTTACCCCCACCTGGGAGCGCCCCAATAAAGCCTCTTTACTTATCCCTTTCAACTCTGCTCGTCTTTCTTTCTCTGACACCGGCTACTCCAAAAAACCTTACAATGAGCTGCTAGAGTGAAATGACTACTATGAGATAATTGCGACCTATTGAGAGTATTTATAAGTAGCAACTACAGCAAGGAGATTTACTTATGGATAATTTGGTTTTACAGGGATACCAGGGGTAAATGTAACAAAATGTCAAGTGTGACTCTTTGGTCTCAGAGTTTTGTCAAAGATCCCCAAAGTCAAATACCCTCATATCTTAGAAAAGGCAATACATTACATTTAAAGGCATCTGAAATATCTTGACACTCTGGCTTACTAGCACATCACCCACCTGCAGGGTACAATAGAGAAGAAGCTGAAGAGGCTTGCAGATACACGTGATTTTTGTGGAAGGAGTTGTGTCGATTCTCCTCCCTCACTGGTAGCTAAGGCAGAAAGTTCTGAGAGTCACTTGGTGAGTTTTATATATATTCCCTGAGTTTCAGAGACTGAAAAGTCTAAAAGCAAGTAGTTGGAGCTGGCTGGCTTCTCCTTGGTAGGCAGAGAAAGCAACTGAAGCTCCACTGGTATCAGTTCATAAGTAGACAAAAGAAACAAGACTAGAAAATTGGATTCTTTGTCATCTCTCACCCAACAGAAAATAGATCACCATCATCTCTCTAATGGAGATCTTCAAATGATCAAACTATAAGACCAAATTCCCAATTACTACAACCACCAGTAGGGAAAAACTTATTATCCTTGAACTGGACACAAAAGCAAAAACATATAATCACTAGGAAAAACAATAATAATAATAATAAACTAGAGAAACAGCAAATTTAAATTTCTGGGCTTCACTCTGAAAGCCAAGACAAGACCCGCCTGGCCTTAAGCAGCCCATGAGGGGCACTTTTCTGGCAATGCAGTTTTCCCTGACTTCATCAGGTGAGTCCATTTGGGCATCATAGTAAATGACCACCGTAATTGTTAAGTGTTAAAAAATTAAAACACCAAATATAAAATGACCATATGTCAAAGATTTTATTTGACTCAATATTAACAAGAGAACTAGTATCATGATAAAGTCATACCAAGAAGCATTTAAGAAGATAGGATTTTTAGGCAATGACAGGACATAATTGCTGGATTACATTCAAATTGATTAATGCCTATAATCTGTAAGCTTTGGGAATATTTTTTAAACAGAAAAAGATTATTTGCATGTCTACCAGTCAAAAAAATACATGTTAACTTAAGCCTTTCTTGGATTATAAAAGAGCCCAGTAAATAAAAAGTCTAGAAAGTCAAGCCCAGCAAGGCTTTGTTTTTTTGTTTGTTTGTCTGTTTTGAGACAAAGTCTTGCTGTGTTGCCTGGGCTATAGTGCCGTGGCATCAGCCTAGCTCACAGCAACCTCAAACTCCTGGGCTCAAGCAATCCTTCTGCCTCAGCCTCCTGAGTAGCTGGGACTACAGGCATGTGCCACCATGCCAAGCTAATTTTTTTTCTATATATGGTTTTAGTTGTCCAGATAATTTCTTTCTATTTTTTAGTAGAGACAGGGTCTCGCTCTTGCTAAGGCTGGTCTCGAACTCCTGATCTCGAGCGATCCTCCCGCCTCGGCCTCCCAGAGTGCTAGGTCCCAGCATGGCTCTGAAAACACTTAGTAACTTCCATGTTTTGTTTATTTTGTCTATATTTGTATGTTAGGTAGTTTTCTTCACCAGAAATTTTCAATTTTTTGATTGTTCCTTTTACAATATTCATTTATTGCCTTATGAATATATATTAAATCTCTTTGAATGTAGTAATTAGAATTTTTTTTAATTCTCTGTATTCTGAAGTTCTTCTGTGTCTCCTAATGTTATATATTCCATTTTATATTTTCATCTTTCACATTCTTTTTATTGTTTTTTTTCCCCCATTATCCAGTGATCCTTGATTCTTCATTCACTTTAAGAGTTAAAATATGTTGATTCATATACGGAACTAACAATGGTTTTTATTACAACCTTAGGTACTCTGTCCCATCGTATCCTTATCCGATGAAAACATGACAGAAAGTTAACA
The DNA here is from genome assembly GCA_028533085.1 of Varecia variegata. NCBI lineage: Eukaryota > Metazoa > Chordata > Mammalia > Primates > Lemuridae > Varecia > Varecia variegata. The sequence goes on along the minus strand of CM052436.1, from coordinate 79,673,400 downwards.
TTTTTCTTTCTGTGACATGGACAGATGGTTGTTTATTTTACATTATCTATCTTTCTGCATGTTTGAAATATTTTCTTAACTGTATCTGTGTTTCAAAAATAATTTTCCTTCCTTCCCTGGAGATGCTGAATAAATAAGGCGTACAATAATTGAACAGTACAAAATAAGAGCATCATAGAAATTTGCAAATGTTAGAAATCAGTGCTTTTCTCCTACTTTCAGAGAGCTGGTGTGTTAAACAGCCTATAGTTGCATAGTGCTCTTTGTCAATCTGCTAGACAATACAATTATAATTCATACCAGAAATGCATCCTCTTATTAAGTTGCCCTGCAGAATTGGGACCTCATTAGATGTGATGTTACACTGCCTGCATTGTTGTCGATCAGATTTGTCTTTTCTTGTTTGATGATGTATCCAAAGCTCCTAAACAGGGACTGGTACATAGCTGGCACTCCATTCAACAAATATTTTATGAATAAGTAAATTTTGTTTTTTACGTGAATGGTAATATTAGCAGAGTTTTAACACACTGACTGCCACACTAGAAAAAAATAATTTCTCTTAGGGCCACAGTGTTTTATTACGAAAATGGAATAAAAGCCTCGAAAACAAAGCAACCCTTTCTAATTTAATGAAAATTTTTTTTTATTTTTTGTTTTCTTTGTTTTTCAATAAAAAAGTAATATAAAAACATGAAAATGAGTACTGTAAAAAGTAATGTGAAAACTTGAAAAATAGTTCAGAAAGGTAAAGTATTTTTCTTGACTTCTCAGGCATAAGTGTAATTTAAAGGTAAACATAAATAGAAAAATGAAATGTATTGACTTCTATTAATTTAATCCATGTTTTTAGAATTAAATTGTCAATACTAATTGTAACAATAAGAACATCAACAAGTAAGATTTTCATGAACCAACTGCAAGGTTTTGCCCAGGTTTTTCTTCATAAGACCTTGGGCTTGAAACTAGTATGAGTTAAATACAACCCACATGGTAGTTAATGTGTTAAATATTTCAAAATGAAAGCTACAATTTTAATAAGTGTTTTCTATTATACTATGTTTTGTAATGCTTTTCAGTACTCTTTCCTATATTTTACTTGATACTAATAATAATTCTGCAGATGAACAATCCAACTGTGACTGTTACCTTTTAATAAATGTAGATGCTAAAGTGTCTAAGATCAAGTACATTTTTCAAGATTACAGAATTACCTGAAAAACCATGATTTCATCTCGGTCTTCTACCAACTTCTTTTTAATAAAATAGATCTTTTTAAGGCATCAGAATTTATTGTTATTTGAGAAATTTTTATGAGCCACAAATATCATCACTTTGTTTAATGAAAATAATGTCTGAAAATAGTACACCATATGAAATACTCAATATTTTATGAAAAATATATACTAAAAGTAGAAACTTTATGGCTTCACAAATTGCCTTTTCCTCGTGTTAAAACTACCTGAGAATAGGCTCTGTCTATTGCTAAGTTGGTTATTTAAATCAAGTAGATACTAGTCCTGACTATTAGTTGACCCTCTTTTTTAAAAATGATTAAACATATTCTAAATGCTCAATAACTTTTAGTTTTTTATCCTAAAACATTAATGTTTATTACCCCAAATATGATACACAGAACTCATGCTCTTATAAATAGGTGTCAGTTGAAAATAATGTCCCAGGTCCATTGTTGGTAATGCTTGGTTAAATAAAGTTAAACAGAATTTTTTTGTTGTTGTTTGATTTTCATTAGTTTTGCTTTGCTTTGTTTTAAATGTAGAACAGCTTAGAGTGTTTAATTTACCACTGCACAGTGTGATTTTCTAAAATTAGAAGTACACTGAGCAGTATTTCTCTAATCTGTTTGGACCTGAAAAAAAATTTCTCCTTAACGGGGCATTTTGTGGGATTACCTTTGGTGAGTCACACTGTGAGAGATATTAATACTAGACAGCGAGTTTATCTTATATTTGGCTAACTCTTCTTAACTGATAGTCTTAATTACTGGTTTCTGTAATTCATGATTCTTCTACTATTTTAGATTGTTACAACTAGAAGAGGTTAAACTGATAAGTTCAGTGTTCATGCTGGTTATAAAATAAAATGGAAATAGGAAATGAAAAAAAGAATACTAATTTATTTTAATTCTGCTCCATTATAATCTAGTGTAAAACACCCTGTGACTTAGTATAAAATACATACTTATCTATTGCAGTTCAGTTGCCTGGTTTACATTTCCTTAAATTCAGAATTAGAGCACATTTCTTTTAATGACCTACAATTCACATTTTTAAATACTACCCCCTTTCTGTATTGTTAGAACATTTAACTATAATATATTACTTTAATGGCCACACAGCCGGTGGGCCCAAGCTGCATATAGTGACAATTAGCTTATCGCAAAAATACGGAATAAAAAATTCCAACCCAGGTTTATAGGTAATGGTCAGCCTATTGAAGGGGCTTAGTTGCGGAATTCACCAACCAAGGACATTATTGTTTAAAAAAGTAAGTTCAGCAAAATGAAAAAAGGAAAGAAAGTGGATACCATTAGACACGAGAGGCACATCTAAAGACATACTACCCTCAACGCACCAGATCTTGTCACATATGAGAGGTGGCATGAGCAATCATGACACAGCAGAACATAGGAGACAGTAAAGAGGTTCTATTGACATGAGTCTTGGAAGATTCTCATTTGCATGGCAATGTTTTTAGAATATTAGGTTATGTTTCTTTCCCTTGTAGGTCCAGTCTTGCTCCTTGCTTCTCCATTGGATTACTTATTTATATGGTCTCATATTTTAAATGCTGTTTAATGACCTCCCACTTTGAAAAAAACATACAGCTTATTGTAGTGGCTTGTGTTGGTAATCCCAGCTATTTGGGAGCTTGAGGTGGGAGGATCACTTGGGGCTAGGAGTTGAAGACCAGCCTGGGCAACAGATCAAGGCCCCTTTTGTAAAATAAGGAAAAAATAGCAGAGCATGGTGGCTTATTCCCATAGTTCCAGTTCCTCAGGAGGCTGAGGCAGGAGGATCCCTTGAGCCCAGGAGTTTGAGGCTGTAGTGAGTTGCGGTCATGCCACTGCATTCCAGCCTGGGTGACAGAAAGAGACCCTATCTCTAAAAAAGAAACACACACACAAAAAAACCCCAAAATAGACAAAACATACAGAAGTATTACTACAAACTATAACATAAATATTAGATATTAATTTGTATAAGCAATGGTTACATACTTAAACATACATTAATTTGTATATTGTAATACCTACATATGCATATAAAATTATAAAGGCTTAATTAAAAAATTTTTTAAATGGGAGATTAATATTGAGTGAGGAGAGGTTGAAAAAAGTGTAAACACTCTATCTACTTAACTTGGGCTTCCCCCACAGGTTTTCTAAAGGCTGCAAAGCTATTATTTATGTCTGTTTCCCAAAAGTAGAGCTGCAATAGCAGATTTTATGCTCCTGATTTATTAAGGGGGTGCTCTCAGGAGAAACTAGAAAAGAGTGAGGGGAGCAAGGCAGGGAAGGGGAAGGAGCTGCACAAGATGTGGTTTCCGTGAAGACTAGGTTCTCTCTGATCCCCTGAGACCTTCAGAACATAAATAACATGACAGTGTGTCATGACTTGAGATGAGGAAGCAGGGCTTTTGTTCGCCTCTAACACTTCAGTTTGTTATTAACTGTGGACTGCAAGGTGGAAGGAGAGACAGTGTACCAATGTAACTGGCAGTCACTTTCAGGAAGGTGAGTGTTATGGTTACTTTAATGTGTCAACTTGACTGGGCCATGGCATGAGAAGACATTTGGTCATACAATAATTTAGGTGTGTCTGTGAGAGTGTTTCTGGATGAAATTAGCATTTCTGTAGATGGAATAGATTGCCCTCCCAGTGTGAGTGGGCCCCATCAGCTGAAGGCCTGAATGGAACAGAAAGGCTGACCCTTCCACAAATGAGGAGAAACTCCTCCTGCCTGACTGCCTTGGAGCTGGAATATTTGGCTTTTTTTCTGGCTTCAGATTCAAACTGAAACATCAGCTATTCCTGGATCTTGAGCCTGCCAGCCTTCAAACTGAAACTAGCACCATTGACTCTCCTGGTTCTCAGGCCTTTGGACTCAGACTGGAACTACCTGCACTGTGGACTGCTGGGACTCCAGCTTCTTGACTGCTGACCTTGGAACTTTACATCCTCCATAATCATGTGAGACAATTCCTTATAATAAATTTCTTTCTCTCTATATATACATACTATTAGTTCTGTTTCTCTAGAGAACTCTGACAAATAAAGTGAGATATGGCTTCCATAGCCTAAGTGAAATCATCCAGAAAATATCGGTCGATGTGAGGTAGTAGCAGAAGCACCCCCAGGAAGCACTAAAAGCAGTCCTAGGAAATTCGGGTGGGGCACCGGCAACATCTGCTGCAAGTGTGTATTCTGCTTTTATTAGGTGATCCATGTCACACTAGATTCTCCTTTACACATTCTAGGAAATTGCCTACATGTGAAGAGTATCTCCATCCACGCTTTCTCTCCCAACTAGTGTTCCAGCCAATCCTTGTGAAGGTTGAAGTTCTGTATATGCAGTTACAAAATCTTTATTCTCTCAACTCATCTTAAAGTACCCTTCATTTCCTATGAATTTTAGCCTATATTTACCACATCATCTATTTTAAAATGTTTTTCAGGATTCTAAATTCACTTCATTTTTATACAGATACCCTACCATTTACTTTCAACAGTTATTTCTTATGCTAAACTACTGTAGTATGCTTTTTGGAGACGAAACATTTTAGAAAGACCTACAAAAACGCTATAAAGATCCAAAAGATGATCAACTTATCGTTTAAAGCTGCAACACTTACTTTTAGCAAAGTTTGGGCTACTTTGTTACTTATTTCTGAGAGTGCAAAAACTCCCTTTGAAAATGAGACACAGAATCAAAGAATGCCATCATAAGTTTTATCACTGGGAGTTTTTCAGGGATAGCTTGTCTAGTTTCCTTTATTTCTATACAAGTAAACTGAGGGAGAATATGAAGTGAGCTAAGGAATGGAGGATATATGTGTGAGAAAACTTTTTACTTTACATCTTTAAGTTTTAACACCTTGATCGGCAATTATTTCTAGTTGGACTTAGTATAAAGTCATTTATATACAATACATTTTTAATGTTGAAATCTTATTTCTCATGGCTCTAAATTCAACTCAAAAAATGCCTCAGATGCAATTTTCCAGTAAATGTTTTATTAAAAGGAATGTATTCTTTATAGAGAATAGACTATTATGAACAAAATATAGCTAAGATTTTTAAAATAGTTTATCATTACAAATCTTTGAAGAAAATAATAATAATGAGGACAGTGGAAACAACATCAACAACATAGGCATATTAACACATTTAATCTCCAAATAACCCTATAAAGTCAGTACTTTTATTCACCTGTTTTAAATATGAGGAAACTGCGGAAGCTGAACCCAGTCACTCTGGCTCACAAAATTATCTATATTCTTCTGTAGAACAAACATATTCTCAACAACTGAACCTCTAACTACTATTTAAAACAATTGGATACACATTTAAACCATATTCATACACATTTTCCAGAGACTTATATGAACTGACTACTTTTTTTTGTTTCTTTTACCAACATAAAACAGCGTGCAATTAATTACATAAAATCTAGTGATTCAGTGGAAAATCATGCGCTTTAGCACATCTCTTGATCAATGGGTGAGTAATGCAGTTTGCTATTTAATATGAAGATGATGGTCTTTATCCACTGTCAAGGGGAATATATGTGTGACTGATTTTACAATTAATGAAGGATTACATAAGCAATAATAATCACTCTTAGGAAAAAGTGCAATGCCACAGAAGTCAGGAGGTCTAGGGTGTAATTTCTACTTTGTAATTTGGCTTTAACTCTATTAGAATCATTTCTTCTATTTCAACATGAAGATGTTGGAGATTTGACCTAGATTAACTTGAAGATTCCCTCTAGGTCTATTCTAACATTCTATGATTTATGACCTAGACATCATTAATGGTATGCTAATAGTCATAATTAAGCCCAAATGTAATATATTACGTTACTTTTTGTATGTGATAGGTGCTGTTGGATCTGATTTTCCTATTTTTAATTTCTATTTTGAGAGAAAAGAACCAGAGTGCATGGAATGGAAAGAGATAGCTTAGGAATTTTTAAATTATTTAAAAATTTAAAATGTAAGGATTAAAGGTCATTCATAAGAATAAGTTAAATATCTAAATTTTAAAAACAAACACTAAGTTAGCCAGTCTATCAGTTCCCTGTCTGAACTGGAAAGGAAAATCAACACATTATCATACTTTATCCATGTAGAAAGTTATTCAATGTGTCAAGAGAGAAGAATGACTTTGGATCTACCCTCTGAAAAAGATGCTTTTCCTTGGCATTCTTTTGCTGTGATCCTTGGCTTAAACAGTTGGAAGCAGGCTGAAACAATTGGAACTCACTGAATTAGTGGGAGGTAAGGGAGATATCTGCACCAGCTGAAGCAAAGTGAACTTTTCTGCCATGAAAAGCAGCTTAGTTACAACCCTCAGAGCTCAGACGTCAAATCCATCCCCAAGCAGGACAAGTGTGGGTAATATATGGAAAGGATATTTTAAAATCCGCTTGAGCTTGCCAATCTGGAGATTTGCCCAGGAAAGAGAGCCTCAGAAAAATCATGATGGAAATAAGCGAATTTTAACAAATTTATGCTGAACTTGAAAGCCACAGAAACTAATTGGAAAGAATCCCCTTGCTAAGCATATAAAGATTTCATCATTAATAATTACTATGACAAATAGTTCTTCTAACTTTCTCTCATGTCTGATGCAATGACTAAATAGGTATGTGAATTAGTGTTGTGCAATATCGTGATGGAAAAAATACTTTCCTCACATGTCCTTGTAAAGCTAATCCTGTTCTCTTGTCCTTAGCTGAATCTTAAACCATTTTTCAAACATGGCTATGCTGTCAAATAGAAGTGGTAGGGACATTTCTTTCTAAAATCAGAAGCAGCTCAATTTGAATGCTCAAGAAAATCACAAAAGCTATCTTCTTTCCTTTAAAATAAAGGTATGTTTAACATCTGGAGTTATGAAAAATACTAAATGACACTAAGTAATAATAATGAATCTTTTATTTACTATAAACAGCATCTTTCTGTCAGTAAAATGATGTCAATATGTTGGATAAAATACCCTCTATTAAAAATAATACTAATGATCATTGGCTATGTGTGTTAATGTCTTTTGCAGACATCAGTTGAATCATGATGATTTGTTCTAAATGAGATTTTTTAGTGAAAATGTATCACATAGACAAGCTAAACTATTTCCAGTAATATTGTAACAGCTTCGGAATAAGACACTATGGTGTTAAAGAGAAGCATATGATTCTTGGTGTTAGTGCCAGAAAGCTATAGTTTTAGCGTGTTGAATCACTGCAAATGATGACACGAATGATTTGATTTTATAATAGCAATTTAATTTGAAGAGGGAGACAGTCTTATTCAGGGACTTACTTAAAATTTCTCAACAGAATCACAAATAATGAAAATATGCTAAAATATTTTCAGATAACTTATTTTTTAATAAAATAATTTATGGGATAGTGACTATTTTATAGGCAACAAGATAGATTTGAGTCGATGAAAGTACTCCAGTATATAGTACTGGAGTATAATATATACAAAAAAGTATAATAATTATTTTTGCAAAAATATTTATATTTAGTGATTGAGATGTTCATCCTAAAGACATTGATTTTAAGATGCTAAATTCTACCACCTCAAATTAAAGTGCTATTTGAGGACAGGTAGATAAACAAGATGTGACTATATTTATTAACAATAGAGAAATTATAATATAATGGAATCCAGAGCAACTGAAATAAAATAAAAATCACTGAAGATTTAATTGGCCGAGCATCAAATTCATGAATGCGCTCTACTGAATATATTAGTATAGATGCACTCACTTTAAAAGACCGGCATTAACACTATCAGCTCAACCATCATAGATCCTTGCTGATAACCACACAGCAGTTATTACTGTACATTGTAAATGAAGCTAGGGTTTTAGATTATATGGTGGTGCAGATTGGGATAAATTCTGACTAATTGTTAGAAATTAAAAGAAGCAATTTCAAATGAAAAGTGATGTTTAAGGAAAGGGCTAACTAGTAAAATGCTAGAAAGTAACTTCTTTTACTTGACACCCTTTAACTACCTCTAAACTTAATATAGTTTCTACTTTATTCTTTTCATAATAAGTGGCATAGGACATGATTTGCTTTAGATTAAATCACACTTTCCAGATTTTTCAGTTAGGAGTCAATTTGTTGTACAGAATACATTATTTTGTTTTGATAGTCTCATTCAAACTGTAATGAAATAATTGTGTAATTAGTTGTTTGATGGCTGTAATTCAGAAACTACTGTTTCCAAGATTATAGGCTCTGTGAAGACAGGAATAATGTTTACCATGTGAACAACAGCCCCAGCACGTAGCACAGGGTCTTACCTGGTAGGCAGTCCCTTAACAGGGAATTGTTCATTAATTGAATAAATGCATAGGACAATAGCTACTAACTGAGAGGAAAGGGAGTTCAAGCCAAACTACTGACTCCAAGCTCAGGGACTAGTTTGAATTTGTAAATGGCAGGGTACAAACAGCAAATTCATGGATATGTTCCCAGTGAATTCAAATATTATTATTAAATAAAGTATTAATACGTGTATAGCGAGTAGCTTGACCAAATCACTTGGTCATTCTTGTGGTGTGATTTCATAGTTTGCTGTTTATGAAAATGCTTTTAAGTTACAGTTTGTGCTACATATCATGATTCTAGAGAGTTCATGCCTAGAGCCACTGATTTAATTCCCCTATCCCCTCAAAAAGCTAGATTTTCCAGGAAAACTTTCTTTTACCACAGTTTCTAGCCTCAAATCTAGATGAAAATACCTGTCTTGTTCTAAATAAAAAGTCCTGGATCAATATGAGCAGAATCTGGCTTTCCCATCTCAAACCCTGAATCATCAGGTGACCACTGTTCAATCATCACTTGGTCCACAGTTAAGTAATTATTTCCAATATTCCTAAGCCCCATTTTGGTTTTAAATTTATATTAAATTAATAGCAACCAAGTTATATACATGTCTACCCATTTTTAATTCTGAAAACAATTCCATGAGATGGATTTTAGCATCCCAATTTGAGAGATGAGGAAAATGAGAAAGGGAATTCAAGCCTAGGTCTTCCCAATTTAAACACTTAATTTTCAGCAATCATTCTGTAGTAAAATAAAGATGATAATAAGTATACAGTTGACCTTTGAGCAACATGGGGTTGAACTGTGCAGATCCACTTATACTTGGAATTTTTTCAACTAAACAAATACAATATTTATGGGATGCTAAACCTGCCTATAAGGAGAGCTAACTTTTCCTATATGAGGGTTCCATAGGGCCAACTGTGGGACTTGAATATGTGTGGATTTGGGGAGTATGTGGGGGTCCTGGAACTCATCCCCTGTGTATACCAAGGGAAGAGTATATTATTGCTCATAGTATTTTTTGAATATTAAATATGAGAAAAATTACTGTGATTAATGTGATTTATAAACTAAAAATAATGTAAACAACACAGCCTATTATCAACGTCATTTAATCCAGGGTTCAGGGCCCTACGACTAGGGAAAAACATCTTGAGTTGATATAAAATTCCACAAATATAAAAAATATCTAAATTATCACTGCTGCAGAATTATAAGAGTTCTTAAATATTTGGGATTTAACTTGTATGGTTCTATGAGTTATTAATTCTTTAAATGCCCTAATCTTTTAAAAATAAAACCATGAATATTACTATATTAACTAACAAAATGTAGATGGAACTCTCTGTGGGCATTTTGGGAGGTCTTAATAAGTATTCTTATTTTGTCTTGGAGGTGAGAACTGGCCTTCTTAAAGCTGTCTGTGATAAGAAGGATCATATAGGATATATGGTCCTACTTGTGGCCCAGAACCTTTTTAAAAATATGTTTTTCTCTATATTTGACAAAATTGACATTAAAGAAGAATCCAAGATTGAATTTGCCAGCCTTTTTGGCAGCTAAGAGACCTACATTTAACCTCCAGTGAAATGTACCTCCACAATATTTCAGTTCAGTAGGGTGGAAAAAGAAAACAGAAGAAGCAGGCTTTTGAGTAATTCATACCTGGTAAATATGGCAGAAGCTGGCATAGGCACTAAGTCTGGGAAGCAACTGCAGCAGAATGTCTGGGGTTAGTGTCCCATGCTCATTGCTTACAATGCCTGTACTGGAATCAAGCCTACGAATATTAAGTGGTATGGCTTGGGTATTATTTCTGGCTGCATAATCTCTAAACGCAGTTTTCTGGTCTTCCTGGAATTTCTTTTTTTTTCTTTTAATTTCAGAATATTATGGGGGTACAAATGCTTTGGTTACATATATTGCCTTTACAATGCCCAAGTCAGAGCTACAAGTGTGCCCAAACCCCAGACATCATGCACTGTACCCATTAGGTGTGAATTTACTCATCCCCTCCTCCTCCCAGCACATGTCCATCACCTGATGAGTGTTACTACTATATGTACACATAAGTGTTGATCAGTTAATACCAATTTGATGGTGAGTACATGTGGTGCTTGTTTTCCATTCTTGTGATACTTCACTTAGTAGAATGGGCTCCAGCTCTATGCAGGATAATATAAGAGGAGCCACATCAGCATTGTTTTTTTGTGGCTGAGTAGTACTCCATGATATACATATACCACATTTTATTAATCCACTCATGTGTTGATGGACACTTGGGTTGCTTCCACATCTTTGCAATTGTGAATTGTGCTGCTATGAACATCCAAGTGCAGATGTCTTTTTTGTAGAATGCCATTTTTCCTTTGGGTAAATACCCAGTAGTGGGATTGCTGGATCAAATGGTAGTTCTACTTTGAGTTCTTTGGGGTATCTCCATATTAATTTCTATAGAGATTATACAAGATTGCAGTCCCACCAACAGTGTAAGAGTGTTCCCATATCTCCAC